>JABSNV010000101.1:0-350689 GCA_024085815.1 Flaveria linearis
GACGTATTATTCCTTGATTCGATTTAAGATTCTATATAAACCGTTATATATATTACTTGTTATATACGGTTAGTGAGAAACGAAACAGTTAAAATGTCTTCTCGTGGAGGTAATAGAAGACGTCAAAATGAGTCCTCTTCAAACTCACGAGATATTGTGGAAAGTATTCCTGATCCAATAGATAACCATAATTGGCAGAACGGAGGACTGGTCTGAGAATGTTATTCACTTTATACGTAACGGTGATTCCCAAACATGTAGAGTGTATTACATGGGTAATTCTGATATTCAGTTACAATTTGGCGTGAATTACTCGGAAACGTGTCTTTAGGTACAGAGGTATGATTTAAAGTTTTTTTTGTATATTTTATTTTATTTTAAAATTCTAACAATTAAAAAAGTTGTTATTTTATAGCTGTTCGGGCGTGGACAAATAAACTCACAATATGGAGATACGAAAAATACGTAGAACAGAAGAGTTGCCGGGTAGTGATCGTTGGACGATTCTCCCATTTGAGTGGTTTAACTTAATATACTCGGGTCCGTTAATGGTAACGAATATGACGACGGGAGTGACTGTCTATATCCCGCGTTATGGGAAGTTGATACGGTAATATTGTTTTCATGTTTTACAATAAAAATCATGAATTTATAACCGTGAATTTAATTGTTTTGTAGGTTTACGTACCATGACTGATGATGAAGAAAATTGGTATCTTTTTAAGATTTCTATGGACTCACTACAAGTTCGTATATATTCTCCATACGATGCCGACCAAATACGTGTGATGATTCATGGTGCATTCATCGTAATGCCCGAACGATTTTCGTACAATTCGAATCGTACTTTTTACATTTTCTGTCACGTATACAATATTGGCAGCACTCCGGACAAGAACAAATCGAAGAACTGGTCGTATCCGGTGAAATCGTTTGGCCTCCTAACGCCGGTCATATTGGTCGAGATTCGGGAGTTGTAATTTCTATGTTATTGCGTAGGTTGGTTCAAAATAGATCTTTAGAGTGGCAAGAGGTTAGCTTACAGGATGCTTGCTTTAGATTCCGAAGATTTATGGCAGACGAACTGTATTCTAGACGTATAATGTAGAACAGTAATTAAATATTTATTAAAACATAATGTTTATTAGTACACTTTATTAAAAACGATAAACCTTTATTATCACACAATAATAAACACATAATTTTTAATCTTCTGATCTTTATAAAGATCCAAGCCGCAAAATGGTTAAAAGAAATTCCAAAATGCTCCCGATATCTTTCTTGAGTTGTTGTCATAATATCCTATCATTCCATAACGTATTTCGATTGTTGTAAACGTCTTGTAGCTGGTGAAATGTCGTGACCTTTCTTCTCAAGTCGAACCACTTGTTGCTAAGTTCACGAGTGTGTGTATTCTTCACGTTCGAGAATTTGATGAAAACGAGTTGAAACCCGTTTTCAAAATATTGAATTTGGTGGGATAGTCCCTGAATTTTCGATACAAGATCTTACTAAAGTCACCTCCTCTTCATTCGTCCATGGATTTTGATCCGGTGAATGGATGAGGAACTTGATGAAAACTTGTAGCGCTCATGGTTTGGATATGAGTAAATTTGTGTGAATTGGTTGTGTGAAGTGGTTGAATTTATAGACCTAAAAATAATGAAACGGCCCGTGAGGGACTTACGGCCCGTATGTGGGCTACCAAACGGGCCGTGAAGTCTCAACGGTTGTTTTTTAAAAATTACCAACCTCACGGGCCGTGAGGACACTCACGACCCGTTTTTGCCATCAGTAACGGTCGTGAGGCCCTTCACGACCGTGAAGCCGTATCATATATACGACCTCACGACCCATTTCTTCATTTACGCCCCCTAAACACACATTCAATTTACTCTGTCACGAGCTCCGGATTTTCATCACTTTCATACCGCCGACTCCTTACTACGATACGTATTCAAATTCGTATTTTATTTTTGTATTTTATGGTTTAAATATGTTAAAATTTAATTTAAAAAACGAAAATAATCTGAAAATTGGGGGGTTACGGGCCTGAGACACTATCACGGGCCGTAACCTTTTGATTTTCAAAGGGTCACGGGCCGTCCTGCTGTTCACGGGTCGTAACCCTTTGAACATTCAAAGGTTACGGCCCGTGAGGGTGTCTCACGGCCCGTAACCCTTTTTTGTGTTCTTGAGATTTTTTAATTTTTTTGCAGATTATGCCGCCGCGTAAACATTCACGTCCAGAGACCGAGCCTGAGGGTCAGGGTGACTTCCTGGACCCACATCCGCATCTTCGTTTTCCTCGAGAGACACAGCCACAGCTTAGGCTGTGGAAGCTGATTGGACGGCCCCTGAAGGGGACCCGCACCCTCGACTGGGACGTGCTAGAGGAGTTGGAGATATAGCACGTGCCCAGGACATCGTGGGCTCGATGGAGAGACGCCCTGGAGGCGTATGTTTGATTTTGGATCTAGGAGGGGCTACAGGGAGCTCACGTTGGAGTTTTTGTCTACGTTTTGTTCACTTCCACTCCCGCGACAGAGGATGAGGACCCCCGCAAGCACCTAGCTGTTCGATTTACGCTGGCGAGCACTAGGTTTGAGTTCACCCGCTCATGGGGCGGTGACTCTTGGGTTTTACACCCAGGACGAGACGCAGGATCCTAGTTTTTATTCGACGAGGTCCAGTCAGAGGCGGCTCCTCTGGTCGGATGGTGGCCGACCATTTCCGACCAGCCATGGGAGGGCGCCATTAGGGCGAGCTCCATTAGAGATCCGTTGCACCGGCACCATTGCCGGCAGAGACAAGTGTATGGAGCATTATCGCTCCTTGATTTATTTTCTGAGGGTCTTGCTTTCACCTAGGCGGTGAATCTTGCACACTGCATGGCCGCCTATTTCTTCAGCGTCATTCAGGGCAAGGTAAAAAATATTTATATTAATTCTTAATAAATGAGTATTATCTATTATGCGACTCATAATTATGTCTCTTATTTGATTGTTTTGCAGATGGTAGCCCGATTGTTTGCGGCTCTTACATCACCGTCATTGCCTCGCGCTTAGGGTTGTTTAACGGACGCTTTAATTGCGAGGCAGACGATGGACACCCCGTATAATACCCGTAAAAATAATAAAATAATAATAATATAGTAATAATAATAACAATAAATGATAATAAATAATTTACAAAATTATTAAAAATGTTTTAATAAGCCAGGGGGTAAAATTGTAAATTTTGGAAAACTGTTTATAAACTTTTAACACAAAATAATAAAGAGGAAAGTTGAGGGCCCATTCTGTAATTTATTCAAATCCCCATCACCACCGCCAGTCGCCACCTCCGGCCACTCGCCGGCCGTATTCCGGCAACCCCCGATCTCCAAAAACACACGGTTTTAACCCAAATCCATACCGACCGGTTATAGATCAAGATTCGACCATAAACCCACAATAATTCGGGAATCAAACGAAAATGCGATCTACACACCCACGTGACACTGTCGGCTCTTTAACATCTGGAATCGCATTCAAAAATTAATGATAATCGAATTAATCATGTACACACAATGATACAAAGATTAATAAACGAACACACTCTCAATTACACCTACAATTCCCAAAACATTCTGTTCGATTTCTTCAAACTCGCGAACCTGCAACTCAATCAAGAGCACACCTCCGATCGGTTTCAATCGCATTTGATAAGGGGCTATTGCTCTTAATCATCATCCGAAGCTGTCTAAAAGTTTAATTTGATTACAATCATCGTTTGAGCATCATTCGATTGACACGAGTGCCGCGACCTGTTCTTCATTGGGTTTAACTTCAAACAACACCATACAGGTAATTCGAAACACCTACATACTCGATTCTTGACTAGAATGAAAGCCCTATCATTAATTTGGCTAATTACATCTTTTTGATGATCAATGAAGCAAAATTGTCCTAGGGTTATACGGTATAGAATTTAGGTATTTTGGGATTCGGGATTGATTAGCAGGAAATTGAACATAGCATTATACTCGAAATTACATAGGGATTAAAAACCCTAAGCTTAATTTCATTATCGTAATCGGTTGATAGATCAATTTGATCCAATCGATTTAGGGTTCGAATGAATTGGGGGTGTTTAGTTGGGACAGCTTAAAACAATTAGAAGCGGGAGTCCAATGCGGCTATATGCCTTGGGTTCACTGGTTAATGGGAGAGATTTTGGGCAGGAGGTCACGGGTTCGAACCCGGTCTCCTGCCATATTTTTTTAAAAGCCTATTTACCATTTAAAATTTTGTAAAAATTACCAAAAATTATAAAAACCAATTCTCTGTAACTCTTTTTATTTTAAGACCATTTACATATTTTATAGAATTGTTTATTTAAATGCTTAATATTTCTATAAATATGTTATAGAAAACACTATTAATTAGTTAAAATACTATTATTTAATTAATAATGGATCATTATTATGTTCAAATAATATTGACATATTATGTAAATGAATAATATAACTTCTGATAGTTATAACTATATATAATACTAACAAACATTATAAATAGTCCATTTTGTTTAAAATAAGCTTTAAATAGTCGATTTAGTTCCGTATTTTACAGCCGACTTACGGAGGTCATAACTTTATCATAACAGATCCAAATCAGTTAAACTTTATGTCCATGACGAAGTTCGTCGAAAGACGAATCTGTTGGTATATAAAACATCGAAAAACTCATTCGTTTAGACCTCTAAACAATCATTTTCGTAACAGCTAGCAGTTCTGCGCAGCTGTAAAGATCCACGTTTTTCTCATATTTCGGTAATCCAAATCAGAAACTTTTCTAAATGAAAGTTGTTAAGAACTCACTAATCTAGTAAACTGGAGATTTTCAGAATTTTTAGACGTCGTTTAGTATTTTTAACGAGTGCGAAAAGACAGAGACAGAACTGGAATTTTTCAAACAATAATTTGCGTTACGTTATCGTAGGTTCTCACGGCGTTAACCGAACCTAGACTTGGTTACTGATTATTGTCATTCGTGTATAAGGTACGGATTCCGACCTTTCCCTCTCGTAGCATGAATACCTCTCGTTCTTGATCTGTATTTTGAATTCTAACTTGACTTGTTGGTGATTAAATCCATAAGATTATTGTTATAAGTGTTTATTGTATAATTGAATTGTTTGCATGTGATAGCCTTTATTTGCTTTGTACTCATTGTCACATGCTTCCTAAATGATTGATTATAGCTAGTGGCCTTGATTAAGGGTTTATGAGCACTAGTGTAACTTATTGTGTTATATTGGCTTGATTGATTGTATCATTGACCTCCATACCCGAGCACATCCACCTATGGGGAACTAGGGCGTCATGTGGCACAAGTGACGTGCTCTATCTGTGGCAGAGCGATTAGACCACAGCGTCTCTACATTATTATTATGTGTTTAGTTGTTACACATATTGATTATTGTTAAAGGAGGCGTATGGATCGATCCTAGGATATCATTGTTATTGTTTATTGGTGAGATGGTTAGGTGTGTGTGCCCACATTCCTATCTCACATACTGGTGCATTAGAACTGCAGCTAATGTACACATTGTTAATTGTTATTGTTACTGGCTCACATGGGTATTCCTTTAGATGATCATTATCATTTGATTTTCGACTTGATCATCTCATTGTTATCATGATTGACCATTGTATTGCTATTGTTTATTCCGTTACTGAGCATTCTTTGGCTCAGCGGTATTTTCTTTTGTTGTTTTCTCTTATTGTTATAGCAGGTACTCAGGGGCTCAGGGGAACGAGTGAAGAGTGTTAACTCAAGAAGTTAGGACGAGAACATTTGGATTAATAAGATTTAATAAGTACTTTGATTTTAAGACTTTATTTAAATTATGTGGACCTATGTAGGATTTGTGTGTATCTTAGTACTTTAAACTTATCGTTATGAACCTCTGATTTACTGTTTGTGTGACACGTCAGCCCTACCCGGGTTGGGGTGTTACAGTTATGGTATCAGAGCTTAGGCTCCTTCCTGTAGAAAACTTAAACTAAATATTAAGACATGTGAGGATTGGGTAGACATTGGGTTAGGTTCTCTATATATTATATGGCTATTTTCTAATTCACGTTATTCTGATTAATGTGAAATGTTTTCATTTTAGATGCCTCCCAGCCGTAATTCACGAAATTCTAGCGGGTCAAATGGACCTGATCCAAACCTTGTTGGTGCTATGACCCAAGCACTTACTGCTATACTACCGACTTTGATTGATGCGGTACGAAATCCGAATCCGAATCCAAATCCAAACCCAAATCCGAATCCGAATCCAAATCCAAACCCAAATCCGAATCCGAATCCAAACCCAACTGGTGCAGACGTTTGGCTAGCACGATTTCAAAAGCAAAAACCACGATCATTCACTAAGGCGGCTACACCTGCAGTGGCCAAAGACTGGATCGCTCACATTGAGAAAATTTTTACCGTGCTTAGAGTTGATCAGCAGTACAGGGCGGGTTTAGCTGCTTATAAGCTGGAGGAAGATGCTCAAGTATGGTGGGAGAATGTGGTAGCTGAAAGAGGAGGCGAACAGTTCATGGAGACTCTATCTTGGAATGATTTTCGTTCCATATTCTTCGACAAGTATTTTACGAATGTGGATAAAGCAGCATACAGGCGAGAGTATGATAACATCCGTCAACGAAACGATGAATCACTCACTGATTTTACAGACCGGTTTTATCGACTGTTGGGATTTCTAGGTTCTTCTGCTGGACCACCTGAGGAACGGGCTGAAAGTATCAATGGGCAGTATGTGATCGGATTCGTAAGGCTATTATTCACTCCACTTTCAACAATGTTGAGGAAGCAGTTAGGGCTGCAAAAAGGGTGGACCTGGAGAGAAAGAATTTTTGATAAAATTTGAGGATAATAAGAAGCGCAGTAGAGATGGACTCGTATTCAGGCTGGCGGTGAGTCATCTCAAGGATCTGACCGAAATGGAAATGATCGTCAGAAAAATCAAGGATCGGGGAAGAACACTAAGCCATGGCATGGTAAGACTCGAAGTCAAGGTTAAATGATAACCTATCAACAACCAATTGCAGCTCAACCGGTGAATCAAAAAGGCAATCCTTCCAGACATCCGATGTGTACTCATTGTGGAAAGCATCATCCCGGAACTTGTCGTCGACTTACAGGAGCTTGTCTTGGTTGTGGAGATATGGGGCATAGGGTTAGTCAATGCCTAAAGGCGAGGAACCGACCAGAGAATGATGCTAAGGGAGCCAATGCGCCACCCACTACTGGAGGCCGAGTATTCGCACTAACTGCAGGGAAGCTGCTAATGCTCCAGGTACATCTTCCCGTACAAATTCATTCTAATAATCATAATCTACTTCCATTGATTCTAGTTTTACCATCGTTAGTATCTCATTAGTTATCATATATAGTACGATTTGTGGTATACTTCGTTATGGTGACTATGATATTTCTGTATTGTTTGATACTGGCTCCACCCACTCGATAGTATCTTATTTATTCACAAAGCACCTTATGTCACACCCCCGCTTAGAGCGGAAACACGAGGATGCGACGGACGGGATCGTCATAACACTTGGTATAATTACTGAGACATATTACGTGCAAAATCCTCGTGTCATGACGTCGCCCGACACAATGGTGACTTGTGTCGTGGTTAGTCAGTTCCACGACTATCATAGTCTTAATAATTCTAAAAATCCATATACACATGTTCAGATATAACAGTAAATGATATACAATACAAATGCAATCTATTGAAATCCTGGGGGTCTCTGCTAAGGCATCAGCTCTAGCTATCCTCTTTGTTTATGATTACCTGAAAAGATATGCTCAAAAATGGTCAACATAATTGTTGGTGAGTTCCGCAGGTTTATATTGAAAACATGTTGTTGATGCTGTATAGAATTTGATATGGAATCATACTGTAAGCAAAAACCACATAACATGTGTTTAAGACAACCAAACCTAATGACGTTATGCATATAAGTTTGTCGGAATATATTCACCCATGGCCTGATTGCTGGCAGCTGTAGTCGGTAACTCACAAGTTAAACCGATCTGTCAGGGTGGGGGTGTCAACCCAGTAGTACTACCAATACCTATCCGTTGGTTCCTAACCCGGAATTAATGGTTGTAAGAATAGAATAACACCATGTATGTATTAGAATATGAGAATAGTATCACGTCGATTCCAAGTATGAAAATTGTAAATAAGATTGTTCAGCATCGAAAACGGGTGAGCATACTTTTCCCCCAAGTTTGGAAAACATTGAAACAGTTATAAAAGCATAAAAAGGGGCCACGGAAACTCACCTGGATTGATGTAATGTATATGAATAAGAACTTCAAAGAATTAAGCAATGCACGATCAAGCACGATCAATACCTATTATTAATTGTAACTAAGTCTTTAAAATGTGTTTATTGCGAATAAATATATTTGGTAAGATTCGGGTTGGTTTGGTTTAACACGTGACACGTACACAAATGGATGTATATATGTTTACAAGATTTCTATTTTGGATTAATAAATAATTATCAATAAGTATTAACTATTAAACATTATTTATATATTTCGATTCCATTAAAGGGTTTTCATATTTGTATTTAAATATTTTTAGAATTAATTATAATAATGACGTGGTTAAACTATATAATTTATAATTATCCAATAATATTTACAAATAAGGATAATCACATTTATAGTATTTTGATTAATAATAAGGTATTAATTTATACCTTTGGTTTAAATATATTTTACAAGAAATAACCCACAATTTTATTTATAAATAGTTTGTGAATTTATAAAATATATTTAAAGATAATATAGCGTTTATCTTATAGAAATAATTATTTATAATATTTATAAATAATATTTATATAATTTTCATGATTATTTCATAGTTAAACTTGATTTAGAATTTATTTTATAAAAATAAGTATTTTATTATTTTAAATAATATTTTATAAAAATCTATTAAAGTTTTTAAATAAATAATTTTACAGAAAATTATTTTGTAAGATTTAAATGAGGAAGTTTATAAGATTTATTTTTATAATTTTTAAGAATTTTTCTATATTTTATTGGGGCTTAAAATGGCTTAAAAAAAATAAATGTAGTGGCCCGGGGTCGAACCCGGGACCTCACTGTCACCATGCACATCCCGAACCAGTAGACCATAGGCCTTAGCCGCGTTTGTATTTGGTTTTAATTATTTTTAAACCTGGTTAACCCAGATTCCCCATATTCATATGAACCCTAGATCAAAATCACCCAAATTGAACCCCGAATTGATTCTGTTAATGACCAAATTAATGGGGCTTTTGTTCCCCATGATAAACGAGTAGAATGATGTATTCAATTACCTGTTTTGTTTCGATTTGATGCTAAGAACCGTGAAGAACAAGTCGCGGTATAGCTTGAAATCGAATGATGATCAAACGATGATAAAAACCAAATTAATTGCACAGATAGATTCGTAGGAGGCTTATAATCAATAGCCCTATGTTAATTGCAGAAGATATGGCTCGGAAGGCGACTGTTGATCGAGTTGCAGGTCGAAACAGAGGTGATGATCGAATTGGGTGATTGAATGTGTTTCTGGTGCAATTGAAGTTGTATACACATTAGTTACTTTATAGTGTGTTTAGGCTGGATTAATTCGATTAAATAGAATTGTAGTGCGATCTTGGTTAATGGGTCGGCCGAAAATTAGGTTCAGTGGGAAACCCATTACTCAACTTTATTTTGTTAAATTTGTTCGTGGGTTAGGTTCGATTCATCTACTAGAAGCTGTCGAAAACATTTAATTCGAGTGAAACCGTGTCGTTTGGTCGTTTTGGTCTCGCCGGAGACCTCGCCGAGGAAGAACCGACGGGAACAGTGGGTCGGGGGGTTGGGTTTTAAAAATTTACAGAATGGTCCCTGTAGTTTTGATGTATTATTATTTCATGGTTTAAGTTTATAAAAACAAGTTTTAGAAATTACAAAACTAACCCTGTACTTTATTAAATCAATTTAATAATTTTATAAATTATTATTAACAATAATTTTTCATTATTATTATATTATCATTATTAACATTATTATTTATTATTATTATTATTTTTTAATAATAATTATTATATTATTTTTTATTATTTTTATTATTATTAACATAATTATTATTATTATGATTATTATTATAAATTTTGTAATTATTGGAATTAGTACGTATTAAACGTAATTGTTTTATAAAAAAATTACGGGATGTTACAGTCTCCCCTGCTTTAGGAAATTTCGTCCGAAATTTTAATCATAAGGAGGCTGAAACGAGAAGATAAGGATACTGAGATTTCATTTGGTACTCACGTTCCCAAGTGAACTTTGGGCCACGTTTAGATTCTCTGCGGATTTGACAATAGGCATCGGCTTTGTTTCATTTGTATAGAATATTCTACAAAATTCTTTACATAGTGTATGCCAATCTGAACTCATCCAGAGAATCGCGAGACTCTTTTTGAGATTTGGCATATGGAACGTTAGAACACGATGACGAGTTTCTATGATATTTTAGACTTATAATCACAACTTCCAGAATATAATTTTCGTGGTAAGGTGATGTCTAGAAATCATTAAAAGATCAGCAATGATAGAAAGGTTATCCGTTGGAATTTAAGAATCCCAAACGTCACCATATGAAACGACCTTAACGCATATCTTGTGAATATGTATTTCTCCTTTGACCAACCATCGGTCTAAGAATAATACGCTATGCGAAGATCTTGGAATGGGTTCACAAGGATGGTTAAGATATTGTTAAAACAGAAAATGAATCAATCATTTAATAACGATTGATGTAACATCATACCTCGTATACGAATATTTGAAACAGATGTAGGTTAATTTCCCGACGTTGTGAGATAATGTGTCGAATTGAATTTTTATAATGCACCAATTGTCATCATACAGTTAAGATAAGAGGCACTTATTCTGGCCAAGTTAAAACTAAAAAGTTTCCATGACCGGTAGGAATGAAGAAGATAGGTCACACACAACAGTCATTTCCTTTCCAACCCTCCTATTCTAAGAACAATACTGTATACAATAATCTCAGTCTTCGAGTAGTTCTATACATCTTAACTTACGCATGTCGAGATTTTCCTATCTCCACCGACTAACTAATTTCTAAGCAACTGGGTTTCATGACAAATGAAGGAGTGAATTTGAAGGAATCAATGTTATCCTCTACCAGTATCCAACAGATATGTATTGATTGATGATAAGATATGTGCCTATAATACATCTGAGTCTTCTTATCTATTTCACCACTAGTTTGCTTGCTCTAATCTCCAACTTTGTCCTACTATTCACAGATCTTCCCAATGTCCTACTTAATTCTATTTGATCTAAATGTTACAAGGTATGACATTAGCTTTGTCAACTTATGGATTCTATCAGTATAAAGAGCATGATTCCAGTATTACAATTTTAACTTTTTGCATTTCATTCCTTGGGTAATAGTACTCACTCGCCAAAGATTTTAAACTTATCTCAAGTCATGACTATTGCAGCCTCACTACCTTATACTTGAGTTTAGGCATTCTACCATTTCAGTGTGGTACCCACTAGTGGACAAGCATCATTCTTCAAAGGCCATGTATATTCTAAGCAACCATTCAATTTGCATAATTTCTGAAATGTAAAAAGAGTGACGTCTCACTAGAGATAAGACTAGTGTCACCATGTGATTCCCATATAGACTCTAGGTAGATTAGAACTTATATAAGGGTAAGTGTTATAGATGTTTCATTTCCTATATATTCTGGCGCTCAGAACTTTATCTACAGCACGGTTAGTTAAAAGCAGGGTCAAAATAGTTCAACCTAAGTTTCATGTGAAGATTGTCATAGGTGTCTAACGGTTGAAGATGTTGAAAGATTTCACGAGCGTAGTTTTAAGGAAGGTGGTTATCAATCACAATCGGAGTTGATATTAAAAATATTCCTTAAAGGCTTTCAGGTAATGATTCATGCCTATCTTGATAATAACAAGAAAACAATCTAAGGCTGGCATTTGTCACCAAAATACGGGTTTCAATCCTATTTTGGTG
Source organism: Flaveria linearis (assembly GCA_024085815.1). Lineage (NCBI taxonomy): Eukaryota > Viridiplantae > Streptophyta > Magnoliopsida > Asterales > Asteraceae > Flaveria > Flaveria linearis. The sequence continues at coordinate 12,133 of JABSNV010000101.1, forward strand.
AGATCATGTCATTTATGAAATGTAATTTCCAATGAGAATAATTGAAGTCAATCCTCAAGATAAGGAAGTCACCCCAATCCAGAGGATGAAATTCATAGAACTAACAAATGGGAAACCATTTATCGAAATAGAGAATCATCAAAGTAAGGGAATCTCCCCTGCTTTGATGAAATAGAATCATTTAGGAGATACGAGTGTTCTTAGTCATAGGTTGACTTGCAAACTCTTGCATTTCCCACTGTACAAGCAGTATAAAGTTTGACTTTACGATGAAAGGAAATTAATATCAATTAGGAATTAGGAAAATTTCAAGTTACATCAGTGTAACAAAGGAAAGATCATGCTAACAAGCTTAAGATCAAGGTTTGAGATAGCAGAGTTTGTTAGGATGATGTTCAAATCTTGAATAATTTAAATCAGGAAGACGAAATCAAGGGCAAGAATGATTCGACATTATATGAGATGTGAACATTCGATTCACAATCGAAGGGAAGTCATGGACTTCTCAAGATATGAGGTTAGCCATAAGCTTATTGAAGACATGCATTCTTATAAGTGGTAACAAGGTTATGATTAGTTTATTCGATTATTGAGGTGAGTGACCACCTATAATAAAAAAAATATTCATTAACAAAGTATCCCGAGATGTAGGAATTCCACCTACAGCATTGCATGTTCTGGGTGGTGTGACACAGACTTTGACGAGATTTTGAAAACCACGAATAACGAGTCAAAGCTCATTTTGAAAATTATTGATTTAGGCACGCAATGCCTTGACTATGATTTAAGATTTGTGTGTGCTTTGATAGGAATCAAAGTAAAAAAAAATCACATATGGTTTTACTTATCAAGTTCCAATAACCCATGCTTCGGTCCATTAAGATCATTATGTAGCCTAGTTTAAGCACATTCTTAGTATACCGGTGATGTTTATATATAGGGTTCCCCGCAGCGTTCCCACCACATCCACGATATACTTTGAATATACTTAAACTAGTTACATAACATCTTAATTTTCCTTAGCATCATCCTAAAGAATAACGTAATATAAGTTTAATAAGAGCCACCGCACTACACTGATGTATAGGCGGTTTTACCAGTTATGAATGGCTACAGTCAAACCTATACATCGGTTCCACACGGGAATTGATGGCTGTAAAGAAAACATTCCCAAGTGTAAATAGTTTAATGTGACGTAGCAAGATCCACAAAGCGCATACGTATAGTTTATATGACGTAGCAAGATCCACAAAGCGCATACGTATAAGTTTATATGACGTAGCAAGATCCACAAAGCGCATACGTATAGATTACAACCAAACCAATCCTTAGGTCCCATTACTGGAACTAATGGTTGTAATGGATGCTCGGCAAAGAAGAACCACAAAGTAGACCCACAAAGAAGAACCACACCGCCGAAAGCATCCAAGATCAATAGCATTCACAAGTAATCATCATACAACACTTAGCATCAAGTATTAGCACATAATAGAGTATAGCCACCAAGTAACATAGCATAGAGTTAAGAGTCATAATAGCATCATGCCTCAGACAATCAGGATCATCACATAGCCCAGTTTAAACACATTCTTGGTATACCAAGGATGCTTATATATAGGGTTCCCCGCAGCGTTCCCACCACATCCGTGGTATACCTAGAACGATGCCTAAACCAGTTACGTGACATCCGTTTATCCTTAGCATAATTTTAAAGAATAACGTTTTGTATGTGTAGAGAGTATCATTACTCCTCTACATTTATGTATTCCACTTTCATTCTAAGCATTAATCAGTGGTTACTGAAACGCTAAGTGGAGATATTTCTCATAAGGTCAATATTATAATTGGAAATACTATGAAGGCTCTAAGTAGGACAGGACTTGAGTAAATGATAATGTTTAATTGCCTTCAACAAGGACTTATAATGTTTGATTGCCTTCAACAAGGACTTACAATGTTTGATTGCCTTCAATAAGTACTTACTAGAATTATGACCCTAGCACCCTAGGGTATAGAATAGAAACGTGTGATACTCATGATCGTTACCTCATGGTAAGATTAGCTAGACTTCTCATGCATGTTGAATTACAATTACGTGTGCACCCGTAATGGTAATTTACCTTGCATGGTCACCCTAGCTCCACTTACCCCAAGTTAACATCATAGTATTATCTAAATTCATCAAGCATAAATAATGTAATGTCCTTATGTCCATGAGCCAGTATTCCAATAATAGCATGTAATAGCAAAAGCATATAAGCACATTAAGTCTAATGATAACTGCATATCCGTCATACTTTCAGGATTTCAGTCATAACTATGATAGGGTCGGATTCAATATCCGAGATCGACGCTACGCGTGATCACCGAAGTTCCCTAATAATATGATGTTGTGCGCATACAAGCGTAAAGTTCTTAGTATAAAAGTATCCATGGAGAAAGACTGAGAGTAATAATGTCTTCCCCAGGATGTTCAGATAACACGTGTACATGTATAAAATTAGGTATGTAGGAACATACTTGTAGATTATTAGGTATATAGGAATATACCTGTATATTAAGTTCATAGACTTAATATATTTGACCCATTTGCCTTGTAGGTCTGTGTATTGACCATAGTTTATCACTCATCCCAGAAATCCCCAGGTAAGCATACCAGGTCTCGTAATGAGATATATGCGATATGCTTGCCTTAGCCCGAGGGCCTTTTGCCAGGAAATCCAGAATACAGGTGTCTATGTGTCACCAAATCATGAAAGACATTTAGGTAAAATCAAATGCACACAATCCCTAGCACGCATTCTATATGAAGGTTCTTAGGTTATAGTCTAGGTCGAATTCTCCACCTAAATCTCTATAACCAAGGCTCTGATACCAATCTGTCACACCCCCCTTAGAGCGGAAACACGAGGATGCGACGGACGGGATCGTCATAACACTTGGTATAATTACTGAGACATATTACGTGCAAAATCCTCGTGTCATGACGTCGCCCGACACAATGGTGACTTGTGTCGTGGTTAGTCAGTTCCACGACTATCATAGTCTTAATAATTCTAAAAATCCATATACACAGTGTTCAGATATAACAGTAAATGATATACAATACAAATGCAATCTATTGAAATCCTGGGGTCTCTGCTAAGGCATCAGCTCTAGCTATCCTCTTTGTTTATGATTACCTGAAAAGATATGCTCAAAAATGGTCAACATAATTGTTGGTGAGTTCCGCAGGTTTATATTGAAAACATGTTGTTGATGCTGTATAGAATTTGATATGGAATCATACTGTAAGCAAAAACCACATAACATGTGTTTTAAGACAACCAAACCTAATGACGTTATGCATATAAGTTTGTCGGAATATATTCACCCATGGCCTGATTGCTGGCAGCTGTAGTCGGTAACTCACAAGTTAAACCGATCTGTCGAGGGGGGGGGTGTCAACCCAGTAGTACTACCAATACCTATCCGTTGGTTCCTAACCCGGAATTAATGGTTGTAAGAATAGAATAACACCATGTATGTATTAGAATATGAGAATAGTATCACGTCGATTCCAAGTATGAAAATTGTAAATAAGTGTTCAGCATCGAAAACGGGTGAGCATACTTTTCCCCCAAGTTTGGCAAAACATTGAAACAGTTATAAAGCATAAAAGGGGCCACGGAAACTACCTTGGATTGATGTAATGTATATGAATAAGAACTTCAAAGAATTAAGCAATGCACGATCAAGCACGATCAATACCTATTATTAATTGTAACTAAGTCTTTAAAATGTGTTTATTGCGAATAAATATATTTGGTAAGATTGGTTGGTTGGTTAACACACAATGACACCAAATGGATGTATATATGTTACAGATTTCTATTTTGGATTAATAAATAATTATCAATAAGTATTAAACTTATTAAACATTATTTATATATTTCGATTCCATTAAAGGGTTTTCATATTGTATTTAATATTTTTAGAATTAATTATAATAATGACGTGGTTAAACTATATAATTTATAATTATCCAATAATATTTACAAATAAGGATAATCACATTTATAGTATTTTGATTATAATAAGGTATTAATTTATACCTTTGGTTTAAATATATTTTACAAGAAATAACCCACAATTTTATTTATAAATAGTTGTGAATTTATAAAATATATTTAAAGATAATATAGCGTTATCTTATAGAAATAATTATTTATAATATTTATAAATAATATTTATATAATTTTCATGATTATTTCATAGTTAAACTTGATTTAGAATTTATTTATAAATAAGTATTTTTTATTTTTAAATAATATTTTATAAAAATCTATTAAAGTTTTTAAAAAAATAATTTTACAGAAAATTATTTTGTAAGATTTAAAATGAGGAAGTTTATAAGATTATTTATAATTTTTTTAAGAATTTTTATATTTTATTGGGGCTTAAAATGGCTTAAAAAAAATAAATGTAGTGGCCCGGGGTCGAACCCGGGACCTCACTGTCACCATGCACATCCCGAACCAGTAGACCATAGGCCTTAGCCACGTTTGTATTGGTTTTAATTATTTTTAAACCTGTTAACCCAGATTCCCCATATTCATATGAACCTAGATCAAAATCGCCCAATTGAACCCGAATTGATTCTGTTAATGACCAAATTAATGGGGCTTTTGTTCCCCATGATAAAACGAGTAGAATGATGTATTCAATACCTGTTTGTTCGATTTGATGCTAAGAAACATGAAGAACAAGTCGCGGTTATAGCTTGAAATCGAAACAAAACAGGTAATTGAATACATCATTCTACTCGTTTATCATGGGGAACAAAAGCCCCATTAATTTGGTCATTAACAGAATCAATTCGGGGTTCAATTCTTGGGCGATTTTGATCTAGGGTTCATATGAATAGGGAATCTGGGTAACCAGGTTTAAAAATAATTAAAATACCAAATACACGCGGCTAAGGCCTATGGTCTACTGGTCGGGATGTGCATGGTGACAGTGAGGTCCCGGGTTCGACCCCGGGCCACTACATTTATTTTTTTTAAGCCATTTTAAGCCCCAATAAAATATAGAAAAATTCTTAAAAATTATAAAAATAAATCTTATAAACTTCTCATTTTAAATCTTACAAAATAATTTTCTGTAAAAATTATTTTATTTAAAAACTTTATAGATTTTATAAAATATTATTTAAAAATAATAAAAATACTTATTTTATAAAATAAATTCTAAATCAAGTTTAACTATGAAATAATCATGAAAATTATATAAATATTATTTATAATATTATAAATAATTATTTCTATAAGATAAACGCTATATTATCTTTAAATATATTTATAAATTCACAAACTATTTATAAATAAAATTGTGGGTTATTTCTTGTAAAATATATTTAAACCAAAGGTATAAATAATACCTATTATTAATCAAAATACTATAAATGTGATTATCCTTATTGTAAATATTATTGGATAATTATAAATTTATGTTTAACCACGTCATTATTATAATTAATTCTAAAAATATTTAAATACAAATATGAAAACCCTTTTAATGGAATCGAAATATATAAATAATGTTTAATAAGTTTAATACTTATTGATATTATTTATTAATCCAAAATAGAAATCTTGTAAACATATATACATCCATTTGTGTACGTGTCACGTGTTAAACCAAACCAACCCGAATCTTACCAAATATTTATTCGCAATAAACACATTTTAAAGACTTAGTTACAATTAATAATAGGTATTGATCGTGCTTGATCGTGCATTGCTTAATTCTTTGAAGTTCTTATTCATACATTACATCAATCCAATGTGAGTTTCCGTGGCCCCTTTTATGCTTTTATAACTGTTTCAATGTTTTCCAAACTTGGGGGAAAAGTATGCTCACCCGTTTTCGATGCTGAACAATCTTATTTACAATTTTCATACTTGGAATCGACGTGATACTATTCTCATATTCTAATACATACATGGTGTTATTCTATTCTTACAACCATTAATTCCGGGTTAGGAACAACGGATAGGTATTGGTAGTACTACTGGGTTGACACCCCCACCCTCGACAGATCGGTTTAACTTGTGAGTTACCGACTACAGCTGCCAGCAATCAGGCCATGGGTGAATATATTCCGACAAACTTATATGCATAACGTCATTAGTTTGGTTGTCTTAAACACATGTTATGTGGTTTTTGCTTACAGTATGATTCCATATCAAATTCTATACAGCATCAACAACATGTTTTCAATATAAACCTGCGGAACTCACCAACAATTATGTTGACCATTTTTGAGCATATCTTTTCAGGTAATCATAAACAAAGAGGATAGCTAGAGCTGATGCCTTAGCAGAGACCCCCAGGATTTCAATAGATTGCATTTGTATTGTATATCATTTACTGTTATATCTGAACACTGTGTATATGGATTTTAGAATTATTAAGACTATGATAGTCGTGGAACTGACTAACCACGACACAAGTCACCATTGTGTCGGGCGACGTCATGACACGAGGATTTTGCACGTAATATGTCTCAGTAATTATACCAAGTGTTATGACGATCCGTCCGTCGCATCCTCGTGTTTCGCTCTAAGCGGGGGTGTTACGATCATGCCTACCGCTCTAAAGCCTGCATTAGTGATTTCTACTCCTGTTGGAGAATCGATTGTTATTTCACAAGTATACCAAAACTGTCCTATTCAGATCGAATCAATCATTAGAGAGGCTGACCTATTTCCTATGCACATGGGTGATTTCGATATTATCCTTGGCATGGATTGGTTAACACGACACCATGTTACCATAGAATGTCAAACTCGTCGTGTGCTATTTGGTGATCCTATGAATCCTGACTTAGTTTACCAAGGGAACCTACCTCGGAAGCCTCTCAAAATTATCTCTGCTCTGAAAGCCCAAAAGCTTATATTCGTGGATGTGAGGGATTCTTAGCTTCTATAAAAGATACATCAGCGGATACTCCTCGTATTGAAGACTTTCCTATCGTTCAGGAATTCCCTGATGTCTTTCTGAAGAACTTCCAGGGTTACCACCTGAGCGTGAAGTCGAGTTTACTATTGATTTAATCCCGGGGCGTAACCTATTTCTAAGGCACTTATCGGATGGCCCCAGTAGAGTTGAAGGAATTGAAAGAACAACTGCAGGAGCTATTACAACTCGGATTCATTAGACCAAGTGTTTCCCATGGGGGGCACCGGTATATTTGTGAAGAAGAAAGATGGTAGTATGCGTCTATGCATCGACTACCGAGAGCTTAATAAGATTACTATCCGAAACCGCTATCCGTTACCGCGTATTGACGATCTCTTCGATCAACTACAAGGGGCAAAGTTCTTCTCTAAGATCGACCTTAGATCAGGATACCATCAATTGAGGATCCGAGATCAAGATGTTCCTAAGACAGCATTCCGCACCCGTTACGGTCACTATGAGTTCCTAGTTATGCCTTTTGGCTTGACCAATGCTCCAGCTGTCTTTATGGACCTCATGAACAGAGTGTTCCATGAGTATTGGACCGCTTTGTAATGTTTTTATCGATGACATCTTGGTATTCTCTAAAAGTAGAGAGGAGCATGAAGACCACCTTCGCACAATTTTGGAGACCTTACGCCAAAAGAAGTTATATGCTAAATTTTCTAAGTGTGACTTTTGGCTGAACAAGTGGCATTTTTAGGCCATGTTGTATCAGCTAAAGGTATCACTATGGATCCGGCAAAGGTGGAAGCTATTACTAAATGGCCTCGACCGACATCCGTCACTGAAGTTCGTAGTTTTCTTGGTTTAGCGGGCTATTACCGACGTTTTGTGGAAGGTTTCTCTCGTTGTAGCATTACCTCTAACTCAACTTATGAGAAAGGGTGTAAATTTACTTGGAACGAGGATAGAGAAAAGAGTTTTGAGGAACTGAAGAAAAGACTAGTATCTGCCCCTATTCTTACGTTACCTTCGGGTTCTGGCGGATACCAAATTTATAGTGATGCATCGAAGAAGGGACTCGGTTGTGTTCTTATGCAGCATGGTAAAGTTATTGCCTATGCTTCCCGACAGCTTAAACCGTATGTAAGTAAACTAACCACATGACTTAGAGCTTGCAGCTGTAGTGTTTGCATTAAAGATTGGAGACATTATTTGTATGGAGAGACATGTGACATCTTTACTGATCATAAGAGCCTTAAGTATATTTTCACTCAAAAAGAACTCAATATGAGGCAGAGGAGATGGTTAGAACTACTCAAGGATTACGATGCCAACATCCAGTATCATCCGGGCAAGGCGAATGTCGTGGCAGATGCTCTCAGTCGAAAGAGTGCAGGTGGAGTAGCATGTCTTCAAATCCAACCACAGATTATCTCAGATCTGGATAGAATGGAAGTTGGGTTACAGCTTGGTGAGTCTAACGGTTATCTAGCCAAGATGAGGATAGAATCTGATCTTATTACACGTATCAAGGAAGCTCAGAATCAAGATGGAGAACTTGGGCGATATTACAAAATTTGAAGATAGGGAAACAATCTGAGTTTCGAGTTGATGAACAAGGAGTTATCTGGTGTGGAAATAGATTATGTGTGCTAAATGATTCAACCCTTCGTGACTCCTATTAGCAGAGGCACACAGTTCACCATTCTCTATTCACCCGGGAGCCACTAAGATGTATAGAGATTTAAGGCAGAACTTTTGGTGGAGTGGTATGAAAGAAGATGTAGCTAAATATGTGAGTCATTGTTTAACTTGTCAGCAAGTAAAGATTGAGCATCAAAGAGCTAGTGGATTGCTGCAACCATTAGATATCCTGTGTGGAAATGGGATGATATTTCCATGGACTTTGTTACAGGCCTACCAAAAACATTCAAGAAGAACGACGCCATTTGGGTCGTAGTTGATAGACTCACAAAGTCGGCTCATTTCTTGCCCATCCAACAGGGTTACTCAGTTAGCAAATTATCAGAGGTATTTCTGCAAGATATTATTCGACTTCATGGCACGCCATCATCGATTGTATGTGATAGAGATCCGCGTTTCACGTCACGCTTTTGGAAGGGTTTCCAAAATGCTTGGGGAACCAAGTTAAGATTTAGTACCGCCTTCCATCCGCAGACTGACGGACAATCTGAACGCACTATTCAGACTTTAGAAGATATGCTTAGAGCATGCGCACTCGAATGGACGGGCAATTGGGATGAGTATTTATGCTTAGTTGAGTTCGCGTATAATAATAGTTGGCAGGCTAGTATAAATATGGCCCCGTTTGAACTTCTATATGGTCGGAAATATAGAGCACCGATATGTTGGAATGAGGTTGGAGAAAAGATAATCGAAGGACCGGAATTGGTTAGAATTACTAATGACAAAGTTGCCATTGCCAGAGAGAAGTTGAAAGAAGCCCAAACTAGACAAAAGAGTTACGCCGATCAACACCGACGAGCGTTGGAATTTAGAGTCGAAGATCGTGTGTTTCTCAAAGTGTCACCTTGTCGTGGCATACGTCGATTTGGAATTAAAGGAAAGTTAAGTCCACGTTTTATCGGTCCGTTTGAGATTCTTGAAAGGGTGGAGAAGTCTCGTATCGTTTAGCATTGCCACCGCAACTCTTCTCATGTTCATAACTTTTTCATGTCTCTTGTTGAGGGGATACAACTATCATCCGTTGCACGTTATTAGTTACCCTCTTCACGCGATTCAAGAAGATCTTTTTATGAAGAAGAACCTGAAGCTATTATTGATCGTCAAGAACGAGTTATGAGACGCAAGTCTATACCGTTCGTTAAAGTTTTATGGAAAAATCATTCTGAACGCGAGGCGACATGGGAGACAGAAGAAATGATTCGTTCACAGTATCCATACTTATTCGACAACTACGTGTATGTTTTCTAAGCCTAATTGTTAGTGATTACTCTATTCGTAAGAGGTGTGTGTTTTAAGCAGTATTACTTTCACCGTATTGTATTTCCTGAAGGATTCATGCTACATTATATTGAATTTCGAGGACGAAATTGTTTTAAGGGGGGTAGAATTATAATACCCGTAAAAATAATAATAATAAAATAATAATAATAGTAATAATAATAACAATAATAATGATAATAATAATAATTTACAAAATTTATTAAAAATGTTTTAATAAGGCCAGGGGGTAAATTGTAAATTTTGGAAACTGTTTATAAACTTTTAAACACAAAATAATAAAAGAGGAAAGTTGAGGGACCATTCTGTAATTTATTCAAATCCCCATCACGCCGTCGGCCACCTCCGGCCACTCGCCGGCCGTATTCCGGCAACCCCCGATCTCCAAAAACACACGGTTTAACCCAATTAATCCATACCGACCGGTTATAGATCAAGATTCGAACCATAAACCCACAATAATTCGGGAATCAAACGAAAATGCGATCTACACACCCACGTGAACACTGTCGGCTCTTTAACAGTCTGGAATCGCATTCAAAAATAATGATAATCGAATTAATCATGTACACACAATGATACAAAGATTAATAAAGAACAACACTCTCAATTACACCTACAATTCCCAAAAACATTCTGTTCGATTTCTTCAAACTCGCGAACCTGCAACTCAATCAAGAGCACACCTCCGATCGGTTTCAATCGCATTTGATAAGGGGCTATTGCTCTTAATCATCATCCGAAGCTGTCTAAAAGTTTAATTTGATTACAATCATCGTTTGAGCATCATTCGATTGACACGAGTGCCGCGACCTGTTCTTCATTGGGTTTAACTTCAAACGAACACCATACAGGTAATTCGAAACACCTACATACTCGATTCTTGACTAGGAATGAAAGCCCTATCATTAATTTGGCTAATTACATCGTTTTGATGATCAATTGAAGCAAAATTGTCCTAGGGTTTATACGGTATAGAATTAGGTATTTTGGGATTCGGGATTGATTAGCAGGAAATTGAACATAGCATTATACTCGAATTACATAGGGATTAAAAACCCTAAGCTTAATTTCATTATCGTAATCGGTTGATAGATCAATTTGATCCAAATCGATTTAGGGTTCGAATGAATTGGGGGTGTTTAGTTGGGACAGCTTAAAACAATTAGAAGCGGGAGTCCAATGCGGCTATATGCCTTTGGTTCACTGGTTAGTGGGAGAGATTTTGGGCAGGAGGTCACGGGTTCGAACCCGGTCTCCTGCCATATTTTTTTTAAAAGCCTATTTAACCATTTAAAATTTTGTAAAAATTACCAAAAATTATAAAAACCAATTCTGTAAACTCTTTTTATTTTTAAGACCATTTACATATTTTATAGAAATTGTTTATTTAAATGCTTTAATATTTCTATAAAATATGTTTATAGAAAACACTATTAATTAGTTAAATACTATTATTTAATAAATAATGGATCATTATTATGTTTCAAAATAATATTGACATATTATGTAAATGAATAATATATAACTTCTGATAGTTATAACTATATATAATACTAACAAACATTATAAATAGTCCATTTTGTTTAAAAATAAGCTTTAAATAGTCGATTTAGTTCCGTATTTTACAGCCGACTTACGGAGGTCATAACTTTATCATAACAGATCCAAATCAGTTAAACTTTATGTCCATGACGAAGTTCGTCGAAAGACGAATCTGTTGGTATATAAAACATCGAAAAACTCATTCGTTTAGACCTCTAAACAATCGTTTTCGTAACAGCTAGCAGTTCTGCGCAGCTGTAAGATCCACGTTTTTCTCATATTTCGGTAATCCAAATCAGAAACTTTTCTAAATGAAAGTTGTTAAGAACTCACTAATCTAGTAAACTGGAGATTTTCAGAATTTTTAGACGTCGTTTAGTATTTTTAACGAGTGCGAAAAGACAGAGACAGAACTGGAATTTTTCAAACAATAATTTGCGTTACGTTATCGTAGGTTCTCACGGCGTTAACCGAACCTAGACTTGGTTACTGATTATTGTCATTCGTGTATAAGGTACGGATTCCGACCTTTCCCTCTCGTAGCATGAATACCTCTCGTTCTTGATCTGTATTTTGAATTCTTAACTTGACTTGTTGGTGATTAAATCCATAAGATTATTGTTATAAGTGTTTATTGTATAATTGATATGTTTGCATGTGATAGCCTTTATTTGCTTTGTACTCATTGTCACATGCTTCCTAAATGATTGATTATAGCTAGTGGCCTTGATTAAGGGTTATGAGCACTAGTGTAACTTATTGTGTTATATTGGCTTGATTGATTGTATCATTGACCTCCATACCCGAGCACATCCACCTATGGGGACATAGGGCGTCATTGTGGCACAAGTGACGTGCTCTATCTGTGGCAGAGCGATTAGACCACAGCGTCTCTACATTATTATTATGTGTTTAGTTGTTACACATATTGATTATTGTTAAAGGAGGCGTATGGATCGATCCTAGGATATCATTGTTATTGTTTATTGGTGAGATGGTTAGGTGTGTGTGCCCACATTCCTATCTCACATACTGGTGCATTAGAACTGCAGCTAATGTACACATTGTTAATTGTTATTGTTACTGGCTCACATGGGTATTCCTTTTAGATGATCATTATCATTTGATTTTCGACTTGATCATCTCATTGTTATCATGATTGACCATTGTATTGCTATTGTTTATTCCGTTACTGAGCATTCTTTGGCTCAGCCGTATTTTCTTTTGTTGTTTTCTCTTATTGTTATAGCAGGTACTCAAGGGGCTCAGGGGAACGAGTGAAGAGTGTTAACTCAAGAAGTTAGGACGAGAACATTTGGATTAATAAGATTTAATAAGTACTTTGATTTTAAGACTTTATTTAAATTATGTGGACCTATGTAAGGATTTGTGTGTATCTTAGTACTTTAAACTTATCGTTATGAACCTCTGATTTACTGTTTGTGTGACACGTCAGCCCTACCCGGGTTGGGGTGTTACACCCCGCCTCGGATTTTGGGTCGACAGACCGTCATGGCCATGGGGATTGCCGCCAAATTTGGCGACGACCTCCGATGGTCCACTGATGGTGGTCGGACCATCTGGCAGCCGGTGGCGGACGTTGGTGAGGAGGAGGAGCAGCCGGCGCCGTAGCAGCAGCAGCAGCCCCAACCACACGCCAGAGCACCCGTCCCACCGCCAGTACCGCCTGTTCCCAGGACCATCATTCAGCAGATTCCGCCAATGGGAGAGTTTATGGCGGAGACACTACATTTTTTGCGCCAGTCCCAGGCCTTGCTAGTATGGACGGCGGATGCGTGCAGCATTTGACTGCTAGCCAGGGTATCGACCTCCCCCCTCGGCCGGAGTTGCCTCCGTTTATCAGACGACCTGCGGGTGATGACGAGGAGGCTGCTGGTGGTGATGAGGAGGATGCTGGTGGTGGTGATGCTGGTGGTGGTCATGACGCATAGATAGTAGGCTCTTTTTGTTTTATTTACCTTCCATGTAAAAAAGTTGAAAATTTTTATTGATATATTTTGACTTATTTTGGACGACCCCGTGTATGCGTATGGACTTTAGGAGGTTTTTTATCAGTTTTTGAAGGATTAATGAAAGATTTGAAAATATTAATCAAAGATTTTATCATATTTTGGGTTGTACAAGTAAATGTTTTGTCACCATCTCCATCTCTTTATGTACATCTACTTGAACCTCCCGTACAATATACGCGGGTGAAAATCTAGCTTCCTCCAAAAAACATCAATGGCATCAAGCGGGATACATTTACCTATAAAATAATATATTAAATTAAATATAATAAAACTTTTCATGAAAAAATAAAAAATGTAAAAGAACATTTACTTGTTTGAAAGTAATTGTTTAATTTACAAGCACACGGAAGACCACAGCTGATAAAAAGATGGCAGCCACATGATTCTTTGGATAAAATTAGATGATTTATCCTGTTAATCTCACCAACTAACATATCCAAAGCCGTAATAGAAACGTTACCTCGCAGCAATTTAAGCACTTCATGATTATGCTGCACCATAAGCATGATTTTGCTTTTGGTAAAACTTTCTTTTATAGCAATTTCCTGGGTAACTAAGATATTATTAATAAAAGGAATAAATCTATCCAGGGTGCTATTGGTTGCTTTCAGGTAACTTTTCAACAACGAATGTTGGCTCTCAACTCGGTTCGTTGTGTGCTGACCGAAGTTATAACTTTTATTTATCCACGCTGACACAAATCTCTCTTTGTAGGGGTCCAATCAGTTATTTTGAGGTACATCAGCACTCCTATTTAAAAAATGTACTTATTTTTATGTAAATATACATATATTTTTAAGAATAACACTAGAAAACTTACTTGAATGTTTGGACACCAATCTGCGATAAAGCCGATCGTAATTATAAACGTATATGTCCGTCGTTGCAGAGTTATTAAGTACGACCACACATGCTCAAAAGCACCCCACTCTTCATTTGAAAAACTCGCCTTGCAATGTTTAGCAATATTTTCCGAAATATGCCATCTGCAAAGTAATCGAACAGCACTCGGAAAAACTTCTTCTGACGCATTCATCAGAGCGAGGTCTCGATGGTTAGTATAACACGGGGCTCCATACACTTTTCTTCCAGCGTTGCTTTTAGTTGCTCTAACACCCATCTGAAGTTGGCTTCACGCTCATAATCAATGAATGCGTGAGCAACAGAAAAAGATTTCAGGGTGGATGTCACACCAACCATTGAACAAATGACATTTTATACAAGTTAGTTTTGTATGTTGTACCAATCATCAGCACGTGTGGGTACGCACGCCATAATGTGTGAGATGTGGGATGTATAAAAAAACCCCGTCGACGGTATTTGTCGGTCATCTATGTGAGGGGTGTAAATATATTGATGTTGTTGTAGTATAGAAAAAAACCTGCATTGGGGTTTCACCAATTCTGGTGGACTTTTTAATTTTTGCCCGAGCGTTATATATGGTTCGTAACATAGACACGTTATTGGGATTTTGTTCCCTCAACGTGCCTAGAATGTTTCGAGGGTCAATATTTGCTCGGTCAGATTCTTTACAGTAGAAAGCTCATTTTCGGTGAGCCTCATTGCGTATGCATGTCCTTCCAGGTGTTCAGCAGGTTCATGGTTATGAGTATCATCCACAACAACTACAATCCACCCATCTCTCTTTATCTGGTACTTACCTGGCAATTCAAATTGACAGATTGTTTTTTTCGTGCCACTTTTTCTTAGAGTGGATGCTCCCTTATATACACCACCCCGATCACATTTCAACCAAATTTTAACCACCACACCATTCGAATTTCTTTTTGAACTTTTGGTGACAATAACAAAACCCATTTTCTCGCCCCACGTTAGTTGCCCAATCAACTAATTCTTCACGAGATGAGAAAACCTAATCAATTTAATATTTTTAGTTAGTTATTACTAAATGAAAATAAAATGAAAGTAAAATTAAATATGATATATCTTATAACCTGATTCGTGTCGTATAAACCTCTTATACCGGAACCAGAACCGTCATTATCACCACTGCTATCGCCACCGTTATCACCCCCGTCATCGCCGCCGTCATTCCCGCCGTAATTGGACGTGAACTGTCCTAAATAGTTTGAAGCAGCCTCATCGTAATAACCGTAACCCTCCTCAGGGTAATAGTTAGATTCCGAACCAAATAAATAGTTGCTATCCCAGAAAGACATCGTAACGTTAAATATTAACGTTTATATAGTAGTTGAAATGGAATATTGCGTTTATATAGTAGTTGAAATGAAATGAATTTATATCGTAAAAATTTGAATTATGAAATTAATTTATAAACTAACGTTTATATAGTAGTTGAAATAAAATATTGCATCTCGTCACATAATTAACACGAATATCGAGGAATATTACGTCATATCAAATAATGTAATAAATACAATATTACACGACTATCGAGGAATATTACGTCATATCAAATAACGTAATAAATACAAAATTACATGAAAAACGAGGAATAATATATCTCATCAAATTATTAAAGGTGAAAGTAGGACCCGTAAAGAAGTTCACGGCCCGTAAGGTGAATGCCAAACGGGTCGTGAAGAGCTTCACGGGCCGTGAAAAAATATGACCGTGAACATATTCACGGGCCATTACGTTTTTGAATGACTGATTTGACTACCCGACAGTCAATACGGCCCGTGAAGGGCCTTACGACCCGTAAGTAGGACGTCTGAATATCCTTGAGGGCGTCTATTTAGTAGGCCCCTTAAATTATGGTTATGTGTTGACAAGGTCTCTAGAAAATTTAAATAATTTTTAGGCTGTTTTTATACGGAGAAGCTCATAAACTACCGAAGTCCCTATATTTTTCATTATTTATATGTTATTTCTATATTTTATTTATGTAAAACCAAATGTTGAAATTTTACAATATGATAAAAAAAAGCGTAGTGGTGTACAGTTAACACTATTTGGTTCTAGTTTAATTGTATAGAATTAAGCAGGGAACCACAATCTTTTTTCTATGGGTTACTAATTTTTGGTGATTATAATTGTAACAAAAAAAATAAAGTTTTTCAGGTTGTTCGATCGAGTAGAGTCGAAATAGACATAATTAAATTGCCTTGAAAATATTAAAAAATACAGTACCAAAAGAAATCAAATAAAACTTACATTTATAGTTGTTCCTTAAATTCAAGGTTAATTCCAGTTAAAACTCAGTTTGAAAATTTTAATATGCAGGGAAGTAATTGTATGACTATAGCTACTGTCATGTTCGCTTATTTGTATAAACTTTCCATCTTTTAGTATCTCCTTTTTGATATAATTCTTAGATTAATCTTTACTGAGTTTTGATATTAAGTAATTGATTTAATCAACTTGGTTTGGTCACTTATTTTTTTAGATGAATAGATAATAACATTTTATACTTTGTATTCTGTTCATCTTTATTATGGTGTATATATGTTGAAAAAAGCCAATTTTGGTCATATCAAAAGGTTGTTGAGAAACTTATTTATTATCTAATATTTGAACTCTTCCAACACCCTACCAAAATTATCAAGGAAGTCAAGAAAAGAATAATCCAAACAATAAAACTATAGGTTAAATTCAACTGTTTCTGATGAAGTCTTGAGGTACACCACGAGAAAAAGAGTTTATGGTGAGTAGACCTATGACGACAATTTTATATCGCTATAGGTCACCTATCGCGATGACATGTCGTCGCAATATGGTTTGTTTGGTTTTTGGCGACTGCAGACCTATGGTGATGACATGTTGTCGCCTTAGGTGCAACCTATCGCGACGACATAAATGTCGTCGTCAAATGTTATCGCCATAGGTCATTTTATTTTTATTTTTATTTATTTTAAATCATACAAAAAATTAAAAATGGTGTGCACCCAATGGCGAAGACATGTCGTCGTCATATGTAAAAACTAATTTTTTTCATCTAAATAACTTGGAGGGAAATATGCACACCTTTTATGAAACATGTATGGCGATGATCGACATGTCGTCACCATAGGTTACCTATGATCCAGTTATAAAGATCATTATTGAATTATACATGTTAATGTAAATTAAGTTTGTTTATGTTCAATTATCATTAATGAGTATCAAAATAAACTCAAGGTGCTCTTATGACGATTAGGGCTGATTACATACGTCAAAAGTTAGCTTTGTTCGAATTATAATTTTCATCCTGACCACTACCCAAAGGATTCAAGCCTCTAAGACAGTCCTGTCATTCTTGAGAGTCTTTATTTGTAGGTAAAAGCAGAGGATCCGTTACATACATGTGCGAAGAACTAGTTAAGATGACTAGGGAATAAGAGCTTGGAAGAGCAATGCGGAGAATCGGCTGTTGATTTCGCCATTATTATTGCGAGTTCCATTGTTGTTGGAGCGAGAGGAACGATTATCAGAAGTGAAGTCTGAGACACAAAAGCTGATTACTGCTCACTGTGTTGTGCAGCTTGTGTGAGATGATGACGCGATTCTTGGTTAAGGACCTTAGTCCTGATCGGGTGGTGAAAGTTCAATGTTTAATAGCTTTATCCCGAGTTTTATGTGTAAATTTATGATACATCGAGTTACTTTTAGGATTATCTTTTGTTTGTAAGTTAAACGTGAAGAATACAAAACAAAGTGAAAGAAATGGGACGATAATTGAAGCTCGAGAAGTAAAGATATGATAAATCGAAGTTGTATAGCAACGGTATCTTAAAACAGGCATAACTTGAGCTAGAAAGGAGTTACGGGATCCACGACCTGTCCACAGATGGTCTCAAAAAGATACACATGAAAATCAAGGTTGCACTGGGAGGTGCCGCCACTGACGCCTCCATAGGCGCCACCGACGCCGGGATCCGGGGTTTTTGTTGAGATTTGATCTAAATTAAAGGGATTTAAATAAGGAAAAAACTCTAATACGAATTTTAACTTTTCACACAGCAATCTTGGATGAAAATTAACCATCTTTGATCATTCTCAAGCTCTTCCAACATCAAGGTCATCAAATCTGCAAGATTCATTCAATTGGGTTTGAAAATTCAATGATGAGGCAAGGCTAAATCTATTATGATTCAATTTAGGGGATGGGTTTGTGCAAGTTCTTATTTTTCTTAATTTGTAACCTAGAATTAGGATTGAATCTTGAACCTTTTAAGTTCTTTGAATTCAAGTTATGATTTGATTATTTAAATGGTTTGATTATGTTTAAACCTAATTTTGATATTCTATAACTTTGGTTGTCTTTAATCATTGTGTGATTGATTATTATAATTAGGGTTTCATTATTCAAATTGATAATTATGTGAATAAGGTCCTTTAAGCTTTAATCCATATTATCACTTAAATCATATCATGTGTAAGTCACCATTAATGACTTCTCATTAGGTTTCATTCAACAAAAATTATAACTTTACCAAACCCGAATCCTTAAATGGGTTGCTTTTTCTTCAAGATTGTTAAAAACTTAAACTTTATTTTATTAATTTAATTATTTCTCAACCAAATTCATAAATCAATTTCCTTTTTAATGTTTAGCCTTTTTAGATTAATCGTTGCTAACACTTCCCTGTGATTCCCTGTGAATTCGACACCATGCTTACCCTTTAATATTAGGGTGATTAGATACTCTTTATATATTTTTGACCGACCACACGACATCGATCAAGTCCGTAGCTCCTCAAATGATGGAACAGTCTTAGAGTCGGAGATGGTTGTAACAAAAACTTCATATCATAGATTGGATTATTAAAAATTATTATTTTTAATATAACAATTATAATAATAGTAATAATATAAATAGTAGTAATAAAAATAATAATAATAATAATAATAATAATAATATAATATTAATAATAATACTAATATAATAATATAATATTAATAACAATTCTAATAATAATAATAATGCTATAATTAGGGTTGTTCATGAGCCGAGCCGAGCCGAGCCAGGATTAGCTCGGACTCGACTCGAATTATAAACCGAGACAGCTCGGCTCGGCTCGGATTTACAACCGAGCTAAAAAGTAGAGCTCGAACTCGGCTTGGTTTTAAACCGAGCTGGCTCGGCTCGGTTTTGTTTGGCTCGGTTTTAAAACAAAATTTAATACACATCTCTCAAACTTCAATAGTCCAAATATCAACGCATAGTTCAAAAAACATATTAAAAATCAATTCAACATCTTAGATTACAAGCACCAATCTAATTCAACCAACGATACACAAAAATAGATTAACAATTCAACGTTCATTAGCATATGAATTAACTCGCATAAACATTCTCTTGAACTTCTAAATACCTGCAAAAAATAATCAATAAAATAGAAACAACTCAATACCAAACTTCTAAATACCAGTAAAAAATAATCAATAAAATAGGAACATACCCAAATCGCAGATTCATAGGTAGAGGGAAACATAACTATATCAAGATATACCTGACCAAAATCGCAGATTCGTAAGTAGGCAAGCATAGAACTTGTCGACCAGGAGTAGGGCGGTGGTCGGTGGGGAGGGAGTGACGGTCGAGGCCCGAGGGAGAGTGGGAGACGGGAGCGGACGGTGGGTAGGGAGACAGGGAGTGACGGTCGACGCCTGAGGGAGAGTGGGAGACGGGAGCGACCGGTGGGGAGGGAGTGACGGTCGACGCCGAGGGAGAGTGAGAGACGGCAAACGGGACTCGGGAGCAGCCGAGCGGGGAGTGGCCGAGTGGAGCTGGGAGCACTTAGGGTTTTCAAACTTCAAATTTCATCTGAGTGTTCAACTTTGGGTTTTTTAAGGTTTTGAACTTTTGATTAGGTTAGTGTTATTATAATATTATATATAAATATTATATGTATATTACATATTTAGTCGAGCCACTAAACGAGCCAACGAGCGAGCCGCCCTTGGCTCGGACTCGGCTCGTTTACAATTCGAGCCGGCTCGGCTCGGCTCGTTTATAAACCGAGCCGATTCGAGCGAGCTTTTACCGAGCTTTTTCCGAGCGAGCTCCGAGCGAGCCACGAGCCGCGAGCTTTTTGAACAGCCCTAGCTATAATAATAATATAATAATATTAATAATAAACACTAATAATAATACTACTATAATAATAATAATAATAATAATAATAATAATAATAATAATAATAATAATAATAATAATAATAATCATAAACATAATAATAATAATATTATAATAATAATAATAATAATAATAATAATAATAATAATAATAATAATAATAATAGTAATAATAATAATAATAATAACAATAATAATAATAATAATAATAATATATAATAAGAATATAATAATGTACCCATGTCATCGCCATAGGGTTTACATATATCGCGCAATGTCCTCGCCTGATTATTGGCCAAAAAAATAAAATTGCCCTATCACGATGACATGTCATCGCGATAGGGTCCAGAGAGATATTAACCACAGATCGTATTCTGCCCTAGGCCTACCTAAAATTGAACCTCTCCACCACCATTCCAAGCCACCACAACCTACATAGGTGTTTGGTGAAATTGGGGAACTAATTTGACGAACACTATGTAATCTTTTCTAATGTATTTTTAGTACAGTTGAAGGATTGTTGTTTATTTTAGAAGAGATGCATAAGTTGTTAGAGCTTAAAGGTGTCTTTTTACAATAGCTCTCTTATATAGCATTTTAGTTTTGTTCTCATTAAGTGTGTGTGAAGTAAAAGCGTCCCAGATCACTAAACTTATTGTTGTAAGTTTGCTTTGCTGTGTGCATCTTTTAATTTGGGTTTTGATTTGCTGTTCATCATACTACAAACATCAGGTACACTTAAACATTAAAACTTGAACTTAAATGAGATATCAAAATCACTCACGTAAATTAACTAACAGCAATAAAAACACCAAAATTACTAAACCAAAATCTAGAATTTGAGTCTTATAATATAAACAAATAAACAAAAAAAATTAGAAAACTAACCCTAGAAACTTGAAAGCTTCAATGAATGTTGGCTGGTATACCGTAACCGTCATTGGCGCTATGGTCAACCGTTGAGTCACCGGGCGCCGGCGACCAGGTTTAATTAGCTTGGATGGCGATGGTTAGGGTGTTCAAAAATATCCGAATCCGAAACCGAATCCAAAATATCCAAAAATCCGAAATTCGGATATCCGAAATTTCGGATTCGGATTCGGATAGTGATTTTGAGAATTTTTGGATATTTCGGATATCCAAAATATCCTAAATATTTTTATAAAAAATTAAAAATATTAAATATTAATTAAATATTTCGGATATTTTTAGATATTTAGTATATTTTAAGAAAAAACTTCGGATATCCGATAAAAACTTCAATAAAATTATTCTATTTTTGTAAAAGTTATTAAATAATACATTTTTTTGTGAATTCGGATATCCGAACGGATATCAGAATCTAAATCCGAAATTTTAGATATCCGAATTTCGAATATCTGAAATTTTGGATATCCGAAATTTCGGATTCGGATTCGGATAGTGAAATCCACTATCCGAAATTTTTGGATATCCGAATTTGAACACCCTAGCGATGGTGCAGCGACGGGGATTGGGATGGGGAGAGTTTTAGGACTGTGTAGAGGAGTTGGTAAGCATCGATATGTGGATGGGAGGGTTTTGAATTAGGGTTAAAATGTTTATATTTAAGGGTAAAACGGTAATTTTATCTATTAAAAAGAATTTAGAAAAGGCCCTTGTAGGGGTCGAACTCGTGATGTAAAGGACGCGAGAAGCAACTCACAATGCATGAAACCAGCGTGCTGAGACGGGGATTTTAGTTATAATCCAAACTTAATAATATTTATGGGTTCACCTCCTGAAAAAACTATGGGTTCGCACAATTTTTCGGTAATATACGATACACTACGCACTTCAAAATCAATGGGGTCACTTGACCCGTTCCCTTGGCAATAGATTAGTCCCTGATAGTAACATATATATATATATGTATATATATGAATATATATATGTATATATGTATATATATGTATATATATGTATATATATGTATATATATGTATATATGTATATATATGTATATTTATGTATATGTATATATATTTATATATATGTATATATATGTATATATGTATGTATATATGTTTCTATATGTATATATATATATGTATGTATATATGTAACAATATATATATATATATATATATACATATATATGTATATATATACATATATATATATGTATATACATATATATGTATATATACACATATATATACATATATATACATATATATACATATATATACATATATATACATACATATATATATACATATATATACATATATACATAAATATACATATATATACATATATACATATATATATATGTATATATACATATATATATATATATGTATATATACACATATATATATACATATATATGTATATATATATGTATATATATGTATAGATATACATATATATATGTATAGATATACATATATATATGTATAGATATACATATATATATGTATATATATACATATATATATGTATATATGTGTATATATGTATATATATGTGTATATATGTATATATATGTGTATATATGTGATATATATTCATATATATATATATATATATATATATATATATATAGATGTATGTGTATATATACATATATATATCTATACATATATATGTATATATACATATGTATGTATATATATATATACACACACACGTTAGGCCATGCGGTACACATTAACGTTTAGGTCGTTAATTTTAAGTTGGTTCTTTAGTGGACATTAAAGGTTAAACCACTTGTGAAGGACATTATATATACACTATAAGAAAACAAGTTTTTAGCAACTAATGTTTTTACTACGAAATTTTTCGTCTCTAGAGCTCTATTTATTGCGATGGAGTTTGCTACTGCTTTTTACTTCTTGATATTAGACTCTATAGAGACTAAAAAATAGTCGCTATAAATTTTTTGCACATTGGAGGGAAAAATTGGCGCATTGGGAAAAGCGTATCATGATGAAATTTCGTCTCTAGTAAAAATAGTTTTTTTTTTCTATTTGTATTAACTTGATGGTTAGATAAACGAGAATTTTCGTCCCTAAAAGGCTTTATTCTTGTAGTGATATAATTGGTTGGTCTCGAAGGGGTAAGTCTGTAAGGTCTGCTCACAGAGGGTTACATAATCCTAAGTGTAGCTAGCTACGAGGGAAAGGTTGGGTTACTAGCTAGGAAGTTAGGTCACTTAAAGAGAGAACTCACTGAAATATTCGTTTTTGTTTTTTGAATGGTAAATATGTAAAACTGTTTTGAAAAATAGATGTTATCTTAATCGGGTCACCTATCCATGTTCTAGTCAGGACCGCACCATCAACACGCTCAAAAGAAAACTTATTGCTGAAAAAATCTTTTGTCTCAACTTAGTGAAATATTCAAAGTACAGAAAATACGTACAGAGGCATTAAGTATACTTGCGAAGATATTGGGGTCACGGAGTCATTCGTATCTTTAAAAAATTGGTTATAAATTAGTTGCATGCGAAGACAAGATACTTGCGGGGGTAGGGACTCACTTGCAGAGCCTATCATTACTTGCGGAGGTGTTGCCTCCATTTATGGAGGTTTGCAGTAACTTGTAGAGGTTGAAAACCTTATGTTCTATGAACATTTCAGCCTATATGATTCTTCTCGTCATTATATCTTTACTTAGTTCATTGTGTTATTTCATTCATTTTTTTTTATTTTCTTAGTATTATTGTGTTTTTTTAAATGATAAATTCTAAAAAAGATATAATAATAAAATAATATTATTGTGTACTTTTAGTATGTAAAACACAATAATTAAATAATAACTAATTAAACTAATACATTAAAACAATGACAAAAATAGCATAAATTATATAAAATGTAAAACACAATTATAAATTGTCTCATTATGTTTTTTAGCTTGTAATTGTATTTTTCAGAACACTATGAGTTTTAAAAAATAAATTGATGTAATAATATCGTTGCTTACTTTTAATTGTAAAATAACAATAATAAAATAATAACAATTTTATATAATATATATAAAGAAATTAAAAAATAATACGAAATGATTCAAAACCTGAATATAATAATGAACTGATATAAGAGATGATGAAAAATATTTGACACAGCATGGTTTGACATAATAAATTAATATCACACTTATGTGAAATATTTGATACAATAAACAAAATGTCATATTTTATACTCTAATAGAACGTCACATATTAAACATACAATCCTTCTTACTATTTTTAGATATTTATACAATTAACCCTATCCTATAAATATAAGCTACACATGGTAAGACTTATATTTACACATAAACGACTTATATATTTGTAAACGCTTAAAATTTGAAAGCATATGAACATATACATAAAATGCATGCATAAAATATTTAAACAATACGTACGCTTGATAGAATATTTGAACGATATAGGTTTGTTCATTTATATATCATATAAAATAGTATTTTGTGATAGCTTTTTGGGTTATATTGAAATGTACATCGCAACGGCATATTAACTAAATGTAAAAAGAACATTATATATGATTATATACGTTATCGTGAAAGAAATAGAAAATATATTATATTCGACACGAGTTAATTTTAAATAAAGTTTTTATCAAAACGTAGATAAAAATAAATATATGATAATGGTTACGTACATACATACATGCACGTATGCACGTATGCACGTATGCAAGTAGGCACGTAGGCACGTAGGCCGTGGGCACCAGGCACGTAGGCCCGTGGGCACCAGGCACGTAGGCCCGTGGGCACCAGGCACGTAGGCACCCGGCACGTACGTATAGAAACGTAAATGAGGATTGTGCAAAAGTTAATTTCATTCACTAATTTGCATGCCTTATATTGGCTACATATAATAATAGAATGGAACATTTACAGGAGTATTCTTAGGATCTAATTTTATCAACATTCGACTTGACTATTTTAAATATATTTGAATTTTACATTTGAATATATTTCCCTCTAAGTCTATGTTGACCGGTTGACTAGAGTATTGCTAATACGCCCCCGCAAGATGGAGGATCCGTCGGATACTCCGATCTTGGAGCGATTCCGAAGAAACGGTGCTCGAGATAGAGGTTTGGTTAACATGTCAGCAAGTTGATCCTGAGAATTAACATGTAGAACGCGCAGATGACCAGCGGCGACTTGTTCCCACACAAAATGATAATCGAGTGCCACATGTTTCATGCGTGAATGATAAACCGGGTTGGCACAAAGATATGTCGCACCTGTATTGTCACAAAATAAGGTTGGCGTAGACGTTGTAGATATACCAAGCTCGTGTAATAAATTTTTAAGCCAAATCAATTCAGCCGAGGCATTGGCTATGGCCTTGTACTCGGCTTCGGTTGAAGAACAGGAGACCGACTTTTGTCTTGTAGACTTCCAAGAGATAATATTGGTACCAAGATATAGTAAATAAGCCGTCGTGGATCGTCCTCTGTCATTAACACCACCCCAATCCGAATCTGAGAAGGCCGAGAGTGTGAGAGAAGAATGACGATTAAGAAAGAGACCATTATGAATGGTACCTTTAAGATACCGAAGGACACGCTTGAGAGCTTGCCAATGAGATTGACGTGGAGCATGCATGAATTATGACAGTTTGTTTATCGCGAATGAGATGTCGGGTAGAGTGAATGCTAAGTATTGAAGAGACCCTACAAGTCGACGATATGGTGTTGCATCAACCAAAGGTGATGGGTCATTGAGAGTCAAAGGATCTGTGGAGCTAAGGGGTGTGGTGACATCCTTAGCTCCCTCCATATGATATTGATTAAGAACATCTTCAATGTGTCTATGTGTCTATGTTGAGAAAGGAAAAGACCTGTGGATGTTGGGATGACTTCAACACCAAGGAAGTGATGAAGTGGTCCAAGATCCACTACAAAAAAACTGTCATACAGTGACACATAAAAAGTGTCCTAGAATACCCAAAAAGTGCCACTAATGGCCCCTATATTTTTGTGTGGCACACAAAAAAAGTGCCACTAGAAGCAGTGCCACTAAAGCTATTTAGTGGCACTTTTTTATGTGCCACCCAATCTTGGGAAGATCTTTAGTGGCACTTTTATTTTTGCCATAATATTAATTACAAAATATCTATATCAATTTAGTGGCACAATTGTTTTTGCTATAAATTAAAAAAAAGCCTTTTGTGGGCACGAATATTATGGCAATAAATGAATTTCTAGTTAGAGATAAATGATGGTTTTAAATCATTTCTAAATTACAATTAAGATAAAATGGAAAGGAAAAACACTTAAAATTACATGATCATAACATAGATTATGGTTTCAATCCAAAACATGTTCCAATGTTAGCGAACAAATACATAATAAGTTCCAAACGTATTTCAAGTGTTTAGAAACAAAATAAATATGATTTTTTCTGTTCGTCAACTCTATTCCAAGTAATCCATGAATGTTGTTATCTCTACTGCACCAACACTTCACATTTTGTCAACTCTTCCTTCATCATCATGACTTCTTGAAGATGATATTTCATTACTAGATGAAGAACCAACACGAGGGATCTAAAAATACAAAGTAATGAAAATAGATGTTAATATAAAGTAGTAGGGACGAGCAACTATATATAAGGACCAAAATTATGTGTACATAAAGTAATAAACGGGTCAAACAAGTTAAGTTGTACATGTAGTAATAAATGGGTCAAACAAGTTAAGCTATGCATATAGTAATAAACGGGTCAAACAAGTAAAGCTATGCATATAGTAATAAACGAGTCAAATAAGTAAAACTATATATATAATAATAAACGGGTCAAATAAGTAATACATGTAGTGATTAATGGCTCAAACAAGTAAAACTATGCATATAGTAATAAACGGGTCAAACAAGTAAAGCTATGCATATAGTAATAACGGGTCAAACAAGTAAAGCTATGCATATAGTAATAAACGGGTCAAACAAGTAAAACTATGCATATAGTAATAAACGGGTCAAACAAGTAAAGCTATGCATATAGTAATAAACGGGTCAAATAAGTAAAGCTATGCATATAGTAATAAACGGGTCAAACAAGTAAAGCTATATATAATAATAAAAACGGGTCAAACAAGTAATACATATAGTGATTAATGGCTCAAACAAGTAAAGTTATGCATATAGTAATAAACGGGTCAAACAAGTAAAGCTATGCATATAGTAATAAACGGTCAAACAGTAAAGCTATGCATATAGTAATAAACGGGTCAAACAAGTAAAGCTATATATATAATAATAAACGGGTCAAACAAGTAAAGCTATATATATAATAATAAACAGGTCAAACAAGTAATACACATAGTGATTAATGGCTCAAACAAGTAAAGTTATGCATATAGTAATAAACGGGTCAAACAAGTAAAGCTATGCATATAGTAATAAACGGGTCAAACAAGTAAAGCTATGCATATAGTAATAAACGGGTCAAACAAGTAAAGCTATGCATATAGTAATAAACGGGTCAAATAAGTAAAGCTATATATATAATAATAAACGGGTCAAACAGGTAAAGCTATATATATAATAAACGGGTCAAACAAGTAATACATATAGTGATTAATGGCTCAAACAAGTAAAGTTATGCATAAAGTAATAAACGAGTCAAACAAGTAAAGCTATGCATATAGTAATAAACGGGTCAAACAAGTAAAGCTATGCATATAGTAATAAATGGGTCAAACCTAGGTTGATCTATACAATGAATGCTCTAGAACAATTACCTAGGTTGATCACTAAAAGATATATGGTAATAATCTTCACAACATTGATCACTAAAAGTATATGGTGTTGTGTGGTCATGTATGTAAGTACCTGTATGTTCATATCACTGAGAACTGTAGACAAGTTTGCATTGGGGATATGTTCTTGGATAATGTTCATCATCACATTCACAGCACTCTGTAGCTGATGACTAATTTGTGAATTATTTGGAGAATTGTCATTACTTTGTGTGTCCGGCATCCTTCCAATTAATCGAACATACCTTCTTTTCTCTGGGCCTTTAACTTTTGAATAGTCGTCTTTGGTAAAATCATCCAGATCTCCTGGTGTGGTTATAGAGTCCCTTGCAATAGCTTTCAATGAACTCTAAATAGATAATAATGCAGGTGAGCATTTCTTATTATTATTTCTAAAGTAAAAATGGACATGATAAATAGGAACATTTTATTATGTAAAAATGCATTACCACAACTCTAGCAGCTTTATTGTAACACCCCAGCCCGACAGGGCTGACGTGTCATTAATACGGATATCAAATCAAAAACCAATCCATGATATTACAGAAACGGTCAGACTAAATAACTTCAAACACACTAAATAATCCGAAAGAACCTAATTAAGATGTTCAATACATTAATTAAAGTAACAGATAATCTTGGTCTTCAATTCACTCTTCACTGGTTTCCCGGATTACCCTGCTGACCTGACGTGCATGAAAACAAAAGCACGCCTGAGCATAACGCTCAGTGAACGGAATAGCGGATAACAAAAATAAACAGACATGATGATAATCAAAGAATCGGTAGATATCAAAAATAAACAGACATGGTGATAATCAAAGAATCGGCAGATATCAAAAATAAACAGACATGTGATAATCAAGGAATTGGCAGATATCAAAAATAAACAGACATAATGATAATGGAGAACCAAAGATCATAAGATATATATATCAAATAGAACATACGTCATAAGACATATATCAGATAGAACATACCCCGAGCTAATAATCATATCATATAATAACTGAACAGGGGAACACAGGTAGCGAGCCCGTGAACCAATGTGAAATGGAGTATGGGCAGACATACAAACCATTCACCAGAGTCCTGAATGAAATGGTGTGTAACCATCCATCAGGAATAACAGAACTAGCCTAGGATCGATCCATACGCCTCTGAGGAAATAATAATATAACAAGACATAATTTTCAGAGTCCTCTTTAGAGACGCCGTGATCTCAGCTCACCGCCACGGTTGGTGCCACGTTATCGATGCCGCAATAACGCGTCTTGGTCACCCCCAAGATAGGGAGAGCTCGGGTAACAAATTCAGAAACATAAAGTAGTCACGCTACTTATAACAGAATCACAAGCAAATTATCTATGTATGACAGGAACCAAAACTAGAGGTGAACGGAAATCAAATACAAGACGGAAATCAGGAATCCGTACTACAAAGTAACGGAAAAGAAAAGTAAATACTTATGATAACAAAGAAACAGAATCCGTACAATAAGTAACAGAACAAAAGTGAATATTATGATAACAGAATCCGTACCTTATACACGAATGATAATAATCAGAAACAAGTTCTAGGCTCAGTTAACGCCGCGAGAACCTACGATAACGTAACGCAAATTATAGTTTGGATTTTCCTATTTTAAATTGGAAAAATTCCAGTTCTGCCCTTGTCTTTTCACACTCGTTAAAAATACTAAACGACGTTTAAAAATTCTGAAAATCTCCAGTTTACTAGATTAGTGATTTCTAAACAACTTTCATTTAGAAAAGTTTCTGATTTGGATTACCGAAATATGAGAAAAACGTGGATCTTTACAGCTGCGCAGAACTGCTAGCTGTTACGAAAACGATCGTTTGGAGGTCTAAACGAATGAGTTTTTCTATGTTTTATATATCAACGGATTCCTTTTTCGACGAACTTAGTCATGGACATAAGGTTTAACTGATTTGAATCTGTTATGAAGAAGTTATGGCTTCTGTAAGTTGGCTGTAAAATACGGCCTAAGTCAAGGGTATTTTGATAAACCGTAAAATTATTTCTAGTTAAAATACGTCCGTTACGGGTCTGGAAATATTTTATACATAAGTATAAATCATGATTGACTTCTGAAAAATTTGGCTAATCATATTATTAATCCGTTTGTCATTTATAAAATCACATCCCAAAATATTCATAAAAACTAGTTAAACGTGTGACTTGTTTAAAATGCTCGGTTAAGGTCTAAATCTTAATTTGGTCAAAATACTTATATTTCCAATAGCTAAAACAATATCAAAATGGATTCCTATCAAGTTTGCTAAGTTAAGCAAGGAAAATATGCTTAAAACGTAAACCGAATATAAACGAGTACTTATGCAAACGGGCATCCTATGATCGAGGCAATGAACTAAAATACTAATTATGATACCTAAGATTCAAGGATAACGTAACGACTAACAACATCTTAATGATTCCCACTAATTTTAGTTTATTTTTATAAAATAAACTAATTATAACATTTGTTAACATTTATATATACGAATCGTTAAGGTGTTTAAATAAATAAATTTACAGGAAATAGTTGGATAACTTTTAAAATAATCAGGGTTTATAAACGTGTTTTTATAATTTTAGAAATTTTATTTAATTTTTTTAAAGCCCAAAAAGGCTTAAAAAATGGTTGTAGGTGCCCAGTTAACAAGGAAGCACAGAACCAGTAAACCAAAGGCCTCAGCCGCATTAGTTCTTAGTTTTTAATCCTTTTAAGACCCAAATAGAAATCCCCAATTTCCCTTATGAACCCTAGTTTCAATTTGGTTCGAATCAAACCCCAAATCGAATATGTTAATGAAATCAACCTTGGGCTTTTAATCCCAAGTGAAACCGAGTGTAATGATGTGTGAAACTTACTTGTTCGAGTTCGAATTAATAGTCTTAGAACGTAGAACAAGTCGCGGCTATGGTACGGATTGTTCAGGTTGCAATCTGTGATGAAAATTGATTTCGTTCTACAGGAAGCTTCGACTAGCTCAAATGATGAAAAGCCCTTTGTAAATTGTGGGTTAGAGCCTTCGAACAGAGGTCTACGAGTGACTCACAGGTCGCGATGTTTTTGGAGATTGAATCCGAGATTTTTGGTGTTTCGGGTGAAATTGAGTATTATAACAGGTTAGAAATGATTACACATTCGATAGTGCGTGTTTAATTTAATTCTTATTGCGGTTTTAGTGCACGATGGAGGTGATGGTCGGCCGAAAAGTTGAGAGATCGTGTGGCGGTTCCAATCGCACTCAAATATTAAATTATAGTGGTTCACGGGTTCGAATTATGCACGAAAGGTCGTCGGGAACAAATGATTGAGCTTAAATCGTTTAAAAGTTGGTCGTTTGGGGTCGCCGGAGCCGACCGGCGGTGGCCGGAGAAACCCGCCGGAAATGCGGGTCGGAGAGAGAGAAAGAGTTTTGGTTTTTAAAACATTTTCACCATTGGTCCCTGTGGTTTATGTTTCTTTCATTTGGGACCCAAACTTATTAATTTAAGTTTCAAAATGGCACAAATGCCCCCTGAACTTTTATTACTATTATTATTATTATTTTTTTTATTATCCTTATTCTTATTATTATTATTACGGGTATTATAATTCTACCCCCCTTAAAACAATTTCGTCCACGAAATTGCTTGGTACAGGACATGACATAACGAATACGGAGTAGTAAAGAATCAGCGAGTGGATGAGATAACTCATAATCATTTAGATGCAGAGACGGAGCTAATCACAAAATAGAAACATGTAATAGATAGTCTGATGGTCAGAAATTAATAACTGATATCTGTAATGCCAAAATATGTCAAAAATACATTAATAAAAAAATCAAGTACTAAGCTGTAAAAAGATTCGGATATTGGGAACGGATTTCATCTTCTATCTCCCATGTAGCTTCGCGTTCGGAATGGTTTTTCCATAATACCTTGACAAAAGGAATAGTTTTCCTTCGCATAATGCGTTCTTGTCGGTCAAGTATGGCCTCGGGTTCCTCCTCGAACGATAAGTCTTCACGAATCAAATAAAGCGGATAATTCACAACGTGAAGAGGATGATAATTGTACCCCCTTAAAAGAGATACATGGAAGACATTATGCACATGTGACAGTTTAGGTGGTAAAGCCAAACGATACGAAACCTCACCAACTCTTTCTAGGATTTCAAAGGGTCCGATAAACCGTGGACTAAGTTTCCCTTTAAGACCAAAACGTCGTACGCCTTTGCAAGGCGAAACCTTCAGGAACACTTTGTCACCAACCTTAAACTCCAAAAGTCGACGGTGTCGGTCTGCATAACTTTTCTGTCTACTTTGAGCTTCCTTTAACTTTTCTCTAGCAATAGCAACTTTCTCATTCGTGATCTGAACTAACTCGGGTCCTTCGATGACTCTTTCACCGACCTCTTCCCAACAAATAGGTGCTCTACATTTACGACCATACAATAATTCGAAAGGTGCCATGCCAATGCTAGCTTGCCAACTATTGTTGTAAGCAAACTCGACCAAACACAAATACTCATCCCAGTTCCCAGTCCACTCTAAGGCACAAGCTCGAAGCATGTCCTCAAGTGTTTGAATAGTACGCTCCGACTGACCGTCAGTCTGAGGATGAAACGCCGTACTAAACCTCAACTTGGTACCCCGTGCAGCTTGCAAACCCTTCCAAAAATGAGAAGCAACCTCGGGTCTCGATCAGACACGATAGACACCGGAGTGCCATGAAGTCTAACAATCTCTTGTGTGAACACTTCAGAAAGTTTGCTAACCGAAAATCCTTGCTGAATTGGGAGAAAGTGAGCCGACTTTGACAATCTGTCAACTACAACCCATATTGCATCATTCTTCTTAATGTCCTTGGCAACCCTGTCACAAAATCCATGGAAATATCATCCCATTTCCATACAGGAATAGGTAGTGGCTGAAGCAACCCACTAGCTCTCTGATGCTCAATCTTGACCTGCTGACAAGTAAGGCAACGGCTAACATACTTAGCCACGTCTTCTTTCATACCATTCCACCAGAAATTCTGACGAAGATCACGATACATCTTAGTAGATCCTGGATGGATAGAGAACGGAGAACTATGTGCCTCAGCTAATAACGATTCTCGAAGAGAAGAATCATTAGGCACACATAAACGTTTACCACACCATATTACTCCATGCTCATCTACTTTGAATTCTGATTGCTTACCAATCTCCACATTCTGTAAGATTGCCCAGAGTTCACCATCATCTTTCTGTGCGTTCTTTATCCGGAATATTAAGTCTGATTCTATCTGAAGACTAGCGAGATATCCGTCACTCTTGCCAATATGTAGGCCAATACCCAATTTATCAAGATCGGTAATGTTCTGAGGCTGTAGCTGTAGGGAGGCTACTGTTCCTGAGCTCTTCCTGCTAAGAGCATCAGCTACCACATTGGCCTTTCCCGGATGATATTGAATATTGGCATCATAATCTTTTAACAATTCTAACCATCTTCTCTGCCTCATGTTTAGTTCTTTTTGTGTGAAGATGTATTTCAAGCTCTTGTGATCAGTAAAAATATCACAAGTCTCTCCGTAAAGATAGTGACGCCATATTTTCAGCGCGAAAATAACAGCAGCAAGTTCAAGATCATGCGTAGGATAATTAACCTCATAAGGTTTCAACTGCCGTGAAGCATAAGCAATGACCTTACCATGCTGCATTAGCACACATGCGAGTCCCGTTTTTAGAGGCATCGCTGTAAATCTGATATCTACCCGTGCCCGATGGAAGTGTAAGAATCGGGGCAGACACCAATCTCTTCTTAAGCTCTTCGAAGCTTTTCTCCTGCTCATCATTCCAAGAGTACTTAACCCCTTTCCTTAGAAGTTGCGTAAGGGGTAAAGCAATAACAGAGAACCCTTTGACAAATCTACGATAGTAACCAGCAAGACCAAGAAAACTCCGGACTTCTGTGGCTGAAGTAGGTCTTGGCCATTTAGTGATTGCCTCTATCTTTGCTGGATCTACCATAATACCATCTGCAGAGACCACATGACCCAGAAAGGCTACTTGACTCAACCAAAATTCACATTTTGAAAACTTAGCATAAAGCTTCTTTTTACGCAGAGTTTCAAGCACGATACGA
Source organism: Flaveria linearis (assembly GCA_024085815.1). NCBI lineage: Eukaryota > Viridiplantae > Streptophyta > Magnoliopsida > Asterales > Asteraceae > Flaveria > Flaveria linearis. Next base: position 46,572 of record JABSNV010000101.1, read on the forward strand.
AGATGGTCTTCATGTTCCTTCTTACTCTTAGAATAGATAAGAATGTCATCTATAAACACGATGACGAACTTATCCAGATAGTCATGGAAAACTCGGTTCATTAGGTCCATGAAACAGCTGGGGCATTCGTTAACCCGAACGGCATAACCAAGAATTCATAGTGACCATATCGCGTACGGAAGGCAGATTTAGGGACATCAGAATCTTTGATCTTTAGCTGATGGTAACCAGACCTCAGATCGATTTTAGAGAAACACTTTGCACCCTGAAGCTGATCAAATAAATCATCAATACGAGGCAGAGGGTAACGATTACGGATAGTGATCTTGTTGAGTTCTCTGTAGTCAATGCAGAGTCTCAAAGAACCATCTTTCTTCTTCACGAATAGGACCGGTGCACCCCAGGATGAGACACTTGGTCTAATAAATCCAAGACCTAATAACTCCTGTAATTGCTCCTTCAGTTCTTTGAGTTCAAGTGGTGCCATACGGTAAGGTGCCTTGGAAATCGGCTCAGCACCAGGAATAAGATCAATAGTGAATTCTACCTCGCGGTCTGGTGGAAGTCCAGGTAACTCCTTAGGAAACACATCGGGAAAATCACAAACAACCGGATAATCAGAAATACTAGGCTCTTCAGGAGATAAAATTTTAACTGAAGCAAGGAATCCTGCAGCGCCGTGCAGTAGGGATTTACGAGCCTTAAGTGCTGAAATTATTTGAAGAGTTTTTCGAGGTTTAGTACCCTGATAAATGAGTTCAGGATGATGGGGATCTCCAAACAGAATGCGACGAGTCTGACACTCAATTGTAACATGATGCCGAGTTAACCAGTCCATTCCCAAGATGATATCAAAATCTTCCATTTGCATGGGCAACAGATCCGCTGTAAGAATGAGCGATTCAACTCGGATCGGACAATCTTCATACACATGAGAGATTGTAACAGAGTTTCCCATAGGAGTCATAATATTCAAAGTATTTTCTAATAATGTTGGGCTCATCGTTAGATGTTTAAGAAAAGATTGAGAAATTATGGAGTGTGTTGCTCCAGTATCAAATAAGACTTGAACTTTACGAGTTCCTAACATGAGAGTACCAGAAACAGTACCTAAAGAATTTATGTTACCATGGCACACTTAGTAATAGATAACAAGCATAATTTACATGGTAAGACTACTAGATTATTCAGATACGATAGATTCACATATGGGATGAATATCAAGAGTCATACCTGGTGTGTTTGCTGCATCCTTTGCGTTCAGAGCAAACACTCGTCCTCCATTAGTAGGCTGTTTTGCACTATTTCCAGCCTTCCCTTTGTTATCAGGATACGGACAGTCTTTCAGTACATGGCCGGTCTTTCCACATCTAAAACAGGCTCCTGAAGCTTGCCGACAAACACCAAAATGACGTTTTCCACATGTAGTGCATACCGGGACTTGCTCTTGACCTTGGTTTTCGGCAGGTTTAGGATTCTGCTGTTTTTGTTTCCATTGATTACCTTGGCGGTTATTATTTCTGTTGAATTGGGCTTTTCGATCACCTGTATGGTGTTTCTCGCTTTTGCCCAGAGGTGCGGTATGGTGTCCTTCACGATTTCTCTTTCGACTCTCCTCAGCTTTAGCTAACCTCTTCTTGTTTTCCATGTCAAGTGTTTTCACGGCATCAGCTACTTCATTGATATTGTTAAACCTTTGAGTCACTATCCACCTCCAGTCCTCTCATGAACAGCCCATTTCAACTTTTCTGCTTGGGCCTCTGGGCTACCTGCAGCTTCCCCAAGAAAACTAGCCAACCTACAGAATTTTGCCATGAATTCTTGCCAAGGTTCACCATCGCGTTGCACAATAGATGCATATTCCCGTGCATACTCACTTCGTTCCACTTCAGAGAAATACTTTCGGAAGAATATTGTGCGGAAATCGGCCCAAGTAAGGGTAGCAGCATAACCTTCTCCACCATATGCAAGTTTTACCCCTTCCTACCAAACTAGAGCATCATCCTCCAGTTTGTAAGAAGCCAACCTAGTTTTAAATAGGTCATCGACTCCTAGCACTTCGAATATCTTTTCCACATGGGCTATCCAGTTCCGAGCATCCATCAGTGTAGCAGCATCACTAAAAGATCTTGGTCTTTGCTTCATAAAGCGCTCAAGCCAAACATGAATCTCAGCCACAGGTGGTGTTGCATCCCACCGGAAGATGGTCCAGTGTTGTTCCCGCCAGAAGGTGGCTCTGAGTTATTTCCACCGGGGGTGGTCCTGTGTTGTTTCCCTCCGAATTTGCCTGTTGCATCTGCTGGATGACTGTTTGAGCAGTCTGAGTCATCAGATTAGGGAGTATTCCAGAAATGGCAGCGTTTACAGCATTAGCAACGAGGGTTTCAAGAGGAGTATCAGATGAGGGCCACTCGATTTATTGCGGTTGTTCACACGTCTCTTAGGGGCCATCTGAAATGAAAACATACGTGTGAACACTGGAATTTAGATTGGAAACAGAAATTAGATCCTAACCCAACGTCTACCCATTACCTCACAAGTTTATTATTAATGTTTAAGTTTTCTACAGGAAAGAGCCTTTGCTCTGATACCACAACTGTAACACCCCCCCGACAGGGCTGACGTGTCATTAATACGGATATCAAATCAAAAACCAATCCATGATATTACAGAAACGGTCAGACTAAATAACTTCAAACACACTAAATAATCCGAAAGAACCTAATTAAGATGTTCAATACATTAATTAAAGTAACAGATAATCTTGGTCTTCAATTCACTCTTCACTGGTTTCCCGGATTACCCTGCTGACCTGACGTGCATAAAAACAAAAGCACGCCTGAGCATAACGCTCAGTGAACGGAATAGCGGATAACAAAAATAAACAGACATGATGATAATCAAAGAATCGGCAGATATAAAAAATAAACAGACATGGTGATAATCAAAGAATCGGCAGATATCAAAAATAAACAGACATGTGATAATCAAGAAATTGGCAGATATCAAAAATAAACAGACATAATGATAATGGAGAACCAAAGATCATAAGATATATATATCAAATAGAACATACGTCATAAGACATATATCAGATAGAACATACCCCGAGCTAATAATCATATCATATAATAACTGAACAGGGGGAACACAGGTAGCGAGCCCGTGAACCAATGTGAAATGGAGTATGGGCAGACATACAAACCATTCACCAGAGTCCTGAATGAAATGGTGTGTAACCATCCATCAGGAAATAACAGAACTAGCCTAGGATCGATCCATACGCCTCTGAGGAAATAATAATATAACAAGACATAATTTCAGAGTCCTCTTTAGAGACGCCGTGATCTCAGCTCACCGCCACGGTTGGTGCCACGTTATCGATGCCGTAATAACGCGTCTTGGTCACCCCCAAGATAGGGAGAGCTCGGGTAACAAATTCAGAAACATAAAGTAGTCACGCTACTTATAACAGAATCACAAGCAAATTATCTATGTATGACAGGAACCAAAACTAGAGGTGAACGGAAATCAATACAAGACGGAAATCAGGAATCCGTACTACAAAGTAACGGAAAACAAAAGTAAATACTTATGATAACAAAGAAACAGAATCCGTACAATAAGTAACAGAACAAAAGTGAATATTATGATAACAGAATCCGTACCTTATACACGAATGACAATAATCAGAAACAAGTTCTAGGCTCGGTTAACGCCGCGAGAACCTACGATAACGTAACGCAATTATAGTTTGGATTTTCCTATTTTAAATTGGAAAAATTCCAGTTCTGCCCTTGTCTTTTCGCACTCGTTAAAAATACTAAACGACGTTTAAAAATTCTGAAAATCTCCAGTTACTAGATTAGTTATTTCTAAACAACTTTCATTTAGAAAAGTTTCTGATTTGGATTACCGAAATATGAGAAAAACGTGGATCTTTACAGCTGCGCAGAACTGCTAGCTGTTACGAAAACGATCGTTTGGAGGTCTAAACGAATGAGTTTTTCTATGTTTTATATATCAACGATTCCTTTTTCGACGAACTTAGTCATGGACATAAGGTTTAACTGATTTGAATCTGTTATGAAGAAGTTATGGCTTCTGTAATTTGGCTGTAAAATACGGGCCTAAGTCAAGGTATTTGGTAAACCGTAAAATTATTTCTAGTTAAAATACGTCCGTTACGGGTCTGGAAATATTTTTATACATAAGTATAAATCATGATTGACTTCTGAAAAATTTGGTTAATCATATTATTAATCCGTTTGTCATTTATAAAATCACATCCCAAAATATTCATAAAAACTAGTTAAACGTGTGACTTGTTTAAAATGCTCGGTTAAGGTCTAAATCTTAATTTGGTCAAATACTTATATTTCCAATAGCTAAAACAATATCAAAATGGATTCCTATCAAGTTTGCTAAGTTAAGCAAGGAAATATGCTTAAAACGTAAACCGAATATAAACGAGTACTTATGCAAACGGGCATCCTATGATCGAGGCAATGAACTAAAATACTAATTATGATACCTAAGATTCAAGGATAACGTAACGACTAACAACATCTTAATGATTCCCACTAATTTTAGTTTATTTTTATAAAAATAAACTAATTATAACATTTGTTAACATTTATATATACGAATCGTTAAGGTGTTTAAATAAATAAAATTTACAGGAAATAGTTGGATAACTTTTAAAATAATCAGGGTTTATAAAACTTGTTTTTATAATTTTAGAAATTTTATTTAATTTTTTAAAGCCCAAAAAGGCTTAAAAAAATGGTTGTAGGTGCCCGGGTTCGAACCCGGGACCTCAAAGTTAACAAGGAAGCATAGAACCAGTAAACCAAAGCCTCAGCCGCATTATTCTTAGTTTTTAATCCTTTTAAGACCCAAATAGAAATCCCCAATTTCCCTTATGAACCCTAGTTTCAATTTGGTTCGAATCAAACCCCAAATCGAATATGTTAATGAAATCAACCTTGGAGCTTTTAATCCCCAAGTGAAACCGAGTGTAATGATGTGTGAAACTTACTTGTTCGAGTTCGAATTAATAGTCTTAGAACGTAGAACAAGTCGCGGCTATGGTACGGATTGTTCAGGTTGCAATCTGTGATGAAAATCAAATTCGTTCTACAGGAAGCTTCGACTAGCTCAAATGATGAAAAGCCCTTTGTAAATTGTGGGTTAGAGTCTTCGAACAGAGGTCTACGAGTGACTCACAGGTCGCGATGTTTTTGGAGATTGAATCCGAGATTTTTGGTGTTTCGGGTGAAATTGAGTATTATAACAGGTTAGAAATGATTACACATTCGATAGTGCGTGTTTAATTTAATTCTTATTGCGGTTTTAGTGCACGATGGAGGTGATGGTCGGCCGAAAAGTTGAGAGATCGTGTGGCGGTTCCAATCGCACTCAAATATTAAATTATAGTGGTTCACGGGTTCAATTATGCACGAAAGGTTGTCGGGAACAAATGATGAGCTTAAATCGTTTAAAAGTTGGTCGTTTGGGTCGCCGGAGCCGACCGGCGGTGGCCGGAGAAACCCACCGGAAATGCGGGTCGGAGAGAGAGAAAGAGTTTTGGTTTTTAAAACATTTTCACCATTGGTCCCTGTGGTTTATGTTTCTTTCATTGGGACCCAAACTTATTAATTTAAGTTTCAAAAATGGCACAAATGCCCCCTGAACTTTTATTACTATTTTATTATTATTATTTTTATTATCCTTATTCTTATTATTATTATTACGGGTATTATAGTTATCATCTACATAACTTCCATCTTTACGAGTTCGTGTTGTTATATACATTTCTCCTCTTATTGGGTACACACCATCATTCTTCATTGCCTATAATTTATGTTTGATGGTTAGTAAGAGAGTTCAAAAGAATGTATAACAATAATATCAAAATATAACAAGATTTATACCACTTCATGAGCAAGTCTAGCAAATGACTTTGTCCAATTACATGAGGTTCCTTCATCTTTGAGCGGCTTGATCGTTTTTTAGCACATGTATTCTATAGTAATTGGTATTTTAGCACATGGAAGGCGTATTGAAATAAAATGATTCAAACTAATTTTTTTAGCAAATTGGAAACTAGAAGGCGTATTGAAAATAAAATCAGAAATTGGTATTGCTACCTGAAATTCTGGAGTGAACCAACGAGTAACAAGTTCTTTAAGTTGAGTTGCATTCACTCTATCATCATTACTAGTTGTTGCGCCACAATTTCATCAATACTGAGGCTTGGATCATATCCACGTGACTTTAATATACCTTTCCATGTTCTTCATTTTTTTCCATGCTATGCAATATCCATTTTTTAATCTGACTTGTTTCATTCGGATGAAAAGTAAATTTGGACTACAAATACAAATTACATATATATATTAGTGTATAACTCTTACCTTAATGAATTTACCCTTATAAAGTAAATTAAAAGACATACTTTAACAAGTGAATACATATCCTCTTTTTGTTGCATAGGAACCTTTCTCCAGTCAGAATATTCAATTGATACATGCTCGGTCATCCTTACAAGTGTCCCAAGGTACTGAACAAGTTCTTTACCTGTATTCCCCACTGGCTTTCCATACGTGTTAAATATGACAAGTATTCTTTCATTACTGTTCATCTTCCATATTTCCGCCTTCTGTGTATAACCTCTAACCTTTTTAGGAGCACCTAAGGAAGTTTCGATAAAATAGAACAAATAAATGACATCAAAGCAATATCACAAATAACTTCAAGATTTAGTTTGGGATGCATGTTATAATACTTATACACAGAAATTCATTTTGAACAGGTCATAAAAACCAAAAGTTACCTAAACATGATCCTACCATAATATTAACAATTGGGTTATTACCTAAAGCAGATGCGAAAAATTAATTCTAACAGATACTATTGCATTTTTAAAAATAAATTAATAGCAGAACCTGTTGTTTTTTTTCATTGTAAGGGCCTTGTAATTGTTCTTGAACATGATCCTACCATAATATAGTTATCTTTTGACTTCCTTCTTGTCCCAATAAATTACCAACTATGTTATCACAAACATTCTTTTCAATGTGCATCACATCAAGATTGTGACGCAACAACAAATGCTCCCAATATGGTAACATAAAAAATGCTTTTCTTTTTCCATGGACCACGACCCTTATTCTCTACAAGAAATTCCATGGCATCCAATTATTGTAGAAGTTCATCTCCAGAAGGAGGAATAGGAGCAGTTCTAAATTCTTGGCGTCCAACAAAGGATCTAATATCTGATCGCCAATGATGGTCGGATGGAAGCCACCTCCGATGACACATGTAACACCATTTTCTTCCCTAAGTTAGCCATTTGGAATCAGTACCAAAGCACATACAGGACATGCAAGTTCTCCTTTAGTGCTCCACCCAGATAAATTGGCATAACCTGGAAAGTCCGATATGGTAGAAATTATAGAAGCCTTCAACTGGAAGTATTCTTTAGTTGATGCATCAAAGGTATTAACTCCATCGTCCCATAACTCCTTCAATTCTTTAATTAAAGGTTTCATATACACGTCTATCTTGTTTCCTGGACCTTTAGGACCTGGGATGATTAAAGAAAGAATAATTTGGTTGTTTCATAACCAACCATGGTGGCAAGTTGTACGGAATAAGAAAAACTGGCCAAATACTATGTGCCACATTCATTGTCCTAAAGGAGTTGAAGCCGTCACTTGCTAGTGCAAGACGAACATTATGAGGATCACTGGCGAATTCTGGAAACTTTTCATCAAAATTCTTCCAACTATTGCATCTGCTGGATGTCGTAATTTTTCCATCTTTCACGCGCTCTTTGTGATGCCACTGCATAAGGTCAGAGGTCTTTGATGACATAAATAATCTTTGTAGTCTAGGCTTTAAAGGAAACCACCGTAATGTTTTTGAAGCCTTCTTCTTGGGAGCGCTTATTTCATCGTCAGGATTCGCTTCATGAACTTTCCATCTTGATGATCCACAAAAAGAACAAACTTCATTATTCTCCTTGTCATCCCAAAACAGCATGCAACCATTGGGACATGAATGGATTTTTCATACCCTAACCCCAAGTTGGCCAAGATTTTTGTCACTTGTTAGGTTGTTTTGGGTAACAAATTTCCTTCAGGTAACAAAAGAAATTCTAACAACATAGAGAAAGATTTGTTACTCCATCCATTCAAGCATTTTAAATGGTATAGATGTACCACACAAGATAATTTGTTGAATTTGCAATTCGGGTACACCTTTTTCTTCAACTTCCTTGATGAGGTCATCAAACTTTCTTCCTTTATTGTTCATATCCTGACTATTGTTTGAAGCATTCTCATGTACTTCCACTCCACTTCCACTATCTGGTTCAAAAGCATCATTCAACAAATCATGCATTTCCTCATTCAGGGTTGTGCTAGTCGATGCAATCGTTGTGCCTTCGCCATGATATTCCCATCTATAGTATTCTGGCCGGAACCCTAAACATATGAGGTGATCTAGAACACTATGTCTATTTTGATATTTCATATTTACACACTTTGTACATGGACACTTTATCTCTCCCCCATTGATAGATATTCTCTTAAATGCAAAATTCAAGAAGGTTTGCACTCCGTTGACAAAAGTTTGACTTGATCTAGGTGCATCATACATCCAAGATCTATCCATGACTATATGGTTTAGGTTTACATTAATTGTTAGTCAACAAATTAGTGAAGATACATACAAGCTAACATAGTCATCTAATAGATTATGATCAAACATTAAAACAAAATATGATTCAATTAGATTATGATTCAAACATAAAAACATCTACCGGTGATGATCTTGAAATTCAATATCTGAGCAGAGTAACATTGATGAAATAAAAGAATGAGGAACGTAGTTGTAGTGATGAATATCATGGAGGATAGAACTTTCGAATGGTAAGGATCCTACAAACGCAAAACTACATTAAACAACTAAATTTCAACTTTCAAACAGTGATGAACGGTGATCAAATCCAACAATTAACAAGAATTAAGACAAATCATTCATTAGTAAGTGCAAAACTAAGGGGCTGTTTGGTTACTGCTGACTGAGTAGGATCTGTCTAAGGGGCTGTTTGGTAGTATCTGAATGATTAAGTGCTAAACCAATAAGAGGTCTGAACCATTAAGTGCTGAACCATTAAGAGGTCTGAACCATTAAGAGCTGGTATATCACTTAACTATTCAAAGGCAAATGTCTGACCAATTCAGATAAGAGATCTTAACCATTCAGTATTAGACCTCTTAGCTATTCAGCATTTGTATAATGCTTAACCATTCAGAGGCAAATGTCTTAACCATTCAGACATGTGCTCGTGAAACAAACAGTCTGAACCATTAAGTGCTGAACCATTCAGCATCTGAATCGTTAAGAGGCTGATTAAGAGTCTGCCAAACAGCCCCTAAGTCAGAAGCTGACCCAGTTAGAAGTTCTGACTGGGTCTGTATCTGACTGAAACTTGTTTGTTTGATTTAATATCTGACTGACTCCAAAAGTTTACATTTTTTACATTTTCAGATTTAAATAACAACATAACAGTGTTTGTAAAATCACTACTAACAAATATCATTGCATCAACTACTACAACCCATTACCCAATCTATTGCAAAAGTACAACCCATTATCAAAGTTTGCATCAAATGCTACAACCCATTACCCAAATTGGCCTCATATACACAATTATATTGCAAAAGTTTAGCAAAAGTAGAGAGCTCCTCAACTTATATACGTAATTTGATGAATGCATCTGATGTAGCCTCTTAAGTTTAGCAAAAGTCTCAAAAGTTTCAATCTACAGTTACCTTTTGGTGGAGTCGCCAAGGATGGGTTGCCTTCTGCCGCAGACGGGCTGCTCGTCGATGGAGGTGCCGAGGATGGGGCTGCTCGTCGACGGTTGGTGGAGTCGCCGACGATGAAGTCGACCTTTGATGGAGTCACCGAGGAGGGGGTTCCGAAGGTGGGTGGAGAGGCAGGTGGTCGATGGGGTTCTGATGGTGGGTGGAGAGGCAGGTGGTCGATGGGGTTCCGATGGTGGGTGGAGAGGCAGGTGGTCGATGGGGTTCCGATGGTAGGTGGAGAGGCAGGTGGGTCGATGGGTTTCGATGGGTGTGGGGGGCGCTCCAGAGGCACAGGGGTGGGCTATTGAATGATTTTTGGTTATGAAATTGTAAATTTTAGGTTCCCTAATTTAATTTAATGAATTTTTTGGTGAGATTTGTTTAGAGGGAGTTTTTTTAATGAAAATATGTGCCACTAAAAGTTTTTTAAGAAAATTAGAAGGTTAATAGTATTGGATTGATTAGTGGTATAAAATTGAAAGCCATAAAATTATATAACATGTAGTATGGCATAATAAAGTGCCACTAAAACTTTAATTTTGAAGCATAGATGAAAATGTGATTAAATATATTGGTCAAACAAATACGGCACACACAAAGTGCCACCAAAACTATATATTAGTGGCACAAGAGTTAAATACCACAAAAAACATGTGCCACTAAATGGCAATTTTTTTGTAGTGATCCTTGATCGAAAATTTTTGCTTAAAGCATGGATAAATTGATCAAGGAATGTTGAGCTGTTACCAGTAAGGACAATATCGTCCACATAGATCATGAAGTAGCAAGTGACATTACGGTGTTGATAGATAAAAAGTGAGGCGTCGGCTAAGGATTTTTTGAACCCAAAGCGGAGAAGAAAAGTAGTAAGCTCAAGATACCAAGCACGAGGAGCTTGTTTTAGACCGTATAGAGATTTTTTTAACCTGCAAATGTGATTAGGAAATTGGGGGTGCACATAACCCGGTGGTTGAGTCATAAATACATCCTCATGAGGGTTCCATGGAGAAATGCATTATTGACATCAAGTTGGCGGAGTGGCCAATTTTTTGATAGAGCAATAGAAAGAATAGTGCGAATAGTGACAGGTTTGGTGACAGGGCTGAAGGTATCAAAGTAATCTTTCCCGTATTGTTGAAGAAAACCTTTAGCGACAAGACGAGCCTTGTACTTATCAGTGGAGCCATCGGGTTTACGTTTTATACGAAACACCCATTTGCACCCAATGGGTGTGTGAGAAGTAGGAGGGACAAGTTCCCATGTGTGGTTTTCTATAAGAGCATTGAATTCTAAATCCATGGCATGGCGCCATTTTGGGTCTTTTGATGCTTGGTTATGGGGGATGGTTCAAGTGTAGGAGGGAGCGGTAAAGGGTAGTGGTTTTAACAAAGTTATTGTTAAAGTACTTGGGGTTAGGCTTTTGATGTGTGGTGTGGTGATTAGTTGGAGGTGGGAGAATTTAGTGAAACAGGAGATGAAGATGTGGGTGTTGATTTAATATCATGAGATGGTTTTTGTGATGAGTGGGTGTTGGAGAGGAGGGGAAAGAGGTATCAGAGCAGGTTCCTCAGGTCATTGCCGAAACGTGCGAAGCAATAGAACATTTATTATTTCACAGAACTCTTTTCTCTCTCTATGCTTGTGCTTTTACATGCAATATCTTTTATGTTCTTGCATTAATCGCTAATTAATGTGCTAAATCCGCTGCAAACATAATCTGATTGATCAAACGAGAGGCTGAGATCCTGTAAAATGGTATCAGAGCAGGTTAATCATTGATCAATTTCACTATTGATCATTTGAAACTGCTCTTTTGATCTCTCTGTTTGATCGAATTAGCAATTTGCAAGAGTTAGCCATAGAGAGTGAGTTTCTACTGTTTCTAGCCAAAATCTTGAGGTCTTTTGGTGGTTTCGAGTTACGTTTGTCTTGTTTAAACTTGTTTTTGACTAAAACCTGAGATGACAACACCAACTAATGATCCTCACAATACTGGTTCCTCAACCAAGCCTCCGATGCTGGTTAGGAATGAGTATAACATATGGCAAAGACGTATGCTACACCACTTGGCTGTCAACAGTGCTGGTTGTTGGAAGTCAGTGGTGCATGGTCCATACAAGCCTATGGTGAGTGTCCCGGAATCAAATGAACAGGTTGCGAAGAAACCTGAACAATATTCGGACGAAGATCTAAAGCTGTTCGAAATTGATGCTAGAGCCCATGGAATTCTAGCCATGGCCATTCCTAATGAGATATATTCAGGGCTCTTGCATCATGAGTCTGCTCATGACCTATGGGTTGCTCTAAAGGAACAATTTGGAGGACTGATTCGGTCTTAGCAAACAATAGGGAAATCCTCGCCCAACAATATGAGACATTCTCATATAGAAAGGGTGAGACTCTGACCCAGCAGTTTGAGCGGTTCTCTTGTTTGATCTCTGAGTTGAAGATGGTCAAACAAGAGTACTCCAAAAGCCAGATGAACAACAGGTTCCTCAGGTCATTGCCTGAGAGATGGACACATATACCATTGTCTTACGCTCCAGTGCTGACCTGGACACTCTATCTCTCACCCAACTTCATGGAAATTGCTCACTTTTGAGAGAGAGGTAGAGTAAAAGAGGAAGTTGTCATCTTCTGGCAAACTTTCTGATGACTTTGTCCAAGGTAATGCTGCCTTGATAAGTCATGAGTCAGAATATGCTTCATCAGAAAGTTCTTATGATGAGCATATTGATTTCTCTACCAACTCAGAACAAGCTTTTGTTGGTGTTAGTAGTTCAGGAGGTGGTGGTGACAACTTGTGTTTTCTGATGGAGGACTTGAAGGGCATTCCAGATGATGATCTGGAAGAGATGGATATTTTGAACCAAATGGCAATGATAAATATCCGCTCTCAAAAGTTCTACAAGAGAACTGGTAGGAAATTCCCAGGACTCTCTGGCAAAACCAAAGTTGGTTTTGACAAGAGCAAGTTGAGGTGTCACAAGTGCCAATGGCTTGGACATTTTGCAAGAGAGTGTAGATCATCTGGATCTAACTCATCTGCACCCTTTGTGACTTTTCCCAGCAATAGCTCACAGCACAAAGGGCAACCTTCCTCCAGTTCTAGCTATCCATCTCAGGCACAGGCACCACCTGCTTATTTTGTGCCACAGGGTCATATGCCATATCCTTACCCCTGTTACTACATGCCTCAGCCTAGTCAAACTCAAGCACCCCCGGCTCAACCACCTCATGCTCTTCTAGAGCCTCACTCTTCCCAATCTCATCACCACACACAACCTCAACAACAAAGCTTTTTCACCCCAACTGTTGTTGACTGGAGTAGTCTACCAGAAGAGCTATCTGGTCAGGATCAACTACTTCAAGGTGCTGGTCAACATGGTGGTGACCAACCTTTTGGAAATCTTGCTCTGATGGCCCTTGATTCTGCTGAAGGGTCATCATCCAATGCCTCATCTCAGGTATCCACCGAGGCAAAAGCCAAGCTTTGTTCAGAATCATGCATAGCAGCATTTGCTTCTATTAGAGAAGCAAATGTAGCTTTAATAGATAAAGATCTTGAGCTTGAGCAAACAATTTCCAAAAGAAAAGCTGATTTTGAGGTTGTTCTAAAAGATAAAAATGATGAGATTTACAAGCTTAAATGCCAAATCAAAGATGATAAAGCTAGGGAAGATGTACTTCTAGAGAAGTACAAAGACCTCAAGGAAACTCTTGCAACCACCCAAGTTGAGTGTGATCGATGGTGCAATCATGCAAGGGTTTTGAAATGCTTCTTAGCAAGCAATCAGCTTCCAATGTGAAGTTTGGCATTGGTTATAATCACACTGCTCCTCCCACAGATTTCACTTCAAGAGCAGAAGTTGAATCTGATGGGGAGAGCAATAACCAATCCTTCTTATCATGTGACTTACTATCCTCTGAGTCAGCATCATCAGAGATAGATGTCAGCATTTACTCCTGTCAAAACCAATCAGCTGATGCTACAACAGCTGATGGTTCAAATGCTGACTGTCACATGACCAAAAGGCTGATCAACTCAGGTGTTGTCACTAGAAGTACTGAAGGTACTGGAGAGCAAGTGACAACATCTGAAGTTCAAACCTCAAATACTGTTAGCACTAAAGAGAAGAAAACTAACAGTAGGAAAGGTTTGAATACAGCTAGAGAGGATACCAGGAAAGCAGCACTAGGAAGAAAACTGCTAGTACTGATGACAAACAGCTGAAGAACAAGTCTTCAGCAGTTAAATCCTCTTCAGCTGATGATCAGCATAAGATGAAGAAAAAGCCATGTGAGATATGTGGCTTGTTCAATCATCTTACTGATGATTGCTGGTACAAAAGGGGTTCCAAACTCAAACAGAAGGAGAAAATTAATGAGAGCATCAATAAAATGAAGAATGAGTTTGAAACCAAGTTTGTACTAGCAACATCCAAGCCTGAAATCCCTAAGCCCAAAGCTAAATCTAAAAGATGGTAGGGATTACTCAGGCAACAGCTGAGGTTGCTCAGAAAAAGATGGTACAATATAGGAACTCATCACCAGCAACTCCAATGTGTCTGAAGAGCTGAAGGCCTTATCACAGAATCAGACACAATTGGTGATGATGGTTCAGCAGCTAGTGGGAAGAGTCAACCACTTAGATGCCCCTGTGTTGAAACCACAGAAAAGGAAGTCCAAGCCAAAGGGTTCCTCTTCTGTACCATCTTCATCACCTCAAGCTGTCACACACAACACACCTGTTAGTGCTGCACCTGTAGCTGAGAACATAGCCAAAACCAAGCAGGTTTGGGTCTCCAAGACAAACTAACACATGGTTGTGTTTGCAGGGTTCTTCAACATGCCATAGAAGCATCTGGTATGTAGACAGTGGAGGATCCATGCACATGACAGGAAGCAGCTCCCTTCTTAATGACTACTCCCAGGAAAGAAGGGATTTGTTTCCTTTGGCAATGATGCAAAGGGTTACATCATTGGTAAAGGCTTGTTTCTAATGGGGAAATAAGGTTTGATGATGTTAACCATGTGGAGAATCTCAAGTACAACCTCTTGAGTGTCAGTCAAATGTGTGACAAAGGCCATGTTGCCCTTTTCACAAGCCAGAACTGCCGGATTCGGTCATCCAAAGTTCTGAGTTTGATTGACAAGGCATTGGATGAGCACACTCTCCTGAAGGCCAACAGGACAGGAAGAGTGTATGCTTTAGATCTTTCCAAAAAGATGGATCTAAAAGGCCATCCTTGCCTATTCTCCAAGGCATCTCCTTAAGAGTCTACACTATGGCATAGAAGGCTGGGTCATGTTAATTTCAAGAATATGAATCAGCTTATAAGCCATGGTTTTAGTAAGAGGACTGACTCAGAAGGAGTTCAAGTGTGAAGATGACTGCACTGCTTGCTTGAAAGGAAACAACACAAAGTTTCATTCCCTTCAATAGAAGAACCAAAGTCCACTGCCTGCTTGCAGCTCTTGCACATGGATCTCTTTGGTCCTGTCAGAGTGATGAGCATGGCAAAGAAGAAATACTGCCTGGTAATTGTGGATGATTATTCCAGGTTTGTATGGACTTTCTTCTTGCACTCCAAGGATGAAGCAGCAAAGACAATAATGAACTTTGTGTTACATGTAGAAAAGCAGTATTTCCTACAGGTCAAGTGTGTGAGGAGTGACAATGGAACAGAGTTTAGAAACCACACACTTGATGACTTCTACCTGTCCAAGGGAATTAGAAGGCAGTTTAGCATTCCTAGAACTCCTGAGCAGAATGGAGTGGTGGAGAGAAAGAACAGGACCCTCATTGAAGCAGCAAGGTCAATGTTGGCTGACTCAGGGTTGCCACTGACCTTTTGGGCTGAAGCTGTCAATACAGCTTGCTATGTACAGAATAGAGCTTTAGTGAATAAGAGTTGATGAAGACTCCATATGAAGTTCTTCATCATTTGGCCCCTCTTATTTCATTCTTTAGAGCCTTTGGGTGTCCTTGTTTTATTCTCAACACTAGCAACCCACTCCAGAAGTTTGCTAGTAAGGTGGATGCAGGGTATTTTGTTGGTTATTCATCAACTTGCAAGGCATACAGAGTCTTCAACTGTAGAACTAAGGGGGTTGAAGAAACTCTGCATGTTAAGTTCAATGAATCTCCAAAGGACAAGATTCCATAAAACCCTGTGGAGTTGTTTGATCTGGACATACTGCAATATGTTCCTTATCAACATCCATCTGTTGAGCCTGTCAGCAGATCTCCACCTGGTGGTACTGATGATGATGTAGTCAGTACTCACCTCTTCAGGATCAGTGACAACCTGCCTGAGTCCACTGAACCTGATGCTCCTGTAGCCTCAGCAGCTCCATCCACTACAAATGATGATGAGATTTCTGCTTGCTCTACTTCGTTTGAGCTGCCATCCTCTACATGGTTTCAGGAATCTCCATCACCATCTGTTGCTGCTGATGAGTCTACAAACACTTGCACAGATATCATAGTCTATCAAGAGCTCAAGAATCACCCCACATCACAGATCATTGGTGATATCCATGCTGGAGTTTCAACCAGGAATCAATTGTCCAACTTCTGCTTCTATGCTCTCTTCATCAGTCAGCAAGAGCCAAAGAACTATCATATTGCTTTAAGAGACAATGGATGGGTGGAAGCTATGCAGCTTGAGCTTCTTCAATTCAAGAAACAGCAAGTGTGGGAGCTTGTTCCATTACCCAAAGATAAGTGTGCTATAGGCACCAAGTGGGTATTCAGGAACAAAACAGATGAGAAGGGCCAAATTGTCAAGAACAAGGCCAGACTGGTTGTCCAAGGGTTTGCACAGGAGGAAGGCATCGATTATGATGAGACCTTTGCACCTGTGGCCAGACTGGAAGCAATCAGACTGTTCTTAGCTTATGCTGCCTTTCACAGTCTTAAGGTCTATCAAATGGATGTCAAAAGTGCCTTCCTATATGGGAAAATAAAAGAAGAGGTTTATGTGTGTCAACCACCAGGCTTTGAGGACAATAAACATCCTGATTGGGTGTACAAGCTTGATAAGGCTCTCTATGGGCTGAAGCAAGCACCTAGAGCCTGGTATGAGACACTCTTAACCTTTCTTCTAGAGAATAAGTACACTAGAGGAACCATTGATAAAACCTTATTCATCAAGACTGTGGGACAACATAAGCTCCTTGTTCAAATTTATGTTGATGACATCATCTTTGCATCCTCTGATCCAAAGTTGTGTGATGAATTTACAAAGCTTATGAAGCTAAGATTTGAAATGAGTGCTATGGGAGAATTACAGTACTTTCTGGGTTTGCAAATCAACAACAGGATGATGGAATCTTCATCCATCAGTCCAAGTATACCAAAGAGTTGTTGAAAAAGTTTGATTTACAAACCTGTAAGCCCCGTTCTACTCCCATGAGCAGCATCACACAACTAGATGTAGATCAGAAAGGTAAAGCGGTTGATGAAACCCTTTACAGATGTATGATTGGGTCCTTGATGTACCTTACAGCTTCTAGACCTGACATCATGTTTTCAACATGTGCTTGTGCTAGATTTCAGGCTGCACCTAAAGAATCCCATTTGATTGCAGTCAAAAGGATCTTTAGATATCTGCAAGGTACCCAATCACTAGGTCTTTGGTATTCAACTGGGTATTCTTGCAAACTGGTTGCTTTCTCTGATAGTGACTATGCAGGATGCAAAGTCACCAGAAAATCCACTTCTGGTGGTTGCCAATTCCTAGGCAATTGTTTAGTTTCTTGGCAGAGTAAGAAACAAACATCCATTGCTACATCCACTGCTGAAGCTGAGTATATTGCTGCTGCAAGTTGTACCTCTCAAATACTCTGGCTTCAGAACCAACTTCTGGATTATGGCATTACTGAGACTAAGACTCTATTATTAATGGATAGTGCTTCAGCTCTTTGTATTGTTAAGAATCCAGTCCAGCACTCTAGGACCAAACATATTGCGATCAAACATCATTTTATTAGAGATTGCTATGAGAAAGGTCTGATTGATCCTAAGTTTGTGCCTAGTGCTGATGAGCTTGCAGACATTTTTACTAAGCCTTTAGATAGTGCCACATTCCAAAATTTGGTACTAAGGCTTGGTATGATGCAGCTTGACTGATTTGACCTTTGCTGATGCTTTTACTTCACAACTACTGATGAGCATTAGGTCAAATACAAGTACTGATGAGTAATTTAGTCTTCAGCTCTTTCACAACTACTGAAGACTAAAATGACTCAAAGTACTGATGTACATTATTTATTGAAAACAACTGAAGTAGTGAGGTGGATTACAACTACTGATGTATGATTTTCAAATAAATAAGTACTGAAGAACAAATTTTGTTCACAAGTACTGATGTGTGATCTTACACAAGTACTGAAGATAAATTTGTTCACCAGCTCTGAAGAATATTTCATCAGCATTTGTGAACATCTGATCACAAAAGCTGAAGGCATAAATATTCACAAGAGCTGAAGGGTCAATGAAACATCTGAAAGTCAGCCAAAGAGCTGATGAGTAAGTGTGGAGGCTAGTATGAAACAACTGATTTGATGGAAACAACTGATGAGTAATTTCTCATCAGCTGATGACAACAGCTGCTGTTTCATACCCAAACAACTGAAGGACAAAACCATGTCTTCAGTAGTTTCACAACTACTGATGGCTAACACCAGGTCCTCAGTTGTTTACAACAACTGAAGCAATACCATGTCTTCAGTAGTTCATAACTACTGATATCAGTAGTTCACAACTACTGAAGGCTAACACCAAGTCTTCAGTTGCTACAAAGTCTGAAGAAGAATATTAGGTCATCAGTAGTTCATACTACTGAAGACTGACAGTAACTCTTCAGACGTTTACAACATCTGAAGGACAAAACCAAAGTCTCAGTAGTTTCAACTACTGAAGACCAACACCAAGTCCTCAGATGTTATAACCACTAAAGGTTAAAACCACGTCATCAGTTGTTACAACAACTGATAACTAACACCAAAACCTTCAGTAGTTTTCTTTCAACCTTTGACCTACCCTATAAATACCCCACTTTCAGAGCATTTACTCCTCACTTGACCTAATCCTTCCAAACCTCTGAAATTCCCATACACCATTAATGGCGACCATGCAACTGAAACCTCGACAAAACTGTGTCGCCCATCTTACAAAATCGCCATTATGGCCTAAGTTTCACCAAGCCATCGATCTTATGAACGACTCACCCTACAAAACAGCTTTTCTCCTGAACCCCACCATATACACCGACTCCTTGGCGGAGTTTGGACAAATGTAACCGTCCAAACCGGAGAGCAGGATGGCGAGGTCTCTCTCCGGTCCTCCGTCAACGGCACCCCGTGGTTATCACTCCAGCTACCCTACGCCAAACCCTAGAGCTGGAGGATGCCACTCACCACCAACTTCCTACCCCAAAGGTGCCCTGGATCTCTCATTCACATCCCACGACTACCAGGGTAACCTCTCCGCCTCCACCTTGTTAAAGAAACACTTCCCTGACCCTCAACGACTGATCTTCCACATGGTGAACGTGTGTCTGGCTCCCAAAACCTCTTCGTGGGACCAGATGTCCACAAGGTGGCAACAGGTATTGTTTCTATCCTTGAAAAACAACCGTTAAACTTAACTGATATACTATTTTTGGAAATAAAGGATATGGCCACAAAACCAATTTCTAACCGATGGATCTTGTATCCTCGGTTCATTATGGCCATAATAGACAACCAGCTTCAGGCTGAGGGACTAGTTGGCACTGGGGTCCCTGCCATGGCTGTTCTAGCCGAGGTATACTCCAGGCACAACACTGACCAAACACTCAAACAGGCTGGCCGGCTGCGAAAACCCACGCAGCAGGAACCCACAGCCTCCACCTCCAAATCCAAAGTCCCCACCAAACCAAAAGCCAAAAAAAAGCCCAAAAAGGCTACTCAGGGAGATAAGTCCCCTGAGGATGCCCCTGCAACACAAAGGCAGGATGTGCCTGCTGGTTCGATTCTCCAGCAGGTACCACGACTCCACCCACCACAACCGCACAGGCTTCCTCTCAACAGGAGCCTGATGCAACCAATATTGGGCAACCACATTACTGGGGTCCTTCTCACTTGAGAAGACTGCCATTGAAGAGCACAGTCCTCCCCATGTGCACACTGCTTCGAGCCCATCTACTGATGAGACCGCCCCACAAAGCCCAACATTGGCAATAGCCAAAGTGCTGACTCATCTGAGCACTCCACCCTCTCCCCAGAAACCTATTACAACTGGGGAGACTCCAACCGAAGAGGGGTGGATACAAGTGCCGTGAGAGCCCACAGCACAGAGAATCAGTCCAATCTCCCAGTGTGGCTAGGGAGATAGGACAATCTGGTGAGGCTGCCACTTCCCCTGCATCAACATCTGAGCAGGGTGAAGCTGGTAACATCACTAAGACCTCACCAGAGGCAACTACCGATGATGGATCCAATCCGAAGGCTAGAAGTCCCCAGTACCATGAACAAGGGGCGCATGCTATTACTGAGCCACACTCAGGGCATGTACATCCTGACATTGTCAGGAGGTCAGATGATTCAGCTCATGCTGATGATAACCTGAGCTTCTTCTACGATGTAGTAGCTCAAAACACTATCCTAGAGGATGAGATAAGCAGACTCAAAGAGCTGCTTGCTCAAATGACTCAGGATAGAAGTCCATCTGCCACCACTCCCCCACAGATGGCACCTTCACCCGAAGGTCTCATAAACACTGAGCCACTCCCACAAACTCGGCCACCAGCCCCTGCTTCTGGCACTAGCTCTCAGGGTCAGAACCCCCCTGAGCAGCTGGATGCTATCCTCCAGAAATCCCTACCTCTCATCACACCCATGCTTAAAGACTTAGTCATTCAAACCCTTGATGAGAGGCTTCCCACATACATACAACCCATGGTGGAGGTTGCTATTTCTAAGGCACTTGCTGATAGTCAAACCCCAACCAATGCACCCAAAAGGGGGAGACATCAGTGCAAGTCAAGAGGAAGAGGGGTGAGGAGGAGGTAGAGGTAGAGAAGAGGTGGTGGTTGAGAGGGAGTTGGTTGAGGAGACTAGGAAGGTGAGGGAGAAAGGGAAGAGGAAATAGAGGGAGGTTGAGCAAATAGAAGTGGCTGACATCCAAAAGGATTTCAGTTTCACTGATAAGAAAAAGGGAGAGGAGGGAAAGATGGTGGCTGACTCTGATCTAGCAGCCCTTGTCAAGGAGGCTGATGCTGAACACAGCAAATCAATGGATTCTACTATTGCTCAGCTGTTCAGGCAAGGCTTTGACAAGGACACTGCCTTGCTAGATCAGGAGATCAGGAAAATGGAAACTAGGGAGATAGAATACCGATGGTCTACTTATAGCCAAGAGGATCAAAAGAAACTCAAGGCTATGAGTAGATTCATTTCGAAGTATCTGGGCAGGCCAGTCCTTGATGTAAAAGCATGGACAGGGACAGACTCTTGGCAATAACCACCAAGATCTGTTCGGCTGGTGATTTCACCAAGGGACTGGTCGCAGAGGCCCTCTCTGAAGCAGGTGCTGGGAACAGGACACTGCTAGTAAAACAGACCAAACCAGCCCTTATCTCTAGGTTACTAGCAGTGCCTGCCAACATTCCCACACCAACAACCCAACCACAACCCACTAAACCAACCCCTTCACCACCAAAACCCGTAGCCAATGATCCACCCTTGAAGAAGAAGAGAAGGGTGTTGAGGCTGTAAGAAGAAGAAGAAGAGGGTGATGAGGAGGATAGACTGCCTCTTTCAGCAGTCATCCCTCTACCAAAGCCAAATCCCAAACCATCACTCCCACCTCACAGATGGAAACTGTGAAGGTGAAGATAGAGGAAGAGGCACAGCAGCATCTTCATGATGCTGAAATGCTTAAGTCAATTGACCAAGCATATGTTGCCTCTACCTCTATCATGAATATGAAGAAAGAAGCTCTGAGACTCTTCACTCTCAAACAAACCTTCCAATATAACAAAGAGAGAGTGAGGACTTGGCCTGATCCTAGGGTGGCTCACAGGATCACAAAGAACAATATTCCTGTGAGGTACAAGAGCCAGATGAAGAGGATTGTAGATGAAGTAATCACTGTGGCTCTTGTAGTAACACCCTGGGAAATTGTGGATGAGTTCGAGAAAGCTTATAAAGCTAAGCTACCTCCTGAAATGATGTTGGAGAACAGGATGGTGAGAAAAGGCTTAGTTTATAAGAAGCTTGAGAACTTCCTCAAGGATGAGCTCAACTTGTTGCTAGAAGGCAGACATCCAGATGAATTTGCTTATAAGCAAATCACAACAGTTGAGCTCAAAAATGGGAAACAGGTCAAGTATGTCTCAGAGACGTACGGCCGTGAAGGATTGTTCGATGGTGGGGATGAGGGCATGACCAAAGAAGAACAAATGATCTTTGTACGAGCCTACACCCGAGAATCCTACCGGCTTGTACATGGGAGGTAGATCTCATGGATGGGACAACAGCTCTGTGTCCAATTCCCCAAGACAGAGCTCCCATCCATACTTAGCCAAACAAACACTAGAGACTACCTCTCAGGCCAGTGCTTATCTGGGTCAACTTCTAATCTGATCTAGAAGGAAATAAACCAATCATTATGCCACCAATAAGTGGGACAATCAATAATTAGAGGTTTTGGCTGCATTGGTTCAGGGGGAGTTTGTTGGACCAAAAGAACCAATGAGCCAAGATCAGGAAAACCTCTAAGTCCCACATGCCACTGCAACAACTGCTGAAGACTCCCATCAGCTATTCTGACAAAGTCTGAAGAACAAAGTATGAAGATCAAAGAACTGAAGAACAATAGCTGAAGAAGACTCCAAAGTACTAAAGACCAAGTACTGAAGTCTGAAGTACTGATCTTACAAGTACTGAAGACTTTAAGTACTGAAGACAAGTACTGAAGAATCAAAAGCTGAAGAACTGAAGAACTGAAGACCTTCTACTGAAGCACAAAGTCTGAAGACAAAGACTGAAGACAACAACTGATGATATCTACTGAAGTCATCAGTTGTTACATCATCTGAAGCCAAGTCTGAAGACCAAGTACTGAAGACTCAGAGTTTGTCACAACAGCTGAAGAAGTCTTCTTCAGTTGTTGTGATGGTTTTTCCTTTTCAATAGTTTATTTAGTTGTACAACAGCTGAAGAGCATGTTCTTCAGTTGTTATAGTATCAGTAGTTATAAACGACTGAAGAGTTTGTTCTTCAGTCGTTGTAGGATTTCAGTAGTTTTACTTTTGTCAGTACTTAGGAAACTTTTGTAAGAAGATGTCAGCTGTTAACATCTTCAGTAGTTTTATGTTTTGTCAGTTGTATTTTTAATATTCAGTTGATGTCAGAAAAAGGACAACAACCCATCCCTTTGCCGCCTATAAAAGGATGGGGAACCATACTGTTTTAATTGCCGAAACGTGCGAAGCAATAGAACATTTATTATTTCGCAGAACTCTTTTCTCTCTCTATGCTTGTGCTTTTACATGCAATATCTTTTATGTTCTTGCATTAATCGCTAATTAATGTGCTAAATCCGCTGCAAACATAATCTGATTGATCAAACGAGAGGCTGAGATCCTGTCAAGTGATGCAATATGACTTGTGTCAACAGTAGGATCAGTTTCATCAAAATGGAGAAATGAGAGGCTGTAGGGAGAGGGGAGATGGTAGAAATATTAGTGGTGTATGGGAAGATGTGTTCCACAAAATGAACGTGCCTAGAATGGTAGATCCGGTGAGAAGCCGGATCATAGCATTTGTAGGCGGATTTAGAGATGGAATATCGAGAAACACACATTTGATGGATCGAGGGTGAAGTTTGGAGGGGGCATAGGGTCGTAACCACGGGAAGCAAAGACAACCAAATGGTTTTAGTTTTTGGTAACTCGGTGCGGTGTTATATAAATATCAAATGGAGATTTGAGATCAAGAATGGGAGTTAGCAAGCGGTTAATTAGATAGACCGCGGTTTGAAACGCGTGAGACCAAAAAGTTAGTGGTAGTTTAGCATGATGTAGAAGAGAGAGTCCCGTTTCGACAATATGTCGATGATGGCGTTCGGCAACGCCATTTTGTTCCGGTGTGGGTGGGGGAGTGGTGAAATGAGATATCCCATTTTTTTGTAAATATGGAATAAGTCCAATATATTCACCTCCGTTATCTGTAAATAATGAGACAATGGGAGTTTGAAAATATTTTTCAACCAACAATTTGAATTGCGGAAATAAACTAGATACGCCCGACTTTCGTGTCATTGGATAAAACCAAATATATTTGGAAAAATAATCAACAAAAACAACATAATAGTTATAACCATCATTCGAGGTTTGAACCGGTCCCCAAACATCCGAATACACAAGTTCTAGGGGTTTATTTGCGTGAAACGAATTTGCACCTAAAGGCATCTTATGACTTTTATTGATTGAACAAGCGTCACAATGAAAAGAAATATGCGACATTTTATTTGAATCAAGTACTAGATTCTTAAGAATAATTTTAAAAACTTTGATTGACGGATGTCCAAGCTTGTGATGCCAAGATAAAAGTGACTCGGTTGATGTTGTGGTGGAATTGATTTGTGGAAGACGACGAAGGGAATGAATGGCAGCATAATAAATGTCATCAATGTTCACGCCCCGCATGAGATGCGCCCCCGTGCGAAGATCCTTAACCAAAAAATGAAAAGGAAAAAGTTCAACAGAAACTTTGTTAGTTTTACAAAGCTTAGCTACAGAAACGAGATTGTTACGTAAATGAGGAACAAATAAAATGTTGTTTAGATTTAAGGAACGAGTGGAGGTGGATAATATGGAGTAACCGGTGTGAGTTATAGGAAGAGTTTTACCATTTCCTAACACAATTTCATCAGGCCCACCATATTCGGATAGAGTATGTAACACCGACCGATCCGATGCAACGTGGTGAGAAGCACCACTATCAAACATCCAAGGCTGTGTTGGTGAAGTTGGTCGAGCTGAGGAAGTGTTGACCATTGGAGTTGTTGGTGAAGACATGGATATAGTGATATTATTTTCTTTGAGAAATCGAGCCAACTTCCTGCAATCTTTAGTATCGTGACCAGGTATAGTACAATATTGACAAAAAGACGAGTTTCGTTTACCACGCTGGGAATAATGATTCCTATTTGTTGACCCGGAAAGCTAGTGGATCGTGAGTTGTTGTTGGAGAACCGAGTTGGACCACGAGATTCTTGACTGAATCTTTGATTGGACCTTGGTGTAGATTTTTGTGTGTTGTTAACAGTGGTAATCACCGGAGTTGTTTGAGATTCTTTTAGTGTTCTCTCATGGTCAACAAGTTTATCAAATAACTCCGGAAAAGTGATCGGCTTTTCTCGCATCTTCAGGGCAGTAGAGACGTGGGCAAACTCCTTACCAAGTTGTCCTAGAATGTGAATAATAAGATCCTCATCATCAATGGGGCTTTGAGCTAAGGCAAGATCATCAGCAATTGTCTTCATTTCATGAAGAAACTCAGCTACTGGTCGTGAACCCTTTGGGTTGTGTGCAAGCCGTGACTTCAAAGATATGATGCGAGACCTTGAGTGACTCGCATAACTAGCAGTCAGGCGTTCAAAGGCTTGAGACGATGTGTCAGCAGAAGAGACGACATGCTGGATTGTGTCGGAACAACTACCGAGTAGAGCACCAAGAAGAATTTGATCTTGACGAAACCATGAGACATACTCCGGGTTTGGGTTTTGTAGTGTCGGCAGGGAGAGTTTTTGGAGGGGCTGGATTTGAACCATTGATATAGGTGTCGAGACCAAGACCGGTAAGGGTAGCCATGACTTGTTTGCGCCAGACGGGAAAGTTTGTGGGTGTGAGTTTGATAGGGAAGTGTGTATAAGCGGTAACTTCAACAATCGTAATTAGCATGATGATCGGAGTTGATGAGGATGATCGGAATTGTGGATTGAAAAAAAAATGCTCAGAGGAGCTTTGGGGCTCTGATTACCATATAGAAACGTAAATGAGGATTATGCAAAAGTTAATTTCATTCACTAATTTGCATGCCTTATATTGGCTACATATAATAATAGAATGGAACATTTACAGGAGTATTCTTAGGATCTAATTCTATGAACATTCGACTTGACTATTTTAAATATATTTGAATTTTACATTTGAATATATTTCCTTCTAAGTCTATGTTGACCGGTTGACTAGAGTATTGCTAATAGTACGTACGTACGTGCGTACTTACGTATGTATGTATGTATGGTAAAATTAATAAGAAAACCACAAGTTATTCGAAAACTGCAAAAACCAAAAAGTTACATCTACGTAACTCAAAGTTTGTCCCTTCATATTGGAAGTATATAAATTTAAAAAGTATATAATATGTAACATTATTAAGTCGTAATTTAATTAAATACAGTTTGATGGTGGGCGCTGATGTGTTCATGCTTTATATGCTTTTAAGTGTTCAATTATGCATTATTATCACATTATTACTATCGAATGGAACCACTTTGTTCGGCTTATGAAACGCAGGTGCATGAAGCTAAAAGGAAGGAAATCAAGCATTAGAGAAAAACGGATGAGATCTGGAACGCGGGAATACAACAAAGAAAGATCGAAGGCGAAAATATGCATGGGACGTAGCTTACGCCCTATAGGACGTAGCTTACGTCCCTATGTTTTCACCCCTTCTTGTGGACGTAAGATAGTAGCTCAGGACGTACATAAGTGAAGAGGACGTAGCTTACGTCCTTATGGACGTAGCTTACGTCGTTTTCCCGGGTTTGACCAAAATCTTCGGAATTTGACCACATTTAAGGAAGAGAAGTAATTCTAAAAACCCTAATTCGCAGCAGAGGTAGAAAGGGACGAACTTGGGTGATTCTTGAGGTTTTCTTTACTTCTCTAACTCATTTCAATCCATCCAATCATGTTCCAATCCGATTTTGTTTGTGAATTCATGAAGATGCAAGGCTAAACTCCGCGTGATCTACCTCGGGTAATAGGTTTCGTGTTATTAGGTTTTTGTTCGTGTTCAATTGGTGTTGGGATTAAACGTTAGAACCCGTTAAGTTCTTTATTCAGTTTAACTTGTGTTTTGATTGTTTAAACAATTGTTTTAGTGAATATTGATTTGAATGTCATATAATTGTGCACGAGTTGTGTGATTGCAAGGCTTTGTTTGTTAATCCAATTGGTATTGTGTACTAAGACCTGTTAAGTCTTGGTTATCATTATCACTTAATCATTACACATATAGAATCCCCATTAAGGATTTTCCACTCAATTGAGCTAAACAATGACCGAGAACCGAACCTGAATCCCGGGGTGGATTACCCCTTTTCATAATTGTCTTCTTAATCAAATTTAGTCATTTACAATTTGTTTTCTTAGTTAATTTCTCAATCATTCCAAAATCCAATTTTTACAGCCAAGAGGTAATAGTTTAAGTAATTTGATAATTTGGGTAATTGTTTTTTATAAATCAATTTACAACACACCGACCACTAATTCCATGAGGTTCGACAACCCTACTTACCCTAACTAGTTAAGGTGAATAGGACACACATTTTACATCTTATTTGATTGATACTTCGACATCGATCAAATTTTGGCGTTCATGCTTTATATGCGTTTAAGTGTTCAATTATGCATTTTTATCACATTATTACTATCGAATGGAATCACTTTGTTCGGCTTATGAAACGCAGGTGCATGAAGCTAAAAGGAAGGAAATTGAGCATTAGAGAAAGACGGATGAGATCTGGAACGCGGGAAGACAACAAAAGAAAGATCGAAGGCGAAAATATGCATGGGACGTAGCTTACACCCTATAGGACGTAGCTTACGTCCCTATGTTTTCACCCCTTCTTGTGGACATAAGACAGTAGCTCAGGACGTACATAAGTGAAGAGGACGTAGCTTACGTCCTTATGGACGTAGCTTACATCGTTTTCCCGGTTTTTGATCAAAATCTTCGGAATTTGACCACATTTAAGGAAGAGAAGTAATTCTAAAAACCCTAATTCGCAGCAGAGGCAGAAAGGGATGAACTTGGGTGATTCTTGAGATGCAAGGCTAAACTCCGCGTGATCTACCTCGGCTAATTGGTTTCGTGTTATTAGGTTTTTGTTCGTGTTCAATTGGTGTTGGATTAAACGTTAGAACCCGTTAAGTTCTTTATTCAGTTTAACTTATTTTGATTGTTTAAACAATTGTTTTAGTGAATATTGATTTGAATGTCATACAATTGTGCACAAGTTGTGTGATTGCAAGGTTTTGTTTGTTAATCCAATTGGTATTGTGTACTAAGACCCGTTAAGTCTTGGTTATCATTATCACTTAATCATTACACATATAGAATCCCCATTAAGGATTTTCCACTCAATTGAGCTAAACAATGACCGAGAACCGAACCTGAATCCCGGGGTGGATTACCCCTTTTCATAATTGTCTTCTTAATCAAGTTTAGTCATTTACAATTTGTTTTCTTAGTTAATTTCTCAATCATTCCAAAATTCAATTTTTACAGCCAAGAGGCAATAGTTTAAGTAATTTGATAATTTGGGTAATCGTTTCTTATAAATCAATTTACAACACACCGACCACTAATTCCATGAGGTTCGACAACCCTACTTACCCTAACTAGTTAAGGTGAATAGGAACACACATTTTACATCTTATTTGATTGATACTTCGACATGGATCAAAGTTTGTCCCTTCATATTGGAAGTATATAAATTTAAAAGGTATATAATATGTAACATTATCAAATCGTAATTTAATTAAATACAGTTTGATGGTGGGCGGCCATTGTTATTTGGATTAGAACAAAGTTACATCTACGTAAATATAATATGTAACATTATTAAGTATATAAATTTAAAAAGTTACATCTACGTGACTCAAAGTTTGTCCCTTCATATTGGAAGTATATAAATTTAAAAAGTATATAATATGTAACATTATTAAGTCGTAATTTAATTAAATATAGTTTGATGGTGGGCGGCCATTGTTATTTGGATTAGAACAAAGGAGACGGTGAATGTAGTGTTGGTGGGAGATACAAGAATTTGATGACATGAATCTGATATGGGGCTACGCAAAGCATCAAAGATGATGATCAAGAAGAAATTGTACCCTACAGAAGTCGATGATAATGATTTACATGTATTTGTTACGTATATAAATGCGCACTAGAAGCATAAGTTGTCTTCTGAAGTGAAGATGTCAATGATGGTGGTCAAAGGTGTATTCTTCCAATTGTTGGATTACATATATGTTTTAACGAATTACAAATATAAAAGTATGGGTTACATATATGTAACTTGTATACGTAGCCCTAGTTTTACATATGTAACTCATAGTTACATATATATAAGTGAAAGATTTTCAATTCTAAAATTCTCAATTTTTCTTCCCCATCTTTTTTATTATTAGTTCTTTTGTACAAATTGTGTTTACATATAATTATGTAGGAGATAAACAAGGCTCGGCAAAACAGATCTGTGCGAAAAGAAGCATCCACGCGAGAAGCAGGTCATACGCGAGTCGCAGACCACGCGAGAAGGGCTCCATGCGAAAGACTGCAGCCGCGCGAAAGCTTGATCCACGCGAAAGGGATCTCACGCGAGAACTCTATGTTTTAGTATAAATAGCTAGTTTTCGTTTTGTAATTAAGCTTTTCGTTCATTATCATTGTATCTGTGCGAAATCGCACAAGACCTTTTATAGGTTTCTGTTTATCAATCGAATATCTTCTTTAGTGATTCAATTCATTCTTCTTCTACTCCAATCTTGTTTATATTCCGCGTTCACAAGATTGAGATCGTGTGTTACTGATCTTTGGGAGTTTTCAGAGGTTTTACAATTGGTATCAGAGCATTAGGCTCTTGAACCACGATTTGGAGAAGAATTGGATTGAGTTCTACCTGATTTTTGAAGAATTCATCATCGATTACCTTAGATTCTGAGATGGAAAAGTTATGCTGCTCGATTGTGGAAGATTTGGACTAATCTGGACCTAATTGAACATAATTAGTGGACTTTAAGCTTAATTTTGATTAAAATTGACTTAAAATTCATTAAAATTGGATTAAAATGAGTTTAATCAAACTTAATCAGTGAGCTGAAGGTGATATTCGCGTGAACAAACAGTTGGTAATCTGTTTCTGCACAAAGTTGACTTTTCGCTTGATCTGCAAGTTCTCGCACGCGAAAACAGGGTGTTTTCGCTCAGTTAGGTATTTCACTTTTTGTGCGATTCGCATAAAAAGGTATCTTTGGAATTTCGCACGAAGAGCTACCTCGCGCGAAAACGCTTTCCACGCGAAATCTGATTTCGCACAAGTTTGTATTTCGCACGAGAATTCTGATTTGAAACTTTCTGCTCATCATGGCTTCAACTACACCGAATTTGAAGCATCTTACTGCTTCACTTCATCTAGATACTGAGATTGGAACTGGTAACAAGCCACCGAGGCTTTTATGTGAAGATGATTATACCGATTGGGCGTTTCGATTTGAAAGATATGTCATTTACACGGAACCTAAAATGTGGAGATCCATTCAATATGGTCCTTACATTCCGTTGTACAAAAATGACAAAGGAGAAATGGTTCAGAAACCTGAACATTTGTGGGATGAAGACGACATCAAGAGACTGGAATTGGATGATAAGGCGTATGCTGCAATTACTATGGCTCTTACTACTGAGATCTCATAAAAGTTTCAAGAGTTCAGGGGTGCTAAAGTGCTATGGGATGCTCTGGAATCTCAGATAATGGGCAACAAAGACATGAGAGAGAGCAAGAAGGATATGTTGAATCAAGAATTCAACATGTTCAATCACATTGTTGGTGAGGAATTGGAAGCTCAAATGGCCAGGTTTGTTAGACTGGTCACAAAAATGAAGAGTGCTGGTATCACTATGGAACCAATTACTGTGAACAAGAAGTTACTCAACTCACTTCCTTACAGTTGGAATAACAACTGTACTTTGATAAAGAGAACCAAAGACTTGTATACTCTTCAGTTGACCGATCTCATCTCAACAATCAAGTCTTATGCTATGGATGATAAGCAGCGAGCTGCTAATCATCTCAGTTCTCTAGGTGCTGAAGGAACTGCTCTCTACGCAAAGATGGCTAGTAATCCAAATTACTATGTCAGCTATACACAAATGTGTCAGCAACAACAATCGGGAAGTGCAGCTTCTTCATATATGCAACCAGCGGTAACTCATCAAGTTCATGTTCCAGCAGCTCAACATTATTCCCCCATCATCCACCAACAAGTCTCTCAACCTCAAGATTCTCATAGTGGTCAACATGCTTATGTTGCTACCACTAATCCATCCAAACAGACTGTCCAAATCGCTGAGGAGCATCTTGCTCTTTTCACCACATTTATGTCAAGTTATGAAGCTTTTATGGCCGGAAGACTTTCTGCTCCTAATATTCTTGTTGATGATCTTCAACAAGTTAATCCGGATGATGTTGAAGAAAATGACATCAAATATCAGATGGCCATGGTAGTTTACAGGGCAAAGAATTTTGCTAGAAGAACTGGAAGGAAAATGTTTGGTGTTAATAATTCTAGCAAAATTGGTTTCGACAAATCCAACCTGAGGTGTTACAACTGTAATAAACCAGGTCATTTTGCCAGAGAGTGTACTGAACCAAAAACAGCTCAAAATGAAGCCCCAAAGAAGATGGTGACTGTGGAGATAGAGCAGAAGAAAGATAAAGCTGGTACTTCTAGTGGCAACAAAGCATTAGTTTCTCAAACAAATGCTGAATACGATTGGTCTGATCAAATGGAGGCCCTTGATCTGACTTTGTCTCATGCACTCATTGCAAAGATTGTGCCAGAACCAGAAGAGGAAGAAAACTTGTTTGCTGAATTCGTATCTGATGACTTGTTGGAGGGCTTGTTTGCTACAGAAGAAGAAGAGAAGGAGAGAATTGAAGAGGAGAAAGAGAAAGCTGAGAAGAAAGAACAGGTTGAGAAGGTTGATGAAGAAAAGATTGTGTTTGAAGATGACACTGTTGAGCTCACAGTCAAAAGTCCTTGTATTAATCCAAAGACTGTTGTTAGTGCTCCAGTGGAAGAATCAGATGGTAAATTGAAAGCATTCATGGTGAAGAAGGTCAAAGAAGCAGAAGGAGAAACTTCAGAACCCAAGGTATATAATGACTTATGTCAAAATGCATGTGTTGAGAAAGTTCAAAGATACAGAGTTCACAATGAAAGTCTGATAATGGAAGTTGAAAAACTTCAGTATCAAGCTAGTAAACACAAGTCAAATGAAAGGATTTTTAAAGAAAAACTTGAAGGTTTAAACAAAACAATTTATAATTTGAAATTAAATCTTCATGATAAAGAATGTACTAATAACGACTTGACAAATAGAAATAATGAACTCGCTCTAGAAATTAACAGACTCAACAGTGAATTAGCCACGGTTAAATTGACTGTTGAGAAATTTGAACTTTCATCAACGATGGTTGAAGGCATAATCAAGTCACAAATGACTCAGAAAATCAAAGGAGGAAAATGTGGTGTTGGGTTTTCTAACATTGCTCCTCCAATTAATCATGATTATTCATGTTTACCTTCATCTGAGAACATTTGTGATTCTGAGATGGTCTATGGGATTGGATTTTCTCCTTCTCAAAACATAAAACCTTCTGTTAAAATAAACTTATCAGTTGATCCTATCATAGCACCCAAAACTAAACAATCACCTGAAAATCTTTTTGCAGATAAAATGAAGGTGGATGGTTGGTTGAAGATTGGGAAAGTGAGAGTGAGGATGAGAATGAGAATGAATGTTTAAATAATAAGAATGTAAAAGTTTCACAATCTGCTTGTACTCAAATTTGTCTGGAAATGAAAAGAAGATTGATTTGAATAAGTTGCAATCTAATAGTAAAAATCACTTGGCAAATAATTGTCCTTTTCGACAAAAATCATTAAGTAAACAAAGATTTCATAATTCTATTTCTCATAATAGAAAATTATTTTTCACACGTGGAAAATTATTAAATAATATGAAATCAAAGGTTGCTAATGAGTTTAATGTCAAAAGGGATAAGAATTTGACCAATGATATAAAAGAAAATGTAAAGCCTAAAAGCATAAATGAAAAGATTGATGTGCAAACAAAATATAATAATCTCAAATCATTTTGTCTTACTGCAACTCAGAATGTGCTCAAGTCATGTTTGACTTGGGTACCAAAATCTAAGTAATTTTGTTACTAATGCAGGGACAACCGCAAAAGGCTACTGACAGTCTATGGCATGTTGATAGCGGTTGTTCTAGACATATGACTGGTAATTTATCATTACTACAAGATGTGCAATCATACAACGGAGGAAGAGTGATATTTGCAGGAGATAGAGGAGGACGAATTACAAAACGGGGTACAGTTACAAATGGCATCCTGAGTTTTGAGAATGTTAATTTTGTTGAAGAACTAAAACATAACCTGCTAAGTGTGTCTCAAATCTGTGACAAACAATATTCAACACACTTTACTAATAACGAATGCTTAATATTAAAACCAGGTTTTGTTGTTCCAGAAGAATGGGTTTTGATGAGGACTCCGAGAGACAATGACACATATCTTCTTGATATGCATTGTTCTAATTCTTTGGTAACAGCCTCTTGCTTATTATCCAAAGCCTCAGAGAATGATTCCATGTTATGGCATCGTCGATTAGGACATGTCAATCTTAAAAACATGAATAAACTTGTACGTGGAAATCATGTAATTGGGTTACCTGAAAAGGAATATCATTTAACTGAACATTGTTTGTCATGTTCAAAAGGTAAACACATAAACTTCCTCACAAACCAGTTGCACACAACTCAGTCGAATCAATCTTACAACTCTTACACATGGATCTTTTTGGTCCAGTAAGTGTTCTAAGTTTGGGTCGAAGATCTTATTGTTTGGTTGTTACTGATGACTTTTCAAGATTTACTTGGGTGTTTTTCTTAGCATCTAAGGATGAGACTCCACATCTATTGATCAAATTCATTACTTTAGTGGAGAATCAGACAGAGAAAAAGGTAAAATGCATCAGAAGTGACAATGGGACAGAGTTTTGCAATCAAACTCTGAATGAGTTTTGTGAATCCAAGAGAATTGCCAGACAATTCAGTGCTGCTGGCACTCCACAATAGAATGGGGTTGCAGAAAGAAGAAATAGGACATTAATTGAAGCTGCTAGAACAATGATCTCTGCCGCCAAATTACCTTTGTTCTTCTGGGCAGAAGCAGTAAATACTGCATGTTATGTTCAGAATCGTGTGTTAATCAACAAAGATTAAATAAGACTCCTTATGAAATCTTTTATAATCACAAACCCAAAGTTAAATATTTTAAAGCCTTTGGTTGTTGTTGCACTTTGTTACATACAACCGAATCATCTTCAAAATTTTCTGAAAAGGCTGATGAATGTTACTTTGTGGGATATGCTGCCAATAAGGTTGCATATCGTGTTTATAATAAAAGAACTAGACAAATAATCGAGTCATTTAACATTGATTGGCACGAACTTAACATAACTGATGCAGGTTCAGCTCCTTCATGGGTTTATGATTATGAATCTTTGTTCATAAATTTTAATATTTCTAAATCTTCATCTGCAGATTCTAATTCTCAATCAATCACCTTGGATAACCAAATAATTGAGGAACTTCCTTCTTTGATATTTGATGATTCTGCTACTGCTTCTTCATCCAAAGATATTCCGACAGCTTCTGTGCCAGTATCTGCCTGTTCTGAGTCTTTAGATATTTCTTCAGAACAAATTCCTACTCAGGAGCTGGAAGAATCGTTGAGTTCTCCGTTATCTTCATCTTCTTCAGACACTATACACACACCGATAGAGATCATTCAGGTTCCATTTGATGAGTCTCCAAATGTGTCAACTGCTTCTGAAACTCCTATTTCAGATGACACAATTGATGAAACTTATGTGCCTCTATCTCAACATACTGAAGAAGTTCTTGATAATGTTGAACATATTACAAATTTGGAAGATGGAATGGTTGCAGATGAGATTCCTCAATTGAGAATACATAAAACTCATCCAACTGAAGCAATCATTGGCCCTTTGCACGAAGGTGTAGTTACCAGAAGTCGATCAGGAGCAATCAACACATGTCTGTATGCTTGCTTTCTATCACAAATAGTGCCCAAGAATGTGGAAATGGCACTTAAAGAAAACAGCTGGATAGAAGCAATGCAGGATGAGTTGATGCAATTCAAGAAGCTAAATGTTTGGCATCTTGTTGAACTACCAAAAGATAAGCTTCCGATTGGAACAAAGTGGATTTTTAGGAATAAAACGGATGAAAAGGGTGTTATAGTTAGAAATAAAGCACGCCTTGTGGTGCAGGGATTTTATCAAGTTGAAGGCTTAGATTATGAAGAGTGTATGCTCCAGTTGCAAGACTCGAAGCAATACGCATTTTCTTAGCCTTTGCCTCATTCATGAACATCAAGGTGTACCAGATGGATGTTAAGACTGCTTTTTTATACGGAGAAATGAAGGAGGAAACCTATGTTTGTCAGCCTCCTGGATTTGAAGACCCAGATCATCCTGATTATGTTTACAAGTTGGATAAGGCTTTATATGGTTTACATCAAGCACCTCGTGCTTGGTATGCAACTCTGACTGAACATTTGCTTGCAAATGGTTATTCAAGAGGTGCAATTGATCAAACCTTATTCATACGAAAATCAGGTGATGATATCATTTTGGTTCAAATCTACGTCGATGATATTATTTTTGGCTCCACAAATGATAGTATGTGCACGGAGTTCGAAGCAGTGATGAAGAAGAAGTTTGAGATGAGTTCACTTGGAGAAATTTCATTTTTCTTGGGTATTCAGGTTACTCAATCTGAGACTGGTATTCTCATTCATCAAGAAAAGTATGTTCAGACAATTCTTGAGAAATACAAGTTTCAAGACTCCAAAGTAGCTCCAACTCCAATGGCTTCTCGTCCTACTCTTACTCCAGATCCATTAGAAGAATCAGTTGATCAGCATCTTTACAGATCAATGATTGGTTCCCTTATGTATCTTACTGCAAGCAGGCCGGATGTTATGTTCCCTGTTTGTCAGTGTGCCCGCTATCAAAGTGATCCAAAGGAATCACACATGAAAGCTGTCAAGAGGATTTTCAAGTATCTCAAGGGTCAACCCAAACTTGGTCTTTGGTATCCTCGAAATTCCGATTTCAATTTATTTGCTTATACTGACAGTGATTATGGTGGTTGTAATTTAGACAGGAAATCGACCACAGGAGGATGTCAATTCTTGGGCAACCGACTCATTTCTTGGCAGTGTAAAAAGCAGAACACTGTCTCTACATCCACTGCCGAAGCTGAATATGTGGCTGCTTCGAGTTGTTGTTCCCAGCTTGTCTGGATTCAGCAACAACTTCTCGATTATGGCCTTAACATTTATGACACACCAATTTGGTGTGATAACACGGCAGTTTTAAACATCGTGAAAAATCCCATCCAACACTCAAAAACTAAACACATAGACATCCGCATACATTTTATCCGCGATTGTTTTGATCGTAAACTTATTCACCTAAAACAAGTGCCGTCAACTGAAAATATCGCTGACTTATTTACTAAGGCGTTTGATCATTCTCGATTTGATTTCCTAGTGCAATCATTGGGAATGATTAACTTTGGATAAATTGGTTTAATGAATCTTCACAAAAAGATTTTTCAGTTTTTAATAATGAATAAAATTGCAATTGTTTCTTTTTCTTAAAAGGACAATCACAATTTTAGGGGGAGAAAAATTAGAAAAGCAAGTTCTGAAAATATTTTTGGTCTTAGGGGGAGTTAAGATCAAAGGATTGCCAAAATCAAATCAAAAAGAAGAAATTTTCATGCTTAAATGAGAAATGATATTACAAAGTTCAAAACGAGTATAAGTACTTTCAAAGGCTTAAATACGAATACACTTGGATTATGTTTGATATGTTGATAGGCTTCGCTTTCAGAAATGAAAAGATTATAATTGAGTGATTACACTTGAATTAAAGAAATATGATTCAGTGGGGAACATATCAGGATTATGTGTCAAAAATGTTCTAACACAGACTGAGAGATATAATCTTGTCATACTTAAGCCTGTATATGATTGATTCAGTGATTATCATACCTATATATGTATATACAAAAGATAAACAACATATACAAAAAGAAACAAAATGAGAAAAAAAAGAAAATAATTGAGCAAAAAGATGCCAACAACAAAGGCCATATAGGATATAAGATGCCAAGAAGCACAAACAAATCAAAAGATATGTCTAAAAGACATACATACTATATGGTATCTATTTTCTATTTTGAGAATAGTTTTTAACTTTGGAAGGCAAAATCGAAAGATAGGGCATGTAAGTCCGAATGGCTTGTAAGTCCTAAACATCTTGAGAGGGCAGACGTAAGTCCGAATGGCTGTCAGTAAGTCCTTAAACTTGTTAATATTCCGGTTAAGAATTATTTCTCAGGCTAGTTATGCTCAAATAGTTATATTTAGGATTACAATAAATGGTATCACTGATCATCAATGCATGGTTTAAATCAAATTGGGGTGACTTGAAAAAGCTCAATAAGTGTCTTGAAGGATAATAATAATTCTACAGACGTTCTGATTGTGGGATCCACTGACTTATATCAAATGAACACAAAACATGATATATATATCACTCATTATGTGTCTGAGTAAAACCTGAAGTATAAGTTTAAAAGGACAAAATATATTGACAATCAACTTAACCAGTTATTTTAAATAAAGCCGGACAGAGTCTTAACTTGACAAAAGAACTATATGATCTCATTATGAAAATTTATACAAAACAAGCAAATCCGATCTTGATTCTTTAATTGTATTTATTCTTTTGTTATTTTGTTTGTTTGTAAGTGTTTGTTTTTTATTTCACTTTTATAGTGTTTTAGTTTTAGGACAATTAAATAACAAGAAAATGTTTGAAAATTGAAGATTCATTAAAATAATTGGTCACTTGGTAAATAACATTTTATGTTGACAAAATTCATTAAAATAAAAGGATTGAAAAGTTTGAAAAATTTTGAAAAATTTTGAAAACTAACTGAATCACGCCACTGGGAAACTCACGCGAAAATGGATGTTTCGCGAAAATGTGTTTTCGCGTGACTTGTCTGTGATATAAAAGGCATAATGTTCTAGACAAAGTTACTTTTCGCTCAAAACCTACCCGAAAACCCTTTTCGCTCACATACCCGAAATCTCCTCTCGCATACTCCAAACATTGCATTATCTTACTCATCTTCTGTTAGTTTGATTCTCATCATACTCAGTACGTGTTTAGTGTGATTTTCAAGGTAAAATTGTTCGATTTGGTTACTGTAGAAGAACAATGTTAAGGGGAACTTAACAACTTGAACTTAAAATCTAAATAAATCGACTTAAATGATGAAATTGATGAATGAAATTAACCTAATAGATCTAGGCGACAGCCATGATATGCATTTCATGGATTAAAATCGATTTTTGAAAGGTTAATTTGAAGTTGGGGTTGTGCGAATCGCACGAGAAGCTGAACAGTCGCGAAAACGACTTCTCGCGTGAATTGGGTTCTCGCATGAGTATTGTTTTCGCATGATAACACTCACGTTTTCGCTTGAACTAAGTTTTCACAAAGTCCTTTTGCATAAACTGAGATTTCGCGTGAAAAGGTTTATCGCGTGAAACCTAGTTTCGAGTGATAAAGGATTTTCGCGTGAAATCATTTTTCGCAAAATTGTCAATTTCGCATGAGACTATGTTGTCGCAAACAGTTCAATTTCGCATGTCTGAACTTTTCGCATAACAGAAAGTTGAATATTTTCTAAGTGTTGAAGCACTTATGTCTCAATTGTACCTGTACACAATAACTTTTGTGATAAACCTTAAATGTAACAAAATTTTGAAATGATTAAGTGTTTTCAAGTGATAAACAAGGTTTGTGATTCATATGTTCTAATGTTGAAACTATTTTGATATAATTAAGTTACTTTCAAGAGTGTTCTAATTTTGATCTTATTTGACAATGCAGATGGCACAAATGATCTTTAACAAGAATCATAATTGTGTTGCTTATCTGGACGAGGTTCCGGAAGGAAAGGAACTATTTCATTCTATGATCGAAGGCTTGAAGAACTCTCGTATTGTCTATGCTATATCAGCTGATCCTGCTATTTATTCCGAACTGATAGATTCTTTCTGGAGCACTGCTGCTCTAGAAAAGGACGAAACTGGAAACCAGATTATCACAGCTACTGTAAAGGAGAAAAGGGTGATTGTTTCTCAAGCCATACTAAACAGAGTTCTTCTGTTTAATGACCAAGAGGGAGCACCTACACGACTAGATGATGATGTGGTTATGGATTGTCTATCTCGGATGGGTTATGAGTATAGATATCCAAGTTTGGAGAAGAAGTGGTTACCACCGTATTGGAAATACTTATTTCATGTGGTGATTCACTGTCTGAGCAACCTCAAGGCTGGGATGGATAGCTTGAGTGCAGTGTTTGGCTCATTACTAGTTTCCTTGGTTGATGACATTCCCTTTAGTATTTCTGGGGTTATATTTCAGGAGATGGTAAAGAATGCTACAGCAAATCCTGGAAGGAAGTTCATTATGTACCCGAGATTTATCCAGTTGGTGATAAATGATGCTTATCCTGAGCTTGCTACTCAGAGATCTCCTAAGTATGTTGTACAGACTGTGAAGAAGGAGATTTTTTCACATCTAACTGGAGCCAGAGGCAACAAATGCTCTGGTGAAAGTTTTGCCAAGATTGGAAGATTTTCTGAGATTGATGAACATAATGATGAGGTTGCTGAAGGTGAGCATGCTGATGATGCACAGACTGGTGCTTCTACTTCCTTTACTAGAGAAAATATTGAGGAAGAGATTGAAAAGCTTTTTGAAGATGACCCTACACATGAAGGAGGAATGGAAGAAGTTGTTCATTCTGCTTCTAGTTCCGATACTGTTAGTGATCAGATAGGGAATGTTCCCTATGTGATTCAGACTGATCCAACTCCTTCTACTCCAACATCATCTAGACCAAGTGAGGAAGAGAGGGACACTGATTATGTCCCGGAAGAGTCTCCAAGTACATCATCGAGACGCAAAAGAATGGCAAAAAGAAAAGACTTCCCATCGAGAAAGAGAGGTCGTGGTGGTATTATTCCCAGGAAACCACAAACACAAGTGGTTATTACAGAGGCTGATCAGACAACTTCTTCTGAAGTTCAGAGATCACCTGCAAATGTGATCACGAGGGAAGAATCTCATGTTGATACGACTACTGTTAGTCCTGAAACAGAAACTGTTCCTGTTTCTGGAGCATCTAATGTTCCTGTTTCTGGTTTCTCTACACCTCCTCATCAGGAGAATTTGGAGTTTGATGTCGACACACTGTTGAATACTCCTCCTGAGTTTCAGAGGAGAGAAGAATCAACAAGCACTCCAGGTTCTATCACATTAGAAGAAAGAATTAAGAACCTGGAGAAAGAAAATTTTGAAAACATGAAATTGATTGCTGAGTTGAAGAAAAGTAATGAAGAAAAGTCTAATCAGATAACCATGATTCATCTTGACTCAGCTATCAAAGATACCAGATTAGCATCTCTTGAGCAACAAATGAAAACTTATTTGACTACTCATCTGGGTTGGAGAGACAACTAAACGAGCTTAGAGAATTTATCTCTCAGACCTACTTTCATCAGCCACAGAACATAAGATCTACTACTGTGGTTGGTGAATCTAGCAGACGATCTCCAAGCCCACCTCCTACTGAGACAGTTCATGAAAAGGAAACGGTCAACGAAGCCCAAACATCTACTGTACAGCAAAGTGGTAGCTCTACTGAAGATGTTCCAGTTTCATCTGAAGTACCTATCACCGAGGCTTACACTTCTACTGCTTTTGTTGAACCAGAACACATGGTTACTCTGCCTATTATTCATGAACAGGAGGATGAAGAGCTAATTGATTATGCTGATTCTGATGAGGATGAGGATGAAGATGATGAGAATGACGATGAAGATGATAATGGTGATGATAATGATGATGGAGATGATGATGGAGATGATGGTGGAGATGATGGTGGAGATGGTGGAAATGTTACAGGCTCTTCTTCAAGTCCTACTGAGAGACTAACACTGACAATGTCGATAGACCAAGTGTTAGTAATCCAGAAGGATATGATCCAATAGACCCTGCCACAGAAAGTGTGTATGAAAAGGAATTATATTCTTTTCAACAAACTTCATCTGAAACTGTGGAAGAAGAACTTGATATTTTT
This sequence comes from Flaveria linearis, assembly GCA_024085815.1. NCBI lineage: Eukaryota > Viridiplantae > Streptophyta > Magnoliopsida > Asterales > Asteraceae > Flaveria > Flaveria linearis. The sequence continues at coordinate 87,880 of JABSNV010000101.1, forward strand.
GAAGATCTGGAGGAACAGACTGAATACACAGATATTTTTGGCAACAATCTTCAAGAATTATTCAAGGACATTAATCTTGAAGAAGGAGAAATTCCTACAGAGACTGTGAGTGGTGAAACTCCTACTGATACTACAAAGACAGATAATACTGGTCAGATTGCACTATACACTAGAGGAGGTTTGCAATTCAAAGCACCACCACCACCTACTGAAGCTCACTTTCTGTTTATATCTAAGCCAAAACAAAAGTATGGTGAAATGTCTCACGTTATCAGCTGGGCTTATGATGGTGAGAAAAGAATGTATGTGATAAAGAGAAGAAATGGAGAGATTGATTATTTAAAGAGCACACAAGACTTTCATACATTACGTGCTGCTGATTTATACTCTATGGGCAAAGCTCCATTCTTCAATGAGAGTAATCACAGTGAAGCTGAGCTCATAAGATCTATGATTAGAAGGGAGATGCGCACAAATTTCAAAGACTTTAGGACTGCAAAATCGAAGTTGATAGATGACTCAACACGAATTGATGAAAATACCAAAGCTCCAATGAAGATACGAGTCTATCAACATCCTAAATTTATCAGAAAAGTCCCTGTGCATGCTCCAGTTCCTCAAACTCTTTGAAGCAACTTCTATCCTGGAGATGTGAAAAGGATTCCGGTCACGCTGTGATCAAATGTATTGACAAGTCTTATCGAATCATTGATCCAGCAGACTTAATGAAGTTTGGCAAAGACGACTTATCCAAGCTGTTACACTGCCCTATCTCAGCTGATGAGTCTGTTTACTTTCTATCTTGCCAGTACGTATGGATGATTGACCGGATCCTGAGGAATAAATGGTATGCTTATGCTGGATCTTACTCGAAGGCTAACGTTGACTTTGATTGATAATGTTTCACCGAGCCTAGGGGGAGATTGTAGGAGATAAACAAGGCTCGGCAAAATAGATCTGTGCGAAAAGAAGCATCCACGCGAGAAGCAGGTCATACGCGAGTCGCAGACCACGCGAGAAAGGCTCCATGCGAAAGACTGCAGCCGCGCGAAAGCTTGATCCACGCGAAAGGGATCTCGCGCGAGAACTCTATGTTTTAGTATAAATAGCTAGTTTTCGTTTTGTAATTAAGCTTTTCGTTCATTATCATTGTATCTGTGCGAAATCGCACAAGACCTTTTATAGGTTTCTGTTTATCAATCGAATATCTTCTTTAGTGATTCAATTCATTCTTCTTCTACTCCAATCTTGTTTATATTCCGCGTTCACAAGATTGAGATCGTGTGTTACTGATCTTTGGGAGTTTTCAGAGGTTTTACAAATTAAATCTTAGCTTACATGTATGTATACATATACATACATATACATTAGCATTAGCATCGGAGCTACATCTAATCATGTACGTAAACATGATTTGCTTACATATATATAACCCTATATTTACATGCATGTAACACTTGGGAACTAATATAATATTTGTCTAATTTTATGTTTGATTTTTTGTTATTTATACAAGTTACGTATACCTAACTCGCCTTCTTCTGTGATCGGCTTCTGCTTTGTTTATCGTATAAGAGAATTAAGTAACTGGGTTACGTATACGTAACTCACATTCTTTTATGATTTTCTTCTCTTTTTTTAAAAAATCAGTCCATATAATTATGTATGTCATTGTGTAATATATGCTAATTTATATATGCCGAACGATTGTGTGTATGGTTATATGTTCGTGTTCATGTGAAATATGGCATAAAGAGTGAGATTGGAGAGAAAGAGATATTTCTTAAGTTTTGTTTTTCAAGATTAGAAGTTATGAAATTCAATTTTTGTAGTATACCTATTTTATCCCATAAATGCCAATCATTTACAAAAATATTATCAATTAATCTAATCATAAATCAAATAAATCAATTGTTATAAAATCATTTTCTTATAAATATGATCTTTTAAGAATCATCCTCTATATATATAGGGTAGTGTTATCTTGAGAACCATCCTTTTTTTTTGGAAATATAAAAACTAATATTAGCCACATATTTAAGTCAAAAACAAGTCACATGACATTTCCATCTTTTTTTAAAATATTCATAACTTTTTTCACGAAATTATTTTTTCAAACATGTACCATATTGATATATATATATTTTAAAAAAATCTTTCACCCGTTTTTTACACATGTGTAAGCCATCATCAAAACATCTATATCAATTGGTGGTTATGTGATAGTGGCTGTAGTGGTGGTTTGTGGGTGGTGCAATAAAATGGTGGTGGTTGTGATGGGCGATGACGGTGGTGGTTGCAATGGTGCGACGAAGATGGTGCGATGATGGGGGTGGTTAGGATGAAGATGATGATATAGATGTCTACGATGGTGGTTGTGTGAAGAGGGTGGTGGAGATGTAATGGTGGTGGTTGACCGGCTAGTCCACAGTGTGGGTGGGAGTGGGGTCACTAGTGGTAGAGGGCACCAGTGGTGAAGGAGTGTGGGTGTGGGTGGTGTGTTAGGTTGGGGTGGGACCCTGTATTATTATATTGTTTATAATTTTAATAAAAAAACTATTCTTTTAAAAAGTAGGGTTATTTTGATAATTTTAGACCACCTTAACTAGAAAAACTAATGGTCATCCACTCTAGAGACCAATCGTGTTAGATTTGGCAAATAGTTGGGACCAATAATATAATTTATCAAGTGTTAGGACCTATATTGCAATATGTGCATACCACGAAGGCCAATCATGTAATTAACTCTTTTTATTTTGTTTAGGGTGTAAAATGGACATTTCACACCAACTTAACTTGAGAGGTTAACGACCATCTACAAAAGAACCAATCGTGTCATGGTTTGACAAACAGTTCGAGTCCAATTTTAAGATTTCTTAAAAGTTAAAACCTATCTTGTAATATGAGCATGCACAAGGACCAATCATGTAATTAACTTTTTATTTTATCTCACCGTGTATTTTATTTTGTCATTTTTGGTTTTATCTAATATTTGTTGTTTATTTCATATTTTACATTTTACATGCATTACATAAAGTACCATAATTGAATTGTTACATTAAATTAGTTAAAAGTTAAGTCTGTTTGTTGAAGTGTCAACATATTCGCGATGTTAGTTTTATTTGTAATCTAGTGAATTCTAATGTATTTTATATTCATGATAAATTAATGTAATGAAAAGAATCAAAATATGTAATGTGTTTTGCGATGTAAAGTAACGAAAGCAATTAAAATTAAGCAAGTTTAAATTAAGTTGATGTTACATTACAACGTTAGTCTAGAATGTGGTAAACATATAGGCTCCATGTCAGTCGATTGTAGCATGATGTAATACAGTGTAACTAAAACTTTTAGTTTATAATATTTAACATAACGTGAAAGGTACTTTTGACTACTATGTAAGGCTTTTCTAACGAATCAAGCCAAGTCCGAAATGAACATAAGACTACGAGAAATTGGGGCTGGAAGTTTGTTTGTTTGACCTTGTAAATTGTGAAGTTTAAAACAAGTGTGAAAATGACTTCGTTTTTTATAGTTAGACGAAAATATAGGTATATATGTAACCGTGATTGCTACATTTTATGCAGGAAAAACATCACAGAATAATAATCAAGTTTAAAAAATGTTATACTTTAGTCACTCATGTATACTTTTCTCAAATTGAACCACTAAACGATCATATCGAGTCATCATTAAATTTTCTTATGTTAAGAAAGTAACAGTGAATAAGACGTGACAGTCAAAATTTTTAATATATAAAATTATATTAAAAAATAAAAAAGAACAAGTTACTTATGAAAAAAAGGAAAAAAAACACCTAAAATTTACGTTAGCGTTACATATCAGTATCGAAAGATAGAAAAAATACTTTCTAATTGAAATAAAAAGTATAACATGCTAAAAAATATGTTAAGACTTTTAATTTATATAAAGTATAAAAACTGAGTGATCTAAATATTAAAACACTTTTAAACTTGAGTTACTTCATTACAACACTTTTAAAAATTATTTACTATTTTACAAAGTTATCATTTTTTTTATAAAACATTACCTTACTATTACGCAGGTTAGATCTTGTGGTGGTTAGTAGGTTAGATCTTTAAAATTAATATTTCAAATATATATAATATATTTAATATTTATAACTACCATAAATTAAATATGTGATTTTTAATAATATTAATAATATTTACAACATTTAAAACTAATCATTTCTAAAACGAGTAACGTCAGCAACATAGATAAGTTATGGTATATTTGACGTAGATCTGACGATACAAAGAAGCCATGGTATCTCTAGTAAAATAAAATGTTACATGAGCGACACCTTATGCTTTGATATATATTGTCACGCGGAGATACGTGCTAGTTATCACGTTAAAATCAAAACTTCAAAAGTCAAATACTATTTGGATAAAATTAAAGGGTCAAATAATTATACGAGTAATTTCTAGAGATGAGCATTTGGTACCTAATACCCGTATCGGTATTCAACTGGTACCGAAAATATGTATAAGGTATCAGCGGGATCGGTACTGACCGGTACCGGTACTTTACCCAAAGTCCCGTACAGTCCCGCTTGTACCCGAATACAAATATGTTATTTTGGAATTTGTATTTTGTTTTGTAATACTTTTCACCCCCATCAACTTGTATTCTGTTTTAACTTTTGAGGGTAATTATTATTATTATTTTAATATCATTCTTCTTACTTCACTACAATGTCAAGAAATATACTACTTATATTTTAATAGGAATGAACGGTGGACTAGTGTGTGGATTGAGTTAGCAAAAATGAGAAAGTAAAGAAACTAAAATTTTATGTGGATGTTTTTTTGATATTTATTATAAACTTTAGAGGTATCAGGTATCAAACATGTACTGGGTAACATGTACAAAACAGATACTAGATATCGTAACCAAACATGCACCATGTAGCAAGCCTAAAAATTAATGTTGTGGAGGTAACGAGTACCAAAGAGATACCGGTTACCGAAATACCGGTACATGTACTTGTACCTGTACCCATATACCAAATTCGGTACCGGTACCGGTACCGGTACTTGTTTTTTATAAAATTTGGGACCGGGGTACTTTCGATAACGGTACCAATTCGGTACAGGTACGATACCGAGCTCATCCCTATAATTTTCCCAATAAACAAACCATATGATGTTGTAAGTAACAATAATGGAATGTTTCACTACATATAGATGTTTGAGTGGCAGTTGCTATAACTTTCCTAATCGGGCAAAACGAACAAACTTTAATTCGACCAAACTAAACCTGAATTCAGCCAAACCGTATTTACGTTTTCCACCGGTCTTTATGAATGGACAAAGACCATGTGCATGTAGAATGTATGGAGCTAAACACACACAATAATACAACACTTATGTATACGCACACTTACACCCAAATTGTACTGTAAGTAAACACATTAATTTTCCACACAGCGGTCAATATGTACTTATGAATTCGTCGTCCCGTAAATTGGTTTGATTATGGTTGTATAATTAATCCATGTCAACTGAAAATTAGAAAGAAATTGCTTTATTGCTTAAATATTAAGATTCGGGTACACTTATGTCTCTTACATTCATTTTTATTTTACATATATATTTTAAACAAAAATAGCAGGTTTGGAGTATTAACTTTTATTTTTTTTAACAAGTTTGCGTATTAAAACTAACTTTTCACCCTAATTTAACAGGAAAATTAATGAAAATAACAGGTTTAATTATTAACATTTTACCCTAATTTAACTAGAAAAGTTACCACAATTTAATTAAGCTTAATACCCAAACTTTGTTAACGTACTTTCATCACAATTTAACTTTTTTTTTGCTTAGTATGCAAAAATGTTATTTTATCTAAACCATAAGGAGCAATTGTGTGCTTAACGTTTCAAAAAATTAATTGGAAGACCTATACCCCAGCCTAAAAATCCTTGAGAAGGGTAAACTAGCACACACTTAACTAGACATAAAAATGCACATTTTAGCTAGTGTATCGCTATGTGGCTCAAGCTTAGGCCATGAGTGTTGTTTTAACCCCTCATTGCACCAACGCGTTGCATCATTATATTTATCCACTTTCCCTTCACCTCGCCTAAAATAGGTTTACTCCCCTTGACTCCACCTTATTTTATTTTTAATTTCAAGATTACACACTTAATAAAAATAAAAATACTCTCGTGAATGTTCAAAACTTAATCACCCAAGTCCGACCAAAGCTGGTGATGCACTTCTCAATTCCATCTCTCACGTCGATTTGGTCGTCGTTGTTCTTTATCAACTTCTTTAAGCGATATGTTCATTTCATTTTTATTGTATTGACTAAATCATTTGTTCTTCGTCATTTAAAATCAAATTATGCAAAATATACAGACGTACATTACCCTCCTGATTTTGGTTGGCGACCAAGCCAATGCCGGGTGTTTAATAATATGCCAACATTACTTAAAAATGCCAAATGTTCATTTGACATCCTTTCTTGCTTGCATGTAAGCGAATGAATAGATGAAACATTTATCACCTATCAGAGCGTTAAACGCTTTCATTATTGTGGAATATTTAGGATATATATCATCGGCAAGGTAACACCCCAGCGTATACGCTGTTCCTTTAAGATGAACGAAGAGTGCAACATGGTTCCATTTATTATATTGTCGAAGATAGGTGACTGATGAAACATCATAGCTGGATCAAACAACACCAAGAATGGCATGTTAAATCCATAAGTCAGCATGCCATAGCCTAAAGCATTATGAGAGGATGCAGATGATCACCACACATATATTAACCGATCACCACGGATTAGGATAGGTTATGTAACTCCAAAGTGTTGTTGAAATATATAGATGTTCAATTCAATGACTGACAAACATTTTTGCTTATATTTTTTGTTGTCTATTTTACATGTATCTCATTGGTGTTGTGGGCTGGATTATGAGTGCTAATGGGCTTGGATAATAGCTGATGGGTTAAGAGTACATGTGGGCTTATAGCTGATTAGCTTGTAGATGGGCTGGGCTTTGGCTTCTGAGATGATTCTTTAGTTAAGTTTGGTCTTTTTTATATTATAACAGATCTAGACCACAAAAGAGAAAAAGTGACCTTCACATTATGGTCTTTAGATCTATCATCTCTTCCTGAAGGTCATCTTTTTCATCAAGAGTGATTTTAGGGTTTTAACCCATCTTGGTTCTGTCTTCTTGATCTAGTGTAAGATCATTTTTCTGCATCTCATCTTATATGGTATTCATCATCAAGAACATGCTTCTTCTTTAACAATGACGGTGTGACCTGTTTGATTAGGATTAAACATCTTGAAAGCAGTGTATATTCAACTCTTCTTCATCTAATCTGTTAGGTCTTTGATTTCTTGATTTGTAGTGTTTCATTCTAGATTGTCATTGAATCATTGATTTGTGAGTATTAGGTTGAGAGTTTGTAGTCTCTTTGATATCTTTTTAACTCTTTATAATCTTATGAAGTTTTGGATTAAAATTAATCACAGATTCAATGTTGAATCTGTAAGTTGTTCAAGTTCTTGCGTTTGATTTCGTTTGATACATGTTTTTGACATGGTATCAGAGCTAATGGCTCTGGTTGATTGTCTTGTTCGATTCTGGTCTCCTTCCGCTGCTCACATCCAAATGTTCGCAATTAGGGTTTTCAAGTTTGAAACTCTAACTCCTGGTTATGGTCTTGAGACGTGTATGTGGTGACATCCGGTGTTTCCGATTTTAGATCTGCAATTTGAGTGTATATCAGAAAATAATCTAATGCTGGCATAAAGAAGGGTTAGTTCTTGTAGCACTTTGCTAACACCAACAGTGTGGCTATCATCTATTCTGAGGTTTAAGAGCTCGTTTGATTTGGTCTTTATCAACCAAGAGTTTATTTCTGTCTGATCTATGATTGTGTCTTCGCTGGTGAAGAAAGCTGGTTGGAATCTAAGTGTATTTCTAAAAGGTCAAAGCGGAGTAGCTATTTCTTCTGCGTAGGTTGGAGAAATTGCAGCATATGCGGTATGCCTACTTTATCTTCTTACGTATTGTTCAACTTTCATTACTGATTGGGGACACTACTCAATATTAACTAGACAAAACATGCAATGTGAGGTTTCTCATACTTTTTAATCTGTTTTTCTTTTCATAAAGCAATTGGTTAGTCATATTTGGCTTGCTAGATGGACCAACAGTGGTTTGATATACAGGAAGAGCCACACTCGTTTTCTATGCTGCATATATACATGTTCTTGAGGTTCTTGTTTAATTATATGATGGTGTTCAATGAGTTTATTGATCTTGTTTCCATATACTGCTTGCTCATTTGTTCCTGTGTGCTTGATTGCATTTTGTTCTCACCGTCTTGGTTCTAATTTCTCACTCCCTGGTTAAGACTTGTCAAGCCACCATTAAGTGTGTTAGGGTCTGGACAGTGGACACTGGCCAGGCTTTGTGAGCTTGTGGAAATCAAACTTAATTTCTATTCAGCGTATGATTGTATGTGAACATGAACGTTTGATTATTAGACTTGATACTAGTGATACTTGCCTACTCTCTCGTACACATTAGTTTTTCAAATTTATTTTAAGAGCGATCAACCACGTGTGTGTTTCTTATGGGAAATTGTTATAGAAACCATGTTTGTTTTTGCTAAAATAGTGGGTCTAAAGGTGTTATTGAAACATACTGATGTTTGTTTCTTTAAAGATTAGTAAACAAAGTTTTCATCTGTGATCTGTCTAATTTGTATTACATTAGAAAAGCCATGTGTGTTATCAACCAGTGCTGATGCTAATACTTTATGGTTGTTATCATAAACTAGCAGTTCAGGTTGGCTGCAAGAAAATTAAAGCAAATTTTAATCCTATTTAGGTTCTTTGTTTTGTTTAAAGGAAAGTTGGAACCTGTTTATAAAGTGTCTTGTGTTAATAACATTGTTGTTTAAAATACAACGGGCAGTCCTAAATTTACTTTAGATTGATGGTGAAAATAAAATAGTCAAATTCTCTTTGCTTTCCTGGGAACTAGTTAAATTCAAACTTTGTGTTATGACATTTTGAGAATATTGAGAATATCAAGTTTGATGAAGCTACAAGTATTTTTCAATTTTGTGTTTGGTATGTTGTGTAGTTAACCTAAATAAAATATATGAAAATAGTTTTAATACTTACTTTTTAAAAAGAATTGCTTATTTTAATCTTCTTTAACAAATAATTTGATGTTATTAAGGTAAATAAAAATTTAGCAGATTTGAGTTAAATGAACAATGATCTGTGCCTTTATGCAAGTTTATGTGGATTACTATAAAGTACTTTAAAATTCTGCAGCTCAACTCTCTCTTATGTGGGTTGAGTCTATTAAAATTCAAATGGAAAAAAGGAGTTTATATAAGTTTTGTATTGTAAAAGTTCAGGTTAAATCTCTACTAAAGCTGTTTTAGTTAGAACTACCAAAACAAGAAAACTTGTATATGTTGTTCTTAAGAATTTTTTTAAGGAAAAATGTGGTGTCTAGTATATAATTGTTTAATCAACTAGTGGATTTATCAAAAGGTTCAAGTATAAGAGAAAATTGATTGCATGCTTGTGTGGTTCTTGGGCAATGTGTTTTGTAAATGACTGTATGTTTTCAGTATGGTCTAAAATTGTGGTGAGAATTATTTTGTGTTTTGTGTTGTCATTAGTTCATTTATTATGATGTGTTCTATATGTTGAATATTTGTCTATGGTTTATCATTGATCTCAATTCTTTGTCTTGAATTGTATGACTTACTTTTGTCTTGAATAGTGCAAAATTGCCTATTGCCTATTGACGTGAGGTCGAAGTCTCAATCAAATTTAAAACCAAATACTACTAATTAGCTAGCGGTAAGTGGGTATCGAACATAGGGAGTTTGTGGAATATGTGTTAACTTAATTCAAATTGCAATTACCTAGGTTTAACTAAAATGATAAATAAGTAAAGTTCAATAATCTGTTGATTTGTTGAATTGACTTAAAGCAAGAAGTAACAGTGAATTGGTTTGTAAAAATCAGTAATGAGAAATATGTTTCCCTTTGGTATCCGGATTTTAACAAATGATGATATTGGTGTTAATTGGGAAGAACCACATAGACATGATTCATGAGTGTGTGTTTTTGTGTGATCAAAGAGGACTAAGTACTTGTATTAGCAAGGTTATCTCTCGATAATCAGTATCACTATCAAATTACTCAATCTTTCCACTAAATCAAGATTTGCCTATGGCATCAAGAACGTATGGTTGAAGTTAAGCAATTTATGAATGACCCATTACACATAATACACAATCATCATGACAAAACAATCACAAGATCAATTTCATCATCCCATAAATAGAAAACACCAACATGATCAAAGTTATAAATCCTTCAAACCAAAAGGAAACATACAAGAAGACTAGCCACTCATAGTTTTATGCATGAGAACAAGATTCAAAAGATAATTCATAACAATCAAAGTAAAATAACAAGGATCAAAGTACCACAATATCTTGTTCTTCAACACAACCAAGAAGTTCAACAAAGCTTGACAAGAAAAACACTTGAATCCCACACCCGAATGAATTTCTTCCAAAGAGATTAGCTACCAATGTCCCCCTCAATCCCTTGTCTTTTTCATCCTCTTAAACAAACATCACAGCTAAAAGTTGCAGAAAATCTCCAGAATTTCATCACATCTCCATATATCCCTCAAAAGCCATCCACTTGTGATTTAAATATGAGAATCCACTTGCCAAAAAGTCATCTCTACCGTAACTTACGGTAGCCACCGTAAGTTACGGTAGCCACAAGACATGTACGGTGGAAACCTTCTGTTATACGGTGGAAAACTTCAAGTCTTGGGGTCTACCGTACCTTACGGTGGCCACCGTAAGGTACGGTGGAGCTTGGACATTTTTATCTTCTTTTCTTCGTTCCACACACGTTACTCCGTTCCATGCTAGCAATGTTTTCTCCATTTTTAGCTCCCAAGATACCTGAAACATAAGCAACTGTAGTTATCTAATTCAAGATAATTACATGATTAAATAAGAGAATGTTACGCATTTTAACATCATAAACGGGTTGTTCCTTGAACCACCCGTCACATCCCCACACTTAACCGTTGCTTGTCCCAAGCAACACATCAAATCAATTTCAAACAAGCGATCAATGTAACCCAAGCATAAACATGTAATACTTTTTACTAACCCCTTCGTAACAACCAAAATGACACACCCCTCGCTATGTCTCTCCTCTCGGCAACGAGTAAGCACTAGCATCCATGAGCTAGACACACAAAAGGCAAACGGTGGTTGCACAACTATAAACTTGTACCTAAATCGACCCTTCTCTTAACAATTGCCAACATGAATGCATATCAAAGGGGCTTTAAGGTTGTACCGTGGCTAGGTGTATGGGTAGGAAATGGAATATATATGAAGAAGCGAAAACTTAACCTGGTCTTTTATTACACAATATCATAACCACTAACTACCAAACCTAATACTATGAACAAGGTACTCAACTTTAATTCCTTTATTTTTTTTTCCTTTTTCTTCGTTCATTTTTCTCCTTTTTTTATATATATATATATATTTTTTTCTTTAATAACAATAAAACAAACACGAAATCTTCATGCAAACATTCAACATAGCATTGAAGATGATTACAACTACTAAACAACTACTAACACTATAAGACCAGGTCAAGTTAGGTAAATTTTGAAGTAACTAGCTAAGGGGTGACAAACGATAGGCTTTTAGGCACAACATTGGGCAACTAAATGTCCAAACCCCCGCCCCTCTCGCAACCAAGCTCATATATATAATTTATGAGGTCCAACCTCCCAAATCCCACACTCGCACACATCAAAGACAAGGCTACTTAATTGCCCTTATTCCTTTCACATTCACATCCAACTAAAGTCTCAATCGTATTCAAGCACAAGTTCTAATGCACCCCCACCTGTTGCCACTCTCACAAAGAAATGTGTTATTTAACTACAAGTGTGGCTTCAACTCTCACCAAGAATAAAAATGATTAAGTTTGCCGATGCATCATTCGGAGTTAATCCAAAGTGTTTGATTTCTCACAATGTTTTGCTTGAATTATTTTTTTTTAAAAAAACTCCAAAATTTCTCCCCATCCCCACACTTGAGGTACATTGACCCCAATGTACGGTTTTAGGAAGATTGATCGCTTAACAAACTAAAAGCTCATAGACTTAACCATACATTTCTTTTTGATATTTTTCATTTTATATATTTTTTTCTTCTTTTTTTTCTTTTTTTTTTTTTAGAGAAACACACCACCAACTTTCGTATAACCCAAAACAAGCAACCATACTTAACTCCACCCATCCACCCATCCATAAACATAACAAACCAACAAATATTCACAAAATGTACAGAAAAGAACACAACCTGACTAATAGTAACGGGGCTGAGGAGGTCCGAAGATAGAAGACATCATATCATTCCACTCTCCGAAAGCAAATGCACCGCTACCACTTTCCTCTTGTTGTGATGCGCCTTGTTGTTGACGAGGATCTATCCATTGAGAATGATGGAGCGGCGGGGTCGGATACGATACACTACCATCGTAAGGTGGTAGAGACGCATAATCCACCGGGGTGGATCCACAACCACAGGCCGCCCTGCATGCCAGTCCGCATGCATTCTTCGAGCTTGATCATCTGCATACCTATTATTTACCTCCGTCTCAAAGGAATAAGCATGTGCACGATTCCATGCTTCCTGACGGTCAAAGTTTTGCTTCAAAGCTCTTTCCATGCTCGCACTCATCATGGTTTGGTGATCAAAAGTAGTGCGCTCCGATCCTGACCAAGTGTCAAAAATTGAAGCCGGAGGACGTTGATTCTCAATAACATGTTGCATTGTACCCTCGTATGCCCAATTCTCCTCAAATGACCGCTCCGTATAATCAAAGAAACTACCACCATATGCCCTACTCGAACTCCCTTGACCCACATCAGCATCTCCTCCTCTAGGTTCCTCTTCATAATCTTCATCCCCACTAGGTTGTTCATCTTCACTTTCCGGGTCATCTTGCTCACCCGGCATAAGCATCCTTGCATCAGCTTTTAAAACCCTCCATCTTTGACCTTCTGACTTCAGCTTGTGATACCTTTCTGACCGACTATACGTCCATCCCATACCCATCTTTGTCAACTCAAACGGCTTATGCTTCTTTGACTTACCTTTATCTTCCGACGTGATAGCTTTTTGTTGCTTCAACAGTCCCGTGATGATTCTGCAATACGGATAATACGCCTTCCCACCTTGTTTCGACACATCCATAAGTGGTTCATTATCAGATATCTAATTGGGAAACGTGGAGACCCATGGAGCAGTGAATAAAGAATGGGTATCTCCGGTATCTACTTCTTGCTTGTCAGCCCTTCTTGGTATGACATTTACAATACAAATGGCTAGAAGCAATTTTGCTTCTATCTTTAAATTCCTTCTGAGCAAAGTTCCATGATAGGTACCCGGTAAAAACAAAGCTTCCAACATATCATTCCATCTCGGATGTTTATCTAGCTTTATCAACAGATCATCCAAACTTGGAATCATATAATCACGGGATGGCAAACTGTCATACTTGGCCAACTTTCTTAAAGTCTCAAAGGACATCTCCACCTTGACCCCATTCACTTCACCTGTTAGCTTCATTTGAGATGGTTTATCATATCTATTACATTGTAAAGTCGCCATCCATTCTTCAATTTCCTCCATGAACAAATTTTTGTTATCTTTGTCATAACACTTAAGTGCTGCTTCCCATCCTAATGCTCGAAATCTAGCAAACACATTGAAAGGACCGAACTCACTCTCCTTAACCTCTCTTTCACAAATGAATGCACCCGCTTTGTTTTGTAACCCTCTCATCTGATCATGGAACAATATTGCTTGCCACTCAATCGGGATCTCATCTAATGGACCAGCTTCCCATTTTGGTTTGTTAGCCATGTTCAGTTCCACCATATCCTCATCCTCCTCAGTATCATCGTCTCTTCCAACATACTTTCTTCTTTTCGAACTCGTTTCCGGTTGCTTGCCTTTATCTCTTGAAGATGAACTAGCTCCCAAGGGTGCACTAGTTCTCACCATTTTCCTACACACATGACAAACAACACAACCAAAACATAAACACAAATCAATCCCACTTGTTAATAAATCCCCACACTTGCTTGTTACTATGGTTGTAAATATTAGTGACTAATGAATTTTCATACTTGATTCTAACAAAAATTGGGCATGATGCCTCTACAATGTAAAGGTTCCCAAAATTCAAACTTAATCACCAAACTACATCTACCATATCAAACAAATGGTCATTTCATCATAATAAAACCAAATAGTCCATAACAATGATCAAACAACCATGTCATACCAAATACAATCCAAAGACAAGCAAATGTGTATGAACCAATGAGAACAACAAAATATCACCTTAATCTTCACAATGCACCATCAAAAACAACAAAACAATGTAACATACCTTCGATTGATGATGTTAAATGTCAAGAAAACCAAAGCTTGAAAACCCCCAAAATTCCAAAACTAGGGCTTGCTATTTGGACCAGCAAACTTCGTTTTTTCGCAATTTGCTTAGCAAAATCAGAATCTACGTGAATTCTAGTCAAGATAGACTCAAAATCACGTGATTTGGTTAAGAATTGAAGGAGATATGGAAGATTGAAGGTTGAAAGAGTTATGGATGTTATGGAGAATGGGAGAAGATGAAAATGGTGAACTGAAAGAAATTCCCGTGGGTTTTGAAGAGTCAAAGCATATTTTCAAAAAAAAATTTTTTTTTAATTGCTGAAGTCAGGCCTACCGTACCTTACGGTAGCCACCGTAAGGTACGGTAGAGATGTAGACAAAAACCCACCGTAAGGCAGAAGGTTCCTACCGTATCTGCCACAAAAAACCCTACCCCCACCGTAAATTACGGTACCCACCGTAAGATACGGTGGGTGGGTTTTCAAAAACATTATTTTTTTTATGCTAATTGAAAAAAAAACTTTAAATATGATATGATAAAACATGAAATATCAATGAGATAGAAATTACCTACCCCCTCAAAAATCCCATGTTGTCCTCAACATGATCCTAAACTATATGTTACCCGAACGAAAACACCAAATTTGCAAACAAACAAAACAAAGTAAAACCAAACAAAACAAAACTAGATATTTACACTACTGCAAACCTGGGCCTCTTAAACATTACCGTCCTCCAGTGGATGGAGAATGTAACTCTCCTTGTCCACTTCAAGCGATTTCAAGTCATTCCCCTCTAAGTATGGTTTGAGGCGGTGACCGTTTACTACTGTTTCACATGATCCTTTGGGTCTTCAATCTCTACTTCGCCAAATTGACCCACTCTTGTGATCACATACAGTCCCATCCATTTACTTTTTAATTTCCCCGGAAAAAACTTAAGCTTAGAGTTATATAACCAACCTTTTCCCTTCTGCAAACATTCTCTTCCGTAACTTCGCATCATGAACCCTTTTAAGCTTGTCCTTGTAAGCGGATGCACATTCATATGCCTCATCTTGGATTTCTTCCAACTCACACAACTTCAACTTTCTTAACTTGCCAGCTTCATTGTACTCCATGTTGACATTCTTGATTGCCCACCAAGCTCTATGAGCTAACTCCATTGGCAAATGGCAACCTTTCCCATACACCAACCGATACGGAGTTGTTCCAATTGGTGTTTTATACGCTGTTCGGTATGCCCATAGTGCATCATCCAACTTCACCGACCAATCTTTCCTGTCAACTCGAACTGTTTTCATCAAGATTTCTTTAATTTGACGATTTGACACCTCTACTTGACCGCTAGTTTGTGGATGATATGGAGTTGCAATTCTATGGTTCACATTGAACCTTTTCAACAACTTCCCAAAGTTGAAACTCTTGAAATGCGATCCACCATCGCTTATAATTACCCGAGGCACCCCAAACCTTGAAAAGATGTTAGATTGCACAAACTTACATACCACCGCGTGATCATTGGTTCGTGTTGCAATTGCTTCAACCCACTTCGAAACATAATCCACTGCAACAAGAATATACAAGTAACCACCTGAATTTGGGAAAGGGCCCATGAAATCGATGCCCCAAACATCGAAGATATCAACCACAAGGATCGGTTGCATTGGCATCTCATCTCGTTTTGATATGCTGCCCATCTTTTGACAATTCAAACAATTCCTTGCATAATCTCTTGCATCCTTGAAAATTGTAGGCCAATAAAACCCACAAGTGAGAACTTTGTAACCGGTCTTTTGACCACTAAAATGACCCCCACATGCGGATGAATGAGCATGTGCCAAATCTCTTTAACTTCTGATTCAAGAACACATCTTCTCAAGATTTGATCCGCACCAATTTTAAACAAGTCGGGTTCATCCCATATGTATTGCTTCACTTGTGCCAAAAATTGTTGTCTCCTTCTCTTCACCCAATGTTGTGGCATCACACCCTTGGCCAAATAATTAACGAAGTGGGCATACCAAGGTTTATTAAGAATGGCTAACACGTATTCATCCGGAAATTGCTCATTGATCTCACTTGAATCTTCGACTCCATCCAATGGAATCCGAGATAAATGATCTGCAACAACATTTTCACAACCTTTCTTATCCCGGATTTCTAGATCAAACTCTTGTAATAACAAAATCCATCTTATCAATCGTGGCTTTGCATCCTTCTTAGCCATCAAATGACGAACTGCACTATGATCGGAGTACACAATCACTTTGCTCCCACAAATGTAAGATCGAAATTTATCCAAAGCATACACTACCGCTAGTAATTCTTTCTCGGTCGTAGTGTAATTCAGTTGCGCTTCAGATAAAGTTTTACTGGATAATAGATTACCACCGGCTTCTTATCCACTCGTTGACCCAAAACTGCACCAACTGTAGTGTCACTTGCATCACACATGATCTCGAATGGCTTTGACCAATCTGGTGGTTGCAACATAGGAGCTTGCACTAATTGTTCCTTCAAAACATTAAAAGCTTGCAAACATTCATTAGTAAACTCAAAAGGGACATCTTTCAACAAGAGATTACACAAAGGTTTTGTGATAACACTAAAACCTTTTATGAATCTCCGGTAGAATCCCGCATGTCCCAAGAATGATCTAACCCCTTTAACATTTGTTGGAGGTGGCAAAGATGAAATGACTTTTATTTTTGCTTTGTCCACCTCCATTCCCCGGTTGGACACAACATGTCCCAAAACAATTCCCTCTTGTACCATAAAATGACTTTTCTCCCAACTTAAGACCAAATTCGTTTCGACACATCTTTTTAAAACCTTTTCTAATTCATTAAGACATGTGTCAAAGTTTGCCCAAAAACAGAAAAGTCATCCATGAATACCTCAAGTGTGTCCCCAACCATATCCGAAAATATGCTCATCATACAACGTTGAAACGTGGCTGGAGCATTACACAATCCAAATGGCATCCTTCTAAAGGCAAAAGTGCCATATGGACATGTAAAGGTGGTCTTGTGTTGGTCATCCGGATGAATGGCCACTTGGTTATACCCCGAATACCCATCCAAAAAACAATAAAATTTTTGACCCGCAAGTTTTTCAATAATTTGGTCAATAAAGGGTAACGGGAAATGGTCTTTTGAAGTGGCCGAATTCAATTTTCTATAATCAATACATACTCGCCACCCGGTTACCGGTCGGGTGGCGATTTGCTCACCATTTTCATCTTTAATCACCTGAATGCCGGCTTTTTTCGGTACCACTTGTGTAGGACTTACCCACGCACTATCCGAAATGGGATAGATGATCCCTGCATCCAACCACTTGATGACCTCCTTTTTCACCACTTCTCTCATGTTGGGATTTAACCTCCTTTGAGTCTCACGAGTTGGTTTTGCGTCCTCAACAGTAATGATTTTGTGCATTACTACAGAAGGACTAATACCTTTCAAATCGGCTATTGTCCACCCAATTGCGGCCTGTTTGTTTTTAACACCTTTAGAAGTTTGTGTTCTTGAGCTTCTTCCAAGTTGGATGCTATGATGACTGGCAATGTTTCCTCTTCTCCTAAAAAACATACTTCAAGTGATCCGGTAGAATCTTCAACTCAATCTTGGGTGGACATTCCAAAGATGGCTTTGTATTGGAATTAATTTCAACCGGTAAACTTTCAATTTGGTGAGTCCATGGTGGCCTCCCTTCCTGTACAGCCAACACATCTTGTTTTTGCTCCTCCATCCTCAATGCACAAACCTGTACCTGTTCAGAAAAATCACACAAACAAACCTCCACCGAATCTTTCTCATACTCATGAGGGTCATATTCATCAAATTCATCTGCCATAAAACACTCATCATCATCATCAAAATAAGATTTGTTAGCAAACACATTTAAACTCATTTGGCGTTTACCAAATGCCATTTGTACTGTACCATTCCTGCAATCAATCCTTGCATGAGCCGTGTTCAAAAATGGTCGTCCCAAAATAACATTTGGGCTGTGGTTTGAATCAACCGAAGCATAATCCAAAACCAAAAAATCAACGGGATAATAAAACTCATTCACCTGCACAATCACATCCCGCACAATCCCCCTAGGAAGTTTATGAGACAAATCGGCTAACACCACCGTTGTCTCCACCCGTTTCAATGGACCAAAATCGTATTGGTCATATAAACTTCCCGGAAGGATACTCACCCCGGCTCCAAGATCCAATAACGCCTTAGACATTTTGAAATCACCCACTTGGATATCTATCAATGGTGCTCCCGGATCTCGGAGCTTGAGTGGGAGGGTTCCTTCCACAACTGCACTCACCCTTGCAGTTAGTTTAACTCGTTTAGGCACCCTTTTCTTTCTTTTAACTGTACACAACTCTTTTAAAACCTTTGCATAAGCTGGAATTTTCTGAATTGCCTCAATTAATGGAATGTTAACTTTGACTTGTTTGAAAACTTCCATTATGTCATCTTTTTCCAATGATGAATGTGAGATCACACTCTTTTTACCCGGGTCAACCAAAGCCGACGGAAATGGTACTTGGCTTTGGTCCACCTCTTGTCATTTTGAATCACATTTTCCTTGAAAACCGGTTTTTCAATAACTTTCTTATTTGCATTTTCGTTCAAAACATTTTGTTGAGGACTTTGGTCCTCCTCATCACTTTCTAACCCGGTAATATCCTCAACCACCCCATCAATTAAAACCGGAGAAGGTGGTGTTTTATATTCTTTACCACTTCTCAACACACTAACATGATTAATAGGAACATTACGAGAAGAACTGTGAGAGGGATTTACCTTTGTGTCACTAGGAAGTTGACCTTTGTTTTTCTTGAGATTTGCCACATCCGTTGCAAGTTGACCCATTTGATTGGTTAACGATTGAATGGCCTTGTCTCAATTTCATCTTTCTGAGCTCTAGCATCATCCAATTGATTCCTCTTTTGCATCTCCTGTTGCATGGACTTTAGCATCTCCATCACTTCATTACCACCACTTGATGAAGATTGATTTGTCTCATTTCCTTGGTTATTTCCCGATGGTTGAAAAGGCTTTTGATATCCTTGATTGTCCCCCCTCTGAAATTTCCTTGATAATTTTGGTATTGTTGACGAGGAACAAAATTACCTTGAGGCTTTCCTTGGAAATTTGGATTAGATTGATTTGCCGGATTCCCATAACTAAAGTTCGGATGATTCCTCAAACCCGGATGATAGGTATTTGAATTCATGTTGTAGTTTCTTCCACCAAACCCTTGACCTTGAATAGCATTCACTTCCTCCACTTGTTCAAAAGTCACCGTGCAAGAATCCATAGCATGCCCTAACTCATTGCAATTTGTACAAACATTATAAACCTGATTTGTAGCTTGTACATTACCATCATCCACTGTATGAACTGGAGCTCGTGTAATGACCGGTCGTGCTCGTCTTGATGATTGAGCCTTCCTCTTCGATGTAACCGCCATTTGTTCCAAAAATGCCCAATCGTCTTGCTCATAATTCGTACCAAATGTACCATTTGTGATAGACATTAAATCCCGAGCATCTTCAGAATGGAGCCCCTCGTGAAAACCATTCAACAACTCCCATAACTCAATTCCATGATGAGGACAATTCTTGATCATCATGTTAAACCGCTCAAACGCCTCATGGAACATTTCACCTTGTTGTTGTTGGAAACTTCTCAAGCTTCTCCTAGCATCATTAGTCTTTTGAGCTGTGAAAAACTCTTCTAAAAACCTTTGTTGCATTTCAGCCCATGTATAAATTGAAGCGGATGGCAAAGTGTAGAACCACCTCTTTGCCTTATCCTCCAATGAAAACTGAAACAATACCAACTTGACATCATCCGCAGAAAATCCTTGACCACCAATTGTGTTACAAATTGAATCATAAGCTTCCAAATGAAAATAGGGTTCTTCTGTTGCTAACCCTTTGTACTTTGGCAAACTTTGAAGTGAATTTGTTCGGACTTCAAACGTTCTCCCTTGATTGTTTTGAGGAATGACCACTGGTGATGGATTATTTGTAATGATTGGACAAAAGTGTGCCTCAATACCCCTAGCAGCATCCCAATTATGCCTTCGTGGAACACCCAACCTAACCTTGGTCGCTGAGGACCCATTGGTCTTTGAGCTTGTGGTCCTGGAGGCATGAATTACTGAAATGGTGGTTGAAAGTTTGCTCCCCCATGTTGTGGAAGAATCTGCTCTTGAAACTGTGGCCTATGTGGCCTCACTTGGGTTGCATTTGTTGTGGTATAACTTGTTGCTGCACAACTTGTGGTTGTAGTCTCCCATATCCTTGCATAGCTTGTCCTTGACTATAAACATAATTTCCTTGATCAGCATCTCCTTCGTACGCGTACCCTTCTTCATCATATCTCCTAAATTCATCACCATAACCACCATCAACCCAGCTCGTCCTACTCCCGATGTTTGTACAACTTGAGGTTGTTGGTCTTGTGTATCCGGTTGCATTTGAGAAGTAGAGGGAGTATGAAATATGGATGGGTTGGATTGATATGGTTGTGATGTTGGTACTGGTCTAGATGATGATGATTGGCCGGTTGTTGGAAAGAAATATGAAAAGGGCGGAATAGGTGCTGATGGGTCAAAGCTAAAGGAATGTTCGGTTTGGGTACTTGTAGGTAATGGGGTATGGGTTGGTTTAGTCTCCGGTGGTAATGTAGGATTTGGTAAAGGCTCGGATGGTGTCGTTTAACCCGTAGTAGGAGGTGGTGAAAGTTGATCCATTGTGTTTCGTGGTGTAACGGGTGATGTAGGTGCTATTGGTGAACCACTGATTCTGTTTTGTCGATGTAAAACTCTGTTTCTACGAGCAGCTCGTTCAATTTCTGGATCAAACACTAATGGTGATGATGAGCTTGAGTTTCTGGTATGCATACACCTGAAACAAAACCTGCACACTACACACAACCAGCGTAACACCGAAATAACAAAACAAAACTAATAAGCAAACACACGTTACGCACAACTCCCCGGCAACGGCGCCAAAATTTGACGTGAGGTCGAAGTCTCAATCAAATTTAAAACCAAATACTACTAATTAGCTAGCGGTAAGTGGGTATCGAACACAGGGAGTTTGTGGAATATGTGTTAACTTAATTCAAATTGCAATTACCTAGGTTTAACTAAAATGATAAATAAGTAAAGTTCAATAATCTGTTGATTTGTTGAATTGACTTAAAGCAAGAAGTAACAGTGAATTGGTTTGTAAAAATCAGTAATGAGAAATATGTTTCCCTTTGGTATCCGGATTTTAACAAATGATGATATTGGTGTTAATTGGGAAGAACCACATAGACATGATTCATGAGTGTGTGTTTTTGTGTGATCAAAGAGGACTAAGTACTTGTATTAGCAAGGTTATCTCTCGATAATCAGTATCACTATCAAATTACTCAATCTTTCCACTAAATCAAGATTTGCCTATGGCATCAAGAACGTATGGTTGAAGTTAAGCAATTTATGAATGACCCATTACACATAATACACAATCATCATGACAAAACAATCATAAGATCAATTTCATCATCCCATAAATAGAAAACACCAACATGATCAAAGTTATAAATCCTTCAAACCAAAAGGAAACATACAAGAAGACTAGCCACTCATAGTTTTATGCATGAGAACAAGATTCAAAAGATAATTCATAACAATCAAAGTAAAATAACAAGGATCAAAGTACCACAATATCTTGTTCTTCAACACAACCAAGAAGTTCAACAAAAGCTTGACAAGAAAAACACTTGAATCCCACACCCGAATGAATTTCTTCCAAAGAGATTAGCTACCAATGTCCCCCTCAATCCCTTGTCTTTTTCATCCTCTTAAACAAACATCACAGCTAAAAAGTTGCAGACAATCTCCAGAATTTCATCACATCTCCATATATCCCTCAAAAGCCATCCACTTGTGATTTAAATATGAGAATCCACTTGCCAAAAAGTCATCTCTACCGTAACTTACGGTAGCCACCGTAAGTTACGGTAGCCACAAGACATGTACGGTGGAAACCTTCTATTATACGGTGGAAAACTTCAAGTCTTGGGGTCTACCGTACCTTACGGTGGCCACCGTAAGGTACGGTGGAGCTTGGACATTTTTATCTTCTTTTCTTCGTTCCACACACGTTACTCCGTTCCATGCTAGCAATGTTTTCTCCATTTTTAGCTCCCAAGATACCTGAAACATAAGCAACTGTAGTTATCTAATTCAAGATAATTACATGATTAAATAAGAGAATGTTACGCGTTTTAACATCATAAAGGGTTGTTCCTTGAACCACCCGTCACCTATGACCGCGTTTTGACGGGTGTTATGTTGTATCATGAATGTCTTATTTCATTCTATAATTTTTGATTTCATGATTGTGTGTTTAACCGTATGGTCGTATGTCTTATTAGTCTTGCTGTCTGGTTAGCCAAACCGTGTGGTTTCTAGTTTCTTTAGCCAGTCATGTTATTGTGACTTTAAAAGTGTTCTTGAATATCTTTGACAACCTTGTATGTTTTCTCTTGTGTGAGATATGTTATTTTCTGATTGCAAGTCATGTGATTGTGTGTTCAATCGGAAATTCTTTTATGGTTATATCTTACTAGTCTGGTATGGGTATGATAGTTTTATCGTTATCAGTCTGGTTCTTTGAATCTTGTGATTCGTTATTTTTTGTGAAGTTGTAAAAGTTTTTGCTTGTTTCAATTAGTCTTTATGTTCTTTATAAGTATTCTCATGATACTTTTTTTGTAAAGTTGTAAAAGTTTTGAACAAGTCAAATTAGTCTTTAAGTTCTTCACAAATTCTGTCTTCAGGTTTGGTTCTGAGTTTTTAAAAGCTGCGTGGCTTTTATCTTTCTTATCAGATATGTATCTGATATTGTTAGTGAATTATATGATTTCTTCTATCATAATCAAATGATATGTTTATGATACTCTTAGTGAATATATGATTCCTTCTGTCTTAATCTGATTTTGTTATGATTTTTTCTTATCTTTCAGACATGTTCTGAAATGGTAAAAAATCATGTGTTTCATCAGATTTGTATATCTTTTATAGTCAAATTATTGTCTCAAATGAATATGATGTTGACTGTTGTTTTTTCCGTGGTGATTACCACATGATATGTTGTGCCTTGAGGCATTATGTATAATTACTCTTTATCAATGGTGAGTCTAAACTTGTTATTTGATTGAGATAATTTTTATAACTATGTTGAGAGGAAATATTTTTATTAGAAAATGTCAGCTTGTGTTATAACTATTTTTATTAACACTAAGCTGTAGTTTCTTGATTAAAATTTTCTCTTCAATGTTGTTGTTTCTGCCTTCTTTGATTGAAAGGTAAGGATGATTCTCAGTTGTATGCTTTCTATCTTCTATATGCTTTGTTACTCTTGTGTGCTTCATCCCTTTTAATGAGACACTTGTGTTCTTGTAACACCAAGTATCTTTGTCTCATTTATAATAGTTTGTTGGATCTGATTGATTTGTTTGATCAGATGTTGGTTTGTTTTTTTAAGTGATCATAGTTGATTGAAAGGTGTAATAGTTTTTTTTTGGTGTTTTTTGATAGACTTAAAGTTTTTTGTTGTTAATAAAGGAAACCCGTTTTGCAAAAGTCTTATTCTGTTGTCTTTGCTTATTTTTTTATCAAAATTTTTAAATACTATATGTTCTATGATCGAATAATTTTGATAAAAATGGTAAGCATAAATAAAAAAGGCAACCTTTTTACATAAAAACGAATTTGGTGTCTTCATGTACAAAATTAACCATTTTCTAGGAAATGGTTATTTTGGTTGTTTATTCACATAGTTTTTGGGTGTTTTTTGAAGAAACAAAAGTTCCATGATATTAAAAGAATATATACAGGTTTTAATGCAAAGTTTCTTCTTTAGTAATCGTTAGTTGTGTTTTGGTGTGTGGCTTTATTACATGTTTTTTTATGAGATTGCACTTGTTTCTTCGTAACAAAGTCGTTCATTACCTTGTATTATTACTTCTATGTATTTTCTTCGTACAGGTATATGTTATCTCAAGTATATATATATATATATATGTATATATATATATATAATTAAATGTGTTTAAACAAGTTTAAATATATGCCCATTGAATTGAGGGGGGGTGTTGAAATATATAGATGTTCAATTCAATGACTGACAAACATTTTTGCTTATATTTTTTGTTGTCTATTTTACATGTATCTCATTGGTGTTGTGGGCTGGATTATGAGTGCTAATGGGCTTGGATAACAGCTGATGGGTTAAGAGTACATGTGGGCTTGTAGCTGATTAGCTTGTAGATGGGCTGGGCTTTGGCTTCTGAGATGATTCTTTAGTTAAGTTTGGCCTTTTTTATATTATAACATATCTAGACCACAAAAGAGAAAAAGTGACCTTCACATTATGGTCTTTAGATCTATCATCTCTTCCTGAAGGTCATCTTTTTCATCAAGAGTGATTTTAGGGTTTTAACCCATCTTGGTTCTGTCTTCTTGATCTAGTGTAAGATCATTTTCTGCATCTCATCTTATATGGTCTTCATCATCAAGAACATGCTTCTTCTTTAACAATGACGGTGTGACCTGTTTGATTAGGATTAAACATCTTGAAAGCAGTGTATATTCAACTCTTCTTCATCTAATCTGTTAGGTCTTTGATTTCTTGATTTGTAGTGTTTCATTCTAGATTGTCATTGAATCATTGATTTGTGAGTATTAGATTGAGAGTTTGTAGTCTCTTTGATATCTTTTTAACTCTTTATAATCTTGTGAAGTTTTGGATTAAAATTAATCACAGATTCAATGTTGAATCTGTAAGTTGTTCAAGTTCTTGCGTTTGATTTCGTTTGATACATGTTTTTGACAAGTGTACGTGTAATCAATGATACTGAGCATCTCTCGGAAGCCATGCCTAGTTTTATTTGCCTCGTATAACACTTGAATGTTGCTCGACGTTGGTTATCTTCTGCTATACAAGTTATTAGATTTTTACTTAATTTGTAAATGCAAAACTTCATAGTTCTCTTGAACATCTTGAAGTATTCGTTGAACAAATCAAGCGCGGTTCCATATCCCATTCGTCGAACGAACCAAGCGTGGTTCTATATCCCATTCACGAAACAGCCCCCATCCACTTTTGTAAAGCGCTAAAACCAATTTGACCTCTTCCATATATCATACCCTTTCTGGAACTAGGGGTTCACTCTCTCCACATCTTCAACTATTCTAAATAATATTGGCGGAGTGAAATTAAAATTTCTTAGAGGGCGAAGTTGATACATATATAAAATTTACGTTACCGGACAAAAAATTTACACTATCGCATCAAAATTTACACAACTGACGGAAAAAAGAGAGCCCCGCCCCCTATTAACCTCCGCGCCCACTGTCTGATCCACAAAGTCGGAGTATGATGATGATGCCATTGATAAAATGTGCTTTTATTTTCCGCTCCTGATCTAATCGAAGTCTTCATCATCACCCCATGAATCTTCAACCACCGGAGCGTTGAGCGTACATGAATAGTCGAAGGGTTTTATATATGGTTCCGAATCCAGCTTTGTAATTGAGAAAATATGGTCGCATGGAGAAGCCATTGACAAATTGTTACATGAAGAATATGATTGATGATATGTTGTGGCACATTATACAGTTGAAAATATAGCCATTCGAAAATATAGCTACCCTTTAAGAAATATATATATTTTTTTATTAAAATTGTTTTGTATTTATTAATATTATATTTTTAGAAAAAAAAATAAACTGGTGTGGTGTAGGGTGACGTGATCAAAACATCAAAGGGTGGAAAGTGAAATTCTCATATGCTAATTTGACACTAAATTGTACCGGTGTGATATAATAAATGCATTAAGAATAGCCTAACATGTACAAATTACCTTTATGATCTTAGGTACACATCATGTATGTTACTCGAATAAATGAATATTTTTTTTACAAAAATGTTATTTTCTCACTTATTTAAGTATATAGCAATACAATAACCAAAACTAAGAATGCATACATCAAAAGTAGAATTCCCACAAAAGGCAACTCCTACAAAAGAAAATAACATTGCATTCCTGTAAACCCCGTTTAGCGTAAAAAATGTGATATCCATATAAGTTATATGATATAACCAATACGGTAAATGTTTAAAGTGAAGGCTGCTAGGAAACAACATCAATTACCAATTTACCATATCGAAAAAATAAACCAACAACATTCACCACCACTTTACTCCGGTATGGCACTCAACATACCTTAAAGTCCCCCCTCTTTCCCCCACCACCACCGCCGCCTCCGTCACCGCCACCGCTGCCACCCCTCCTCCGGCTCAGCCCAATGGTATAAACATCTGCCACCGCACTCGAAGTACCCCTCATCCCCCCATAAAACGAAGAGGTAAAACATACATTTTTACCGCATTTGGCCAGTGCGGCGCTGGCCATGACGGCCAACGCCGCCATCTCCTCCGGTTGAAGAGGGTGCTTCAACCGGCTCGAAGGAAGCGCGAAGTAAAGGTGGCCGGGTTGGAGGTCGTCATCTTCTTTGATGGGTGAAATGATGGCGTCGAAGTCCATCTCGTCGGAGTTACAGATGAAGGTGGAGGGGTGTTGGCGGAGAACGTCGGAAACCTTAATGGGGACGGAGAATTCTTGTAAGTTGCTGTCGGGTAAAATCAACTTTCCGGTGACGACGGAGGTCTGGTGGCTTGAAATGCAGATGCCCATTGTTGCATGGAGAATTGAGGGTGGGGTGGTGATATATATAATAAGGGAGGGAGGTTGATAACATGTTAAAAGAACCACGTAATCAGCGGCGGAGCTTGAACGAAAACTTAGGGGGACGGAGGAGAAAGTAAACTATTTTAAGGGGGCGGACTCTATATTTTTTGAAAAATTCACACTACCGGACAGAAAATTTACACTATCGAGCTGAAAATTTACACTACTGACGAAAAAAAGAGACCTCCCGCCCCCGACCCTATAAAGCTTCGCTCCTTGTCCACGTTGCCATGTTGGTAAATCCTAAATGAATGAAACATTAGTTTTGCATATAAAGGATTAATGTTGAATCAAATCTATAATTCTTCATTAAAAGCTAATGACTCCCGTTGACGGTTAATTCTGTCAATTAGGTCACACTATGTTGCTTTTTTTTCTCGTTAAAAAATACGTTGTTACGTGAATCTTAAATACAAATTTCAGATTTTATAATACTAAAACGTTAAAAAGATGTCTCAGAATTATATAAACAACATTGGTAATCTTAAACATGGAAAATAAAACATTGAAAAATGCACACAAGTTTGTATCCAAATGATTAAAAAACTATTTTTGGTACTTGCTACTTAATCGATCGGTATTTTTTGGAATTTACTGGTACCAGTAGGATAGTGCTGATATCAAAATTAGACAAAAGAAGTTTGATTTCATGGGACATAATGGTTAATTTGCCAAAGAGCACATTACATAATTAGTATTACTATATTTAAAACACAAGTTAAAGAAATACTAATTTACCAGTTTTCAAAACAACAAAATAAAGTGTATTGTGCCTAGGTTATACTAGTAGTAATAGGCTAGTGACTTTAAAAGATGACAACTAAAACCTTGAAATTTAGATATATTATCAAATCCCACAACACCCACACGCCAACGCCTTTTATCACCCTAACAACTTCTCCGATCACTCTCATTCATTCGCCCTCGCAGTAGGGTTCTATACCAACCATCATCAGCTTTCGAGTTGGTTCACCGATCTCCCCCATTGAAGTAAGTCTTTCAAATCGATTGTTCGTGGTTTTTCTGTATTAGCTTTTCGATTTCGTTTTGTATTTTATCAATTGAAGTTCTTCTTTTCCAGCCATCCGACATTTGAGTTTTGTGGGCCTCCACACATTTTGTTTCTACCGCGAGTCATGGATTTTGACTCATATATAGGTGGCATTGAGTCTATATCCTGCATTGAAGCTGAGTGAATCGAAACTACATATCATGTTCTTCCTTAATCAATTAAAATTCTGGATATGTTATACTTATAGTTACAAGCCAATGACATTGAAAAGATGACAACCAAGGCTTGAAATTTAAATGTATTACCAGATCCCACACCACCCCCATGCCACCGCCTTTCATCCCCCTAACAACTTCTTCGATCACCCTCTTTCATTCTGCCACCTTAACAACGGTTCTCTATCCTTCATCATCATCATCATCTTCCAAGTGGGTTCATCAATCTCCCATTGAAGTAATTGTTTTAAATAAATTGTTTAATGTTTTGCTATTTTAGCCTTTTGATTTAGTTTTTTCTTTTATCGATTGAAGTTCATCTTCTATGACGATCCAGCAGCTTAGTTTGTGGGCGTCCACAGATGTCCTTTGATATAGCTTGTCGTGATCTACTCAGAAACAAATTAAAAATAAAACTAATCTCACCTATACTAGTACGGGTAAGTAAGGTTCTCTCTATGAGGAATATGAGGAAAATGTACTTGTAGTTCGGTTACTTTAACTTAATTACTGAAACAACTAGGAATTAATGATTGATTCAGAAAATAAATTTTAGAAGATCGGTCCACTCGGGGTTTCAGGTTTGTAAAATACAAGTTGAAGATAGTCATATTTAACAAACAATAATATAGACATAATTGTATTGGTTTGATTGATTTTGGTGATAGAGATAGAATGAGTTGTAAACGGATCTATTCACAAGCTATCAATATTAATTTGCTAATCAAAACTTAACACTTACAATATTCATGATGTAAAGAAACCAAAAGCTTATGAGAATTAGATTAAGATTCAAAACAAATCAAAACTGTTTAACAAATAAACATAGTATATGGCTTAATACGGCATTCAAAACTCTAAACCAAACTAAGAAGAACTAATGTTAAACAAGTATCATAAACACAAACCCTACACTCGAAAAATATCCCAAGTGGTTTAACCTCTAACGATCATCATGGAATCAGAATCAAATGTTATAGGAATCAATGACATGCAAAGATGGATCCGTAGGTGTGCTTGACTCCAAAAATCGACCTTGGTATGATTAGAATTGAGTTTGGAAACTTCAATCCCTAGCACCCTTTCTACCATTCAAATAGGTCATATGAACATAAATTTTCACATCTAACAGCATAGGGACGTTATTTATGTCCTTAAGGATATAATTTATGTCCCCCTCAGAAAAATCACTTTTTGCCCTATGTTGTACGTTATAGTTTACTCCTTTATTTAGTTGAATTCCTTATAGGACCTAAATTACATCCATATGGACATAATTTACGTTCCTCGCCAGATTGGCCATATTTCTTTTCTTTCCCAAGTCTTGTTTCTATCATTAGCTTCCGGCTTCCATTATAACTCCCGAAAAACACCCGAATTCATCCGTTTAGTTCCATACACCTGCAAATCCTCCTTTCTACCGCCAGTCATGGATTCCGAATCATATATAGGTGACATTGAGTCTATCTACTTCATTGAGCTGAGTGAATAGGAATCATATATCGTATTGTTCTTCCTTGGATCGATCAAAATTTTAGATCGGGTATGTATTGTTCTTCCTAAATATGTTTTTAACGACAAACCTATCAAATGGCAGTTTGGATTGGCCTCATCCCTACAGAAATAAGAATGCGATTTTGGTCATATTCTTCCTTGTTCTGGTTCACAATTTCACACACATAAAATCATACTTCATTTTTGAACCAGGTAAAGGGATCTAAGGGATAGAGCTCTGGTTGGGGTCAAGCTTCATTAAAAATGCTTTAAAAAATTAATTTTCCAATATTTCACATGTGAAATCTAGGTTTAAAAATGATGCCATTTTAAACATTTTTAATTTTCTAAAGAAAATCACCAAATGGTTGTTTGGATTGGTGATGCTCATAAAGTGATCTAATAAAAAAAATTTAGATCGGACTCAATCTATAAACACAAATTAAACCTTAAACAACCTAGATATGCAAGTGAACCTAATCGACAATAGACAAGACTAAAGAAACCCAGAATTAAACCCTAGAGGCACTATCATAGAGTAAACTAGACTCGGAAAGGACTAAAATAAAATTGATTTAATACTAGGGGGATTTTCTTTTTAACAGAAACCTAGAGAAATAAAAACTACTTTTAATTAACTTATTTAAATATTGAATACCAACTAGATCACGAGAAAACAAGAACTCTTAGAAAATCAGGAAGAGGAAGACACTACCTAGGCGAATCCTAGTTGCGACCCTTGAACTTCAAATGGTTATTAAACTATTGTGGAATCGGGATCTAATTAGAAACCTCTAAGATACTTAATGGATCTCGGATCATTCTCCAAGTGTAACCATAAAGAGAACCTAGAAGACGAGTGAAACTACCGATTGGTCAAATTACCGCTAAGTCTATTTGACAACACTTATGTACCCGATTGATAGCTAATCTCTTGATCTAACTAACACAATACATTGACAATGAAAGGGGCAACTTTTAACAATCTATTAGATATGAAAAGCAAGGTAATTAGCTAACTTAGAGAAACCTTCTTTTGAACCGCTTGTTCCTAATCACCTAATCACAAGGACAATTCGATTAACTCTCACCTCTTGAACTCAAATTAAGATCGAAGAGCATTAAGACTTAATTATCAATTCAGGCCAATTCCTATGTTTACTACGTCTAGCAGACCATCAACTAATCAAAACTACGAAGTAATCGATCTAGATATGCAAATTTCTATAAAAGACATTCAATAACTAACATATGAAATATAGGAATCATCAACAATTATGCCAAAATACTCAAACTCATCAAATAGATTGAATAAACGTCTTTACAAAAGCATTAACCACAATAAACGTTCAATAACCAATATCTATTCAAGTTAACACAAACCAATCATCAACCTAGGTAGTATTATGATTTTCGATACTCATATTCAGTAAAAACATCAACTTAAACATTGAAAACAAGATCCACATGTTCAAAACAATGTAGGATAAACAAAGTTACGAAGATAAAAACCCTTGTTTAAACGATTGCAATAGTTCCTATGATCCTAGCTTCAATCTTTGGCTTCCAACACTTCTAAAACCTTCAATTCATCCTTGAAAATGCTCTTGAAATGGCTGGTGGTCGAACTCTCCTTTTGGGTTGAGAAAAGTTGTTTACATACAACTTTGTAAAATTTTTCTCAAGATGTCATCTATGCGATACATGCAGGATAGTCTCCCTGCTGTGCATATCGCATAGATTAAAAATACTCAAAACCCTAATTTTTGACATATGTGTTACGTGCAGGAGAGCCTCTCCTGATGTACGCATCGCATAGATGGATTTTTCTAACAACTTTGAGTTTGACACTTAGAAAAATTTCTAAGTGTTGGTCTTTTTCTATCATTTAGCTCTTTTCTTTGTTTCACATGCGTTTTTATCACTTTAAGCATTCAAGTACCTATTAAACCACAAAATAACGAGCAATAAGTAAAAACTAACGAATCTAACTAAAAGTTAGACAAAATTGACCCGAAAACGTGACCTAAATGGATGGATGTGTTTTAAAACCCATCAAAGGGCTTCTTCCTTGTAGGAATAAGAATACATTTTTGGCTATTTGCTTCCTTGTTCTGGTTCATGATTTTACATACACAAAATCATACTTTGTTTCTAATTAAACCCGAGTTTTATCATATTAAACATTTGATGTGAACCTTAAATATTTTCAATCTGAAAGTAATTTTGTGACTCTTAAGTTTTTCAAGTTACTCATAGCATAATTTCTCTACAGGAACCACTTTGTATTTGGTTGGTAATGTTGGTAAAAAGTCAGATTGCAAACATCCACATACAAGATTTCTGCGGCACCATGGGTAAGCCCTCTAGTTACACATGGTAAGTATTTTGATTGCAAAACTTTTAGATCTCTTAAGGTGGTTTGCGTTGAACCTTTCGATTACTAACGTGACGATGATACTATTTGGTAACTTAATTCATCATGTCAATTGGTGAAAGTATCTCTACCTAGTGATTTCTCATTATAATTTTTCTAGTTTGAAAAAAAATTAGTTTTTTTTATAGATATTGTGTTCTCGACGTATATGTCAATTTTAATTTAAAGATATTCGGTGTCCTTTTTGGTTTCGCTTTCAATTGATAACCGTTTAATAACATATCTCTTTGAAACTTAGGTGCTGTTTGTTTTTTAGGAAAACGTCTGCAGTCTGCGGACCACATCTGCAGACGTCTGCAGCAGAAGAGGTGGACCAAACGTCTGCAGTCTGCAAAATAAGACTGTTTGTTTTTTTAACGTCTGCAGAATGCTCACAAAAGACTGTTTTGTTTCCTCTCCACTCTTCATCCAATACGCACAAAAGTAACAAAACAATATCAACAAAAACACATAAAATCGAATTTGGGGGAAACTGAAACTGAAGTCGTTTGTGGCAAATTATTGTTAAAACGTTCAATTTATGCTTTGTAGTTCTTTGCAGCACATGTTATTGATGCATATGGGCAAAGGTCGTTTGTGGAGTTAATGGTCTTTGTTTCATGGTTTATCTAAGCTAATGTGGTATGGTAGATATGAAGCTGTTACACTCCCTGATAACCAACCGGCAGACCTAGGAGACCTTGAGCAACATCTTCAATTTTCTAATTCAGACACACTGATGGAGATGCACAAAGGTGCTTACATTGATATGGTAAATTTGTGCAACAAACTGATAAAAGTTACCATCCTGTTCAATGTTCTTTTCAACATTGAAAACTAATTAAAAATGTTCCTTTTTTTTTTCTTTACAGAATCTTGACAACATAGATGATTCCTACATCAGCTACAACCATGGGGAAGTTGACCTACCTTTACAAGATGAGCCTCAAAAGCGTAAGCATCAGTTATATCTTTATTTTCAGACGCAGGGGGGCGGGCGCAGGGGGGCCGACGGGCGCAGGGGGCCGACGGGCGCAGGGGGTCGGTGGGGGGTGGGGGCTGGCGGGGGGGGAGGGGGGAGGGGGCCCGGCGGGCGCAGGGATGGTCTCGGAGGGGGAGGGCAGCGGAGGGGAGGGCAGCGGTGGCGGTTGGGGGAGGGGGAGGCGGCATGGCGGCGGTTGAGGGAGGGGGGAGGCGGCGCGCCGACGGTTAGGGGAGGTGGGGTGGTGGTAAGAGGAGAGGTAAAATGGGGGAAGAAGAAGATGGATTTCAGGGGGTGGAGAAGAGGTTAGAAGACCTCAGAAGTGGTAAGTCCACATCTTCTCCATGCAGACATCAGGAAGACGTTTTTTAATGAAACGTCTTCTAAAAATCAAACAGTCTGCGCACTCAAAAGCTCTTCCCGCGTCTGCGTGCGCGCAGATGAAGAGGTGGGGAAGAACTTTTGCCAAAAAACAAACAACACCTTAGTAACTTAATTTAGGATTTACTAAAATATATGACATCATGTATAATAATTTTGGTACTCGATCATAAACTCTTCGGTTAATTACTTACTCATACTTTATAAGTACTGTTAAGTTATACATAACTGACAAAAATATTCTTACGATTTACGGATAGTATTGGTTGTATCGTAATTTGTCGACTCAAATCATTGATGTTGAGTTGTATAAAACTTTATGTGTGCAACAAAACTAGTAGACATAAAATCGCACATTACAACGAAGTTGTTGATGATACCGGAAATCTACAACACTCCGTTAAGAGTAAAATTTTTGTTGAGACGTAGATAAAAAAACGTTACAAAGGTATATATAATCGGACTTCTATAAAACGAGAAAGATAAGCTGTAATATCTTATTTTTTTATTCGATAGTGTTAAATTTTAGTTCGTTGGTGTAATTTTTGATCGCTAGTGTAAATTTTTATATAAATATCAAGTTCGCTCCCCTTAAAATTAGTTTCGCCCCCGCCCCCCTACGGGGATGTTCAAGCTCTGCCGCTAAATTCAACGAAAATTAGAAATGAGCCATATAATGTCACATCAAAGATTGTAAATGCATATATTAATATTTTGTATTTAAACCTAGTAAAAATAAAATATAATTCAAAGCAAAGGGTTAGAATTCCTACTACTAAAATTATACAAAGATACATTAATGGTTACATGGCTTTATAAGATACCTAACGTTTCCTAAAACAAATGTACTTGATAGTTGTTCGTTACAAATTATTAAGACCTCAACTTTATTTCCTTCAACAATTACATACAAGTTACATCGTTACTAAACACGAGACCTTTTTCCAGAACCCAGTACAGTGATCTTCTAGCATCCACAACTTAAAACGCTTTAATTCATATCCACAAACCACTCTTCTATCAGTGGTTTAAAGATATCAAGTCCCCACCATCCGATGCCACATCAAAAGTCATCGGATTTTGTCGATTATGAAGCCGCGTGCTAAACGAATCCATTTAAACCCTTAAACAAACCTACTTCAGAAATATCACGTTATTATCATGGCCTAGACGAAGGCCACGAACCACTGGGTTGCTATGTGGGGACACTGGCTGGTTTATACAATCAAATACCACAAAATTTCATGTTATTATCATTGCCTAATTATTGGACTGTCTCAAGCATTCATAACTTATTTTGAACGAACTTTTTATCAATGGCAGGTTACTAGTCAACCCAATCATCTTCATTAATCAGATACGAAACATTAGCTCTAAGATGGTACATCCCTGGAATGCCCTTCAATCTCAAATCTGAGACCACCATCACGAGAAAACTCACCTTAGGTGAGAAAATCCGCTGACCCAAATTGAAACCGTTTTTTGTCACATGTGAGACTTGAACCGAGACCTCCCCATTTTTAATAAAGTTTTTATGCCTTACCTTAACCACTCCAGAGACCAATAATGTTACGGTTTGGTAAACAGTTGGGAACAAACCTGTAATTTTTTAAAATTTGGGACCAATATTGCAGTATGAGCAAACCACAGGAACCAATCATGTAATTAACTCTATAAGAGTGGGTTGTTTTTTTATCAATATTGTTAAAAACCTTAACTTTTATTTCGTTAATTTGATTCTTTCTCAATTCAATTAATCAAGCAATTTACTTTTCAATGTTTAATATTTTTAGATTAATCGTTGCTAGCACTTTCCTATTATTTCCTGTGGATTCGACACCCTTATTACCATTTACTATTAAGTGTGATTAGGTACTCTTTAATTAGTATTTTTGACCGATCACACGACATCGATCAATAAAGTGTCACCCGCCTGTATTGTGCTGGCACCCTTCTATTGTATTAAGAGTATGAGATTATCAATAAGAAAAAAAAATATTCGGGGTCTATCAGTCTCAAATTCATATAACCTTCGATATTATAGTGCATATATTTGATCGCTCAACATTATCCGTCCTTGATAAAATCTCATTTATAATCAATTACTTTTCTTTGATTATATATATGTAAATCTCCTTAATTAGTTAATTATATAAAAAAAAGACCATTGTTGTAGCCTAATAGTTAAATTAAAGCAAAATTGTTTTAGAGAGCACCTAGATGTAAAGCTGATACAAAATAGTTTATGATGTAGTTTATAAGTAATTTATGTTTCTTTTTAAAATCAAACTATACGAATGAAGGTCAGAATATAAAGACGAGAGGATATACAAAACAAGTACAACGTTGAGCCAAAGAAGGCTCAATCACCATGCTTTTAGATGCAAAAGTAGAAAATTCAGATTGCATATATAACTGTAACGTTCCAGAACATCAAACATTATTCAGTGGTGACCGTTCAAATTGAAATCCAAATTAGTTTATCAACAATTACATGTATGTGCTAATACGATGGTATCCAGCACCACTTATTCTTTAACTATCAAAAGTACACAAGCTTCCTACAGGCCACACATCAAGATTCCATAACCATCAACTTAGCCTGCAAATAAAAAAGTTCAAATCTTTACTTGAAATCTTAAGAAGAAATTAAATAGATATACACGTGTGGATCAATAGTAGTAATATCATTACTTGCAGTGGTGGTGGTGGTAGTGGTGGTGGTGGTGGTGGTTGTTGAGGAAGCTGATGGCTTGTCACCAGAAGGGATGACAACCCCGGGCCACGAACGACACATACAATGCTTACCATTTTCTATGCTGCCGTAGAGCGGTTTAAGATGCTCCCCACAACCTCCCCAACCTAAGTTTCCGCATTTCTTGCAAGCCACTTTGTAGCACATTGTTGCTGATCAGTCAACAACAAGATGTTTCCTGTAGCCCAATCAAAATCTATTCCCACTTTTATAGAAGATGAGAGAATTAATGTATATTGGACACTTTGGTAACATCGATAGTAAGGCGCCTAGTAGATGATGGAAGATAACGATTTTCATTGGGGACGTACATTGTTATTATAATTAAATTTAATAAGACCCACATATTTCGGGTTGATAATTTTAGATACTATGATGACTAAATGTAACACCCCAACCCGGAGAGGCTGACGTGTCACTATTACAGATATCAAATCAAAAACCATTTCACGATATTAAAGAGATACTTTCAAACACAACCAGATAATCCGAAAGAACCTAATTAAGTTATTCATTACATCAATTAAAGTAAAATCCAATCTTGATCTTCAACCACTCTTCACTGATTTCCCTGAACCCCTTGATTACCTACAATCAAATAAGAAAACACCACAAAAAGGAAATACGGCTGAGCCAAAAGTTGCTCAGTGACGGAAATAACAATAGTAACGATACGAAGCATAAATACTTATATCTGAATTCTGAACGGATCATATGATACTGAAACGGAAATCTGAATCTAAACATATAATGCTGATACTGAACTGAACATATGATATGGAAAACGGAAATCTGAATCTGAACATATAATACTGATACTGAACTGAACATGTAATACTGAACTGAACTGATCTACACGACGCGTATATACAAACAAAATAAGTCGTGTAATATAAGAAGTACCCAGAGCCAAAACTGAACTGATAAGTACATAGCTAGCTAGACTATGCACTAATGAGATGGTGTGTGGGGCGTACACACATGATTCCATCCCCCGGAACTGAACTGAACTGAACTGAACTAGGATCGATCCATCCGCCTCCCAGATATTATGGCCAAAGTACTACCTGAGTACTAACGTGTTAACGGAGACGCCGTGAACTATTTATTACACACCGTCACGAAAAGTGTCACATCATTGACGCCACAATGACATGTCGGAGAGCTCGGGTAACAGAGTATCAATCAAATGGTAGTACAACTACCAACATATAACGTATCAATGGAACATTTATAGGGACATGCAATAATGAGTACAAACTTATAAAATATATATTGCATGCTACAAGTCTCAATAAATAACACTAATGAGTCGAACAAATCGGAGCACAATTAAATAATAAGGATATACGACTAATAAAGGCTAAACGATTCATATTAACGGAAATAACATATCAAAAATCCGTACTACAAAGTAACGGAACAGAATTTATACTATGATAAAGATAACCAAGAATCCGTACTACAAAGTAACGGAAACAAAGTGAATACTATGATAATCAAAGGAACAGAATCCGTACCTTATACACGAATGACAATATTCAGAAAAAGGTCTAGGCTCGGTTAACGCCGCGAGAACCTACGATAACGTAACGCAAATTATAATCTGAAAAATTCCAGTCCTGCCCTTGTCTTTTCGCACTCGTTAAAAATACTAAACGACGTTCAAAAATTCTGAAAATCTCCAGTTTACTAGATTAGTGATTTCTAAACAACTTTCATTTAGAAAAGTTTCTGATTTGGATTACCGAAATATGAGAAAAACGTGGATCTTTACAGCTAGAACTGCGAGCTGTTACGAAAACGATTGTTTGGAGGTCTAAACGAATGAGTTTTTCGATGTTTTATATATCAACAGATTCGTATTTCGACGAACTTCGTCATGGACATAAGATTTAACTGATTTGAATCTGTTATGAAGAAGTTATGGCCTCTGTAAGTTGGCTGTAAAATACGGGCCTAAATCAACTATTTACAGTTTATTTTTAAATAAAATATAAACAATTTATAACGTTTGTTAACAATATATATAACTATAACCGTCAAAAGTTATATATATTATTCACTTATATAATATATTAGTATGTTTTGAAGCATAACAGTGATTCCTAATTTAATTAACTAATTAACTAATAGTGTTTTCTATAAAATATTTTATAGAAATAATAAAGCATTTAACAAATAAATTCCTAGAAAATATGTAGATGATCAAAAAAAAAATAACAAGAGTTTACAGAACTGACTTTTCTAATTTTTGGAAATTTTTACATATTTTTAAAAATTAAAAAGGCATTTAAAAAAAATGTTTGGGGTGGCCCGGGGTCGAACCCGGGACCTCTCGGATGGTTTAAAGCGCAGGAACCGGTGGACTAAAGCCTTAGCTGCGATAATTCCCAGCTTTTAATTTTTATAAACACAATCTAAACAAATCCCCAAACCTCCATGAACCCTAGTTTCGAATCGACCAAATTGAATTCCAAAACGATGTTAATAACCAAATTAAGGTTGGGGCTTTCATTCCTCATGCCTAATCGAGTAGATACATGTATTTAATTACCTCTATGATGATGAGATGAAGCTGAACTGATCGAAGAACGGGTCGCGGTCAATGTGCCAATCGGACGATGCTCAAACGGTGATTATAATCGAATCAAACTTGAGGGAAGCTTCGAATGATAGTCCTGATCGAAAGCCCCTTATCAAATTTGATTAAAATTGCTCGAAGATGGGTTAAAAATCGAGTTGCAGGTCCGACAGTGGAGATGGTCGACGATGATGGATTTGTATTGTTTTTTGAATGAGAATGAATACAATCAGATTAGAAACAATTATATGGTCGTGTGTGCGTTGTTAATTCGATTACTTTAGTCCATAATGGCTGATTTTGTGGATGGTGGGCTGTTCATGGAAGAAGCACTACGGGAACACATCGAAGGGAATGGGGGGTGGGGTTGGGATGCTTTTCAATAATTACAGAAATGTTCCTGTGCTTGATTGTTTGGCTTTTCAATAATTACACTACTGGTTCTTTCGTATCGTTTGGCTTTACCACCTCAACCGTCACATGTGCATAACGTCTTTCATGTATCTCTTCTAAGGGGATACAATTATCATCCTGTTCACGTGGTTAACTATCCACTTCATTTGATTCGTGAGGATTTATCATTCGAAGAAGAACCAGAAGCTATCCTTGACCGACAAGAACGCATTATGCGTAGGAAAACTATCCCTTTTGTTAAAGTATTATGGAAAAACCATTCCGAACGTGAAGCTACATGGGAGATAGAAGATGAAATCCGCTCTCAATATCCGTATCTGTTTACCTCTTAGGTATTATCTGGTATATGTTTCTGCTATTAGTTATGAAGTTGTCAGTTATCTGTTTTTGAACATCACAGTACTCCGTGTACGTTACGCCAGATCTTTGTTCAAGCTGTACCTAGCAATTTCGTGGACGAAATTATTTTAAGGGGGGTAGAATTATAATACCCATATATATATAAAAATAATAATAATAATAATAATAATAATAATAAAAGGTTCAGGGGACATTTTTGATATTTTGAAAACTTGAATTTATAAATTGTGCACAAATTAAAAGAAGTTTAAAACCACAGGGACCATTTGTGTAAAATGGTCAATTCAATCTGTTTCCCCCTGTTCCCCCGTCGAACCCATTCCGGCCAAAGATCGGGCCGACTCCGGCGAAGAAAAACGATCAAAAGACGCGGTTTTGACTCAATCATTTATTCCCGACAACTTTCTATGCAAGATTCGAACCCTATGTCTCGATTCAATTGAAAAATTGGAGTATTCCGACCCACAAATCAACTTTCGGCCGACATCATCCACAATCACGCACTAGACAATAAAATTAATCAAATTGATTATGCACATACAATCATTTCATCGTTTAAAACATTCCATTGGGTTCCATATCATCAAAAATCAAACGAAACAAACCATTCGAGTACCCTCTCGTCGCGGACCTGCAACTCTTTCAAACTCCACCTTCCGAGCCGATTATACTGAAATTGATAGGGGGCTTTTCATCCTTGGGTTCATTAGAAACTCCCTGTACAAGGAATTTGACTTCCATCAACAATTGCAACCTGAACCGATTACACCTCAGTCGCGACTGTTCCTCGTGGTGTTCATCATCCATTCGACGTCTTCCTGGTAAATTAAACACCTTGATTAACTCGATTTCACATGGGGAATCAAAGCCCCATGTTTATTTCATTGATCATATCCGTTTTGTGTTTCAATTTGGATTAGATGAAACTAGGGTTCTTGAATGATTTGGGGGTTTGGGTTCAAGATTGGTTAAAAGAATTAAAGGCTGGGAACTAATGCGGCTTAGGCCTTTGTCCCACTGGTTCTTGCGCTCCATATCGAACAGAAGGTCCCGGGTTCGAACCCGGGCAACCTCCCCTATTTTTTTTAAGGCTTTTTCAGCC
Source organism: Flaveria linearis (assembly GCA_024085815.1). NCBI lineage: Eukaryota > Viridiplantae > Streptophyta > Magnoliopsida > Asterales > Asteraceae > Flaveria > Flaveria linearis. The sequence continues at coordinate 128,973 of JABSNV010000101.1, forward strand.
TTAAAAAAATTTATGTAAAATTTCTAAAAATTATAGAAATTAGTTTTATGAACCTTGTTTATTTTAAAAGTTAATTAATCATTTTCTGTAAATTTATTGATTTAAAAACCTTAACGATTTATATATAAAATATTACAAATGTTATAATTAATTTATTTTTATAAAAAAAAAATAAACTCTAAATAGTGGGAATCATTAAAATGTTATTAGTTATTACGTTACCTTGAATCTTAGATATTCAAATTAGTGTTTTAGTTCACTGCCCTCGATCATATGATGCCGTTCGCATAGATACTCGTTTATGTTCGGTTTATATTTTTAAACATACGTTCCTTGCTTAACTTAGTAAACTTAATATGAACCCACTTGATATTGTTAGCCACTGGAAATATAAGTATTGTGACCAAATTAAGATTTAGACCTTAACCGAGCATTTTAAACAAGTCACACGTTTAACTAGTTTTCATGAGCATTTTGGGATGTGATTTTATAAATGACAAACGGATTCTTAATATGATTAGCTAAATTTTTCAGAAGTCAATCATGAATTATACTTATTTATAAAAATATTTCCAGACCAGTAACGGATGTATTTTAACTAGAAATAATTTTACGGTTTACCAAAATACCCTTGATTTATGCTCGTATTTTACAGCCAACTTACAGAGGCCATAACTTCTTCATAACAGATTCAAATCAGTTAAATCTTATGTCCACGACGAAGTTCGTCGAAAGACGAATCTGTTGATATATAAAACTTAGAAAAACTCATTCGTTTAGACCTCCAAATAGTCGTTTTCGTAACAGCTAGCAGTTCTGCGCAACTGTAAAGATCCACGTTTTTCTCATATTTCGGTAATCCAAATCAGAAACTTTTCTAAATGAAAGTTGTTTAGAAATCACTAATCTAGTAAACTGGAGATTTTCAGAATTTTTAAACGTCGTTTAATATTTTTAACGAGTGCGAAAAGACAAGGGCAGAACTGGAATTTTTCAGATTATAATTTGCGTTACGTTATCGTAGGTTCTCGCGGCATTAACCGAGCCTAAACCTTTTTCTGATTATTGTCATTCGTGTATAAGGTACGGATTCTTGGTTATCTTTATCATAGTATAAATTCTGTTCCGTTACTTTGTAGTACGGATTTTTAATACGTTATTTCCGTTAATATGAATCGTTTAGCCTTTATTATTCGTATATCCTTATTATTTGATTATGTTCCGATTCATTCGACTCATTAGTGTTATTTATTGACATCTGTAGCATGCAATATATATTTATGAATTGTGCTCATTATTGCATGTTCCTATAAATGTTTTATTGATACGTTATATGTTGGAAGTTGTACTACCATTTGTTTTGATACTCTGTTACCCGAGCTCTCCGACATGTCATTGTGGCGTCAATGATGTGACACTTTTCGTGACGGTGTGTAATAAATAGTTCACGGCGTCTCCGTTAACACGTTAGTACTCAGGTAGTACTTTGGCCAAAATATCTGGGAGGCGGATGGATCGATCCTAGTTCAGTTCAGTTCAGTTCAGTTCCGGGGGATGGAATCATGTGTGTACGCCCCACACACCATCTCATTAGTGCATAGTCTAGCTAGCTATGTACTTATCAGTTCAGTTTTGGCTCTGGGTACTTCTTATGTTACACGACTTATTTTGTTTGTATATATACGCGTCGTGTAGATCAGTTCAGTTCAGTATTACATGTTCAGTTCAGTATCAGTATTATATGTTCAGATTCAGATTTCCGTTTCAGTATCATATGATCCGTTCAGAATTCAGATATAAGTATTATGCTTCGTATCGTTACTATTGTTATTTCCGTCACTGAGCAACTTTTGGCTCAGCCGTATTTCCTTTTTGTGGTGTTTTCTTATTTGATTGTAGGTAATCAAGGGGTTCAGGGAAATCAGTGAAGAGTGGTTGAAGATCAAGATTGGATTTTACTTTAATTGATGTAATGAATAACTTAATTAGGTTCTTTCGGATTATCTGGTTGTGTTTGAAAGTATCTCTTTAATATCGTGAAATGGTTTTTGATTTGATATCTGTAATAGTGACACGTCAGCCTCTCCGGGTTGGGGTGTTACATTTGCCGTCGGAGATGTGCATAACGTTGTTAATGTGCATAACGCCGCGAGAACCTACGATAACGTAACGCAAATTATAATCTGAAAAATTCCAGTCCTGCCCTTGTCTTTTCGCACTCGTTAAAAATACTAAACGACGTTCAAAAATTCTGAAAATCTCCAGTTTACTAGATTAGTGATTTCTAAACAACTTTCATTTAGAAAAGTTTCTGATTTGGATTACCGAAATATGAGAAAAACGTGGATCTTTACAGCTAGAACTGCGAGCTGTTACGAAAACGATTGTTTGGAGGTCTAAACGAATGAGTTTTTCGATGTTTTATATATCAACAGATTCGTATTTCGACGAACTTCGTCATGGACATAAGATTTAACTGATTTGAATCTGTTATGAAGAAGTTATGGCCTCTGTAAGTTGGCTGTAAAATACGGGCCTAAATCAACTATTTACAGTTTATTTTTAAACAAAATATAAACAATTTATAACGTTTGTTAACAATATATATAACTATAACCGTCAAAAGTTATATATATTATTCACTTATATATATTAGTATGTTTTGAAGCATAACAGTGATTCCTAATTTAATTAACTAATTAACTAATAGTGTTTTCTATAAAATATTTATAGAAATAATAAAGCATTTAACAAATAAATTCCTAGAAAATATGTAGATGATCAAAAAAAAATAACAAGAGTTTACAGAACTGACTTTTCTAATTTTTGGAAATTTTTACATATTTTTAAAAATTAAAAAGGCATTTAAAAAAATGTTTGGGGTGGCCCGGGGTCGAACCCGGGACCTCTCGGATGGTTTAAAGCGCAGGAACCGGTGGACTAAAGCCTTAGCTGCGATAATTCCCAGCTTTTAATTTTTATAAACACAATCTAAACAAATCCCCAAACCTCCATGAACCCTAGTTTCGAATCGACCAAATTGAATTCCAAAACGATGTTAATAACCAAATTAAGGTTGGGGCTTTCATTCCTCATGCCTAATCGAGTAGATACATGTATTTAATTACCTCTATGATGATGAGATGAAGCTGAACTGATCGAAGAACGGGTCGCGGTCAATGTGCCAATCGAACGATGCTCAAACGGTGATTATAATCGAATCAAACTTGAGGGAAGCTTCGAATGATAGTCCTGATCGAAAGCCCCTTATCAAATTTGATTAAAATTGCTCGAAGATGGGTTAAAAATCGAGTTGCAGGTCCGACAGTGGAGATGGTCGACGATGATGGATTTGTATTGTTTTTTGAATGAGAATGAATACAATCAGATTAGAAACAATTATATGGTCGTGTGTGCGTTGTTAATTCGATTACTTTAGTCCATAATGGCTGATTTTGTGGATGGTGGGCTGTTCATGGAAGAAGCACTACGGGAACACATCGAAGGGAATGGGGGGTGGGGTTGGGATGCTTTTCAATAATTACAGAAATGTTCCTGTGCTTGATTGTTTTTTTTTTTTTTTCCATAAGGGTATTATAATTCTACCCCCCTTAAAACAATTTCGTCCACGAAATTGCTAGGTACAGATCGAACATGATATGACATAACGTACACGGAGTAGTAAAAAAAATATTAACAAGTGAACGAAATCACACATTTAGTAACTGGAGATTTTCAGAATTTTTGAACGTCGTTTAGTATTTTTAACGAGTGCGAAAAGACAAGGGCAGGACTGGAATTTTTCAGATTATAATTTGCGTTACGTTATCGTAGGTTCTCGCGGCGTTAACCGAGCCTAGACCTTTTTCTGAATATTGTCATTCGTGTATAAGGTACGGATTCTGTTCCTTTGATTATCATAGTATTCACTTTGTTTCCGTTACTTTGTAGTACGGATTCTTGGTTATCTTTATCATAGTATAAATTCTGTTCCGTTACTTTGTAGTACGGATTTTTGATATGTTATTTCCGTTAATATGAATCGTTTAGCCTTTATTAGTCGTATATCCTTATTATTTAATTGTGCTCCGATTTGTTCGACTCATTAGTGTTATTTATTGAGACTGTAGCATGCAATATATATTTTATAAGTTTGTACTCATTATTGCATGTCCCTATAAATGTTCCATTGATACGTTATATGTTGGTAGTTGTACTACCATTTGATTGATACTCTGTTACCCGAGCTCTCCGACATGTCATTGTGGCGTCAATGATGTGACACTTTTCGTGACGGTGTGTAATAAATAGTTCACGGCGTCTCCGTTAACACGTTAGTACTCAGGTAGTACTTTGGCCAAAATATCTGGGAGGCGGATGGATCGATCCTAGTTCAGTTCAGTTCAGTTCAGTTCCGGGGGATGGAATCATGTGTGTACGCCCCACACACCATCTCATTAGTGCATAGTCTAGCTAGCTATGTACTTATCAGTTCAGTTTTGGCTCTGGGTACTTCTTATATTACACGACTTATTTTGTTTGTATATACGCGTCGTGTAGATCAGTTCAGTTCAGTATTACATGTTCAGTTCAGTATCAGTATATGTTCAGATTCAGATTTCCGTTTTCCATATCATATGTTCAGTTCAGTATCAGCATTATATGTTTAGATTCAGATTTCCGTTTCAGTATCATATGATCCGTTCAGAATTCAGATATAAGTATTTATGCTTCGTATCGTTACTATTGTTATTTCCGTCACTGAGCAACTTTTGGCTCAGCCGTATTTCCTTTTTGTGGTGTTTTCTTATTTGATTGTAGGTAATCAAGGGGTTCAGGGAAATCAGTGAAGAGTGGTTGAAGATCAAGATTGGATTTTACTTTAATTGATGTAATGAATAACTTAATTAGGTTCTTTCGGATTATCTGGTTGTGTTTGAAAGTATCTCTTTAATATCGTGAAATGGTTTTTGATTTGATATCTGTAATAGTGACACGTCAGCCTCTCCGGGTTGGGGTGTTACAGTTATGGTATCAGAGCAAAGGCTCTTTCCTGTAGAAAACTTAAACATTAATAATAAACTGTGAGGTAATGGGTAGACGTTGGGTTAGGATCTAATTTTTGTTCCCAATCAAAATTCCAGTATTCACACGTGTATCTTCATTTCAGATGGCTCCTAAGAGACGTGTGAACAACCGCAATAACTCGAATGGCCCCTCATCTGATACTCCTCTTGAAACCCTCGTTGCTAATGCCGTAAACGCTGCTATTTCTGGGATACTCCCTAACCTGATGACTCAGACTGCTCAAACAGTCATCCAGCAGATGCAACATGCAAATTCAGAGGGAAACAACACAGGACCTACACCCGGTGTAAATAACTCAGAGCCACCTTCTGGCGGGAACAACACAGGAGCACCTTCCGGTGATAATACACCACCACCCCGTGATGGTATTCATGTCTGGTTGGAACGTTTTCAGAAGCAAAGGCCTAAGTCTTTCAGTACTTCCAATGATCCGGTCGAGGTGCAAAACTGGATCAGTCATATTGAGAAATTGTTTGAGGTACTTGGTGTTGAGGACGTATACAAAGTAAGGTTGGCTACATACAAGTTGGAAGATGATGCTCACAGATGGTGGACAACTGTGAACAAGCTAGAGGAGGAAACGAATATGCAGCTACACTTCCTTGGGATAAATTCCGAGGAATGTTTTATGAGGAATACTTCACTGCTGCTGACCGTACTGAGTATCGTAGACAATATGCTAATATTAGACAGAGGGATGACGAGCACATAACAGATTTCAAGACACGATTTACGCGGTTGGTGAGTTTTCTTGGTGCATCTGCAGGCTCACCGCAAGAGCAGACAGAAAATTTTCAGTGGGCCATATGTGAAAGAGATCGAAAGTTTATTTTGAATCATCGGTTTAAAGATATTAATGAAGTGGTTGATGCTGTTAAAAATCTGTATAATGATAAAAAGAATGGAAAGAAGTCGTATGATGATAACCGCAAGCGGCCTAGGGAGAATGACCAGGATCGGTCTTCTTCTCATACGAATAAGAATCAGTCTTCACCACCACGAGACCGTCGAAACCGTTTCGATCGCAACAACAACAATAACTCCCGATCATGGAATAATCGAAACCAGAACCAGAAATCAACTCATAATCAGACTCAGCAGGCTCCTACTCGTACTCAACCACCAAATCAGCAGCACCCTAATCAGGATCGGAATGCTATCCCTCAGTGTAACACATGCGGGAAACTTCATAAGGGAGCTTGTCGTCTGGCCGGAGGATTATGTTTCGATGCGGACGTGCGGGACACATGATTAGGGATTGCCCTCAGCGTGACCCTCGTAATGACGCTGGAGGGAATCAAGCTAAACCTGCCACCGGAGGACGAGTTTTTGCACTCACTGCAAATGAAGCAGCTAACGCACCAGGTATATTTCTGACCCCTTTAGTTAGCAACGTATTATATGCATATATATGTCTTATCCGATACTGATAGTAAATGCCCTAGGTATGATCTCCGGTACCCTTTGCATAGGAAAGCGGGATATTTATGTCTTGTTTGATACGGGCGCTACGCATTCTGTCGTATCTCTTTTGTTTGCTAAGTACTTAAGGACTGCACCGACTGTGTTAGAGCACGCTTTGGCTATTACAACTCCATTAGGAGAGTCGACTATCATCTCGCATGTCTATAGAGATTGTCCGATCAGAATCGAGTCTATTATTCGTAAAGCTGATTTGTTTCCTATGCAAATGAGTGACTTTGATGTCATACTTGGTATGGACTGGTTAACTCGACATCACGTTACTATTGAATGCCAGACTCGTCGCGTTTTGTTTGGAAATCCTCAATGCCCTGAACTTGTTTATCAAGGGACTCAGCCTCGGAAATCGTTGAAAATCATCTCTGCGCTTAAGGCTCAGAAACTCTTATCGCACGGTTGCGTGGGATTCCTAGCTTCGGTGAAAGCTACATCTTCTGAAAAGCCGAACATATCTGATTATCCGATTGTTTGTGATTTTCCTGACGTGTTTCCTGAGGAGTTACCCGGACTTCCACCAGATCGCGAGGTAGAATTCACTATTGATCTTATTCCAGGTGCTGAGCCGATTTCTAAGGCACCGTATCGTATGGCACCTATGGAGCTTAAGGAGTTAAAGGAGCAGTTACAGGAGTTACTGGATTTGGGATTTATAAGACCAAGCGTCTCGCCTTGGGGTGCACCGGTCCTATTCGTGAAGAAGAAAGATGGTTCTTTGAGACTCTGCATTGACTACAGAGAACTCAACAAGATCACTATCCGTAATCGTTACCCTCTGCCTCGTATTGATGATTTATTTGATCAGCTTCAGGGTGCAAAGTGTTTCTCTAAAATCGATCTGAGGTCTGGTTACCATCAGTTAAAGATCAAGGAGTCTGACGTCCCTAAATCTGCCTTCCGTACTCGGTATGGTCACTATGAGTTCCTGGTTATGCCGTTCGGGTTAACTAATGCCCCGGCCGTATTCATGGACCTAATGAACCGAGCCTTCCGCAAGTTCCTCGATAAGTTCGTCATTGTATTTATCGACGACATCTTAATTTATTCTAAAAGTAAGGAGGAGCATGAGGATCATCTTCGTATCGTGCTCGAAAACTACGTGAAAAGAAGCTTTATGCCAAATTCTCAAAGTGTGAATTTTGGCTGAGCAAGGTAGCCTTTTTGGGTCATGTTGTTTCTGCGGATGGTATTATGATGGACCCTGCTAAAGTTGAGGCGATCACTAAGTGGCCTAGACCGACCTCAGCCACAGAAGTCCGTAGTTTTCTTGGCCTTGCTGGTTACTACCGCAGATTTGTTGAAGGTTTTTCTGTTATAGCTTTACCCCTTACGCAACTATTAAGGAAAGGGGTTAAGTACTCTTGGAATGACGAACGAGAGAAAAGTTTTGAAGAGCTCAAGAAAAGATTGGTGTCTGCTCCTGTTCTCACACTTCCATCGGGCACGGGTGGATATCAGATCTACAGCGATGCCTCTAAAAAGGGACTTGGATGTGTGCTAATGCAGCATGGTAAGGTCATTGCTTATGCTTCACGGCAGTTGAAACCTTACGAGGTTAATTATCCTACGCATGATCTTGAACTCGCTGCTGTTATTTTCGCGTTGAAAATATGGCGTCATTATCTTTACGGAGAGACTTGTGATATTTTTACTGATCACAAGAGCTTGAAATATATCTTCACACAAAAGGAACTAAACATGAGGCAGAGAAGATGGTTAGAGTTGTTAAAAGATTATGATGCCAATATTCAGTATCATCCGGGAAAGGCCAATGTGGTAGCTGATGCCCTTAGCAGGAAGAGCTCAGGAACAGTAGCCTCCCTACAGCTACAACCACATAACGTTACTGATCTGATAGATTGGGTATTAGCCTACTTATTGGTAAGAGCAACGGATATCTCGCAGCACTCCAGATTGAGTCAGACTTAATATTCCGGATTAAGAACGCACAGAAAGACGATGGTGAACTCTGGGCAATCTTACAGAATGTGGAGATGGTAAACAATCAGAATTCAGAGTGGATGAGCACGGAGTAATCTGGTGTGGTAAACGTTTATGTGTGCCTAATGATTCTTCTCTTCGAGAATCGTTATTAGCTGAGGCACATAGTTCTCCGTTTTCTATTCATCCTGGATCTACTAAGATGTATCGGGACCTTCGTCAGAACTTTTGGTGGAATGGAATGAAAGAGGATGTGGCTAAGTATGTTAGCCGTTGCCTTACTTGTCAACAGGTCAAGATTGAGCATCAAAGAGCTAGTGGTTTGCTTCAGCCACTACCTATTCCTGTATGGAAATGGGATGATATTTCCATGGATTTTGTGACAGGGTTGCCAAGGACATTTAAGAAAAATGATACGGTATGGGTTGTCGTTGACAGATTGTCAAAGTCAGCTCACTTTCTCCCAATTCAGCAAGGATTTTCGGTTAGCAAACTATCTGAAGTGTTTACACAAGAGATTGTTAGACTTCATGGCACTCCGGTGTCTATGTGTCTGATCGAGACCCGAGGTTCACTTCTCGTTTTTGGAAGGGTTTACAAGCTGCATGGGGTACCAAGTTGAGGTTTAGTACGGCGTTTCACCCTCAGACTGACGGTCAGTCGGAGCGTACTATTCAGACACTCGAGGACATGCTTCGAGCTTGTGCCTTAGAGTGGACTGGGAACTGGGATGAATACTTGTGTTTGGTCGAGTTTGCTTACAACAATAGTTGGCAAGCTAGCATTGGCATGGCACCTTTTGAATTATTGTATGGTCGTAAATGTAGAGCACCTGTTTGTTGGGAAGAAGTCGGTGAGAGAATCATCGAAGGACCCGAGTTAGTTCAGATCACGAATGAGAAAGTTGCTATTGCTAGAGAAAAGTTAAAGGAAGCTCAAAGTAGACAGAAAAGCTATGCAGACCGACACCGTCGACTTTTGGAGTTTAAGGTCGGTGACAAAGTATTCCTGAAGGTTTCGCCTTGCAAAGGCGTACGACGTTTTGGTCTAAAAGGGAAGCTTAGTCCACGGTTTATCGGACCCTTTGAAATCCTAGAAAGAGTTGGTGAGGTTTCGTATCGTTTGGCTTTACCACCTCAACTGTCACATGTGCATAACGTCTTTCATGTATCTCTTCTAAGGGGATACAATTATCATCCTGTTCACGTGGTTAACTATCCACTTCATTTGATTCGTGAGGATTTATCATTCGAAGAAGAACCAGAAGCTATCCTTGACCGACAAGAACGCATTATGCGTAGGAAAACTATCCCTTTTGTTAAAGTATTATGGAAAAACCATTCCGAACGTGAAGCTACATGGGAGATAGAAGATGAAATCCGCTCTCAATATCCGTATCTGTTTACCTCTTAGGTATTATCTGGTATATGTTTCTGCTATTAGTTATGAAGTTGTCAGTTATCTGTTTTTGAACATCACAGTACTCCGTGTACGTTACGCCAGATCTTTGTTCAAGCTGTACCTAGCAATTTCGTGGACGAAATTATTTTAAGGGGGGTAGAATTATAATACCCATATATATAAAAAATATAATAATAATAATAATAATAATAATAAAAGGTTCAGGGGACATTTTTGATATTTTGAAAACTTGAATTTATAAATTGTGCACAAATTAAAAGAAGTTTAAAACCACAGGGACCATTTGTGTAAAATGGTCAATTCAATCTGTTTCCCCCTGTTCCCCGTCGAACCCATTCCGGCCAAAGATCGGGCCGACTCCGGCGAAGAAAAACGATCAAAAGACGCGGTTTTGACTCAATCATTTATTCCCGACAACTTTCTATGCAAGATTCGAACCCTATGTCTCGATTCAATTGAAAAATTGGAGTATTCCGACCCACAAATCAACTTTCGGCCGACATCATCCACAATCACGCACTAGACAATAAAATTAATCAAATTGATTATGCACATACAATCATTTCATCGTTTAAAACATTCCATTGGGTTCCATATCATCAAAAATCAAACGAAACAAACCATTCGAGTACCCTCTCGTCGCGGACCTGCAACTCTTTCAAACTCCACCTTCCGAGCCGATTATACTGAAATTGATAGGGGGCTTTTCATCCTTGGGTTCATTAGAAACTCCCTGTACAAGGAATTTGACTTCCATCAACAATTGCAACCTGAACCGATTACACCTCAGTCGCGACTGTTCCTCGTGGTGTTCATCATCCATTCGACGTCTTCCTGGTAAATTAAACACCTTGATTAACTCGATTTCACATGGGGAATCAAAGCCCCATGTTTATTTCATTGATCATATCCGTTTTGTGTTTCAATTTGGATTAGATGAAACTAGGGTTCTTGAATGATTTGGGGGTTTGGGTTCAAGATTGGTTAAAAGAATTAAAGGCTGGGAACTAATGCGGCTTAGGCCTTTGTCCCACTGGTTCTTGCGCTCCATATCGAACAGAAGGTCCCGGGTTCGAACCCGGGCAACCTCCCCTATTTTTTTTAAGGCTTTTTCAGCCTTAAAAAAAATTTATGTAAAATTTCTAAAAATTATAGAAATTAGTTTTATGAACCTTGTTTATTTTAAAAGTTAATTAATCATTTTCTGTAAATTTATTGATTTAAAAACCTTAACGATTTATATATAAATATTACAAATGTTATAATTAATTTATTTTTATAAAAAAAAATAAACTCTAAATAGTGGGAATCATTAAAATGTTATTAGTTATTACGTTACCTTGAATCTTAGATATTCAAATTAGTGTTTTAGTTCACTGCCCTCGATCATATGATGCCGTTCGCATAGATACTCGCTTATGTTCGGTTTATATTTTTAAACATACGTTCCTTGCTTAACTTAGTAAACTTAATATGAACCCACTTGATATTGTTAGCCACTGGAAATATAAGTATTGTGACCAAATTAAGATTTAGACCTTAACCGAGCATTTTAAACAAGTCACACGTTTAACTAGTTTTCATGAGCATTTTGGGATGTGATTTTATAAATGACAAACGGATTCTTAATATGATTAGCTAAATTTTTCAGAAGTCAATCATGAATTATACTTATTTATAAAAATATTTCCAGACCAGTAACGGATGTATTTTAACTAGAAATAATTTTACGGTTTACCAAAATACCCTTGATTTATGCTCGTATTTTACAGCCAACTTACAGAGGCCATAACTTCTTCATAACAGATTCAAATCAGTTAAATCTTATGTCCACGACGAAGTTCGTCGAAAGACGAATCTGTTGATATATAAAACTTAGAAAAACTCATTCGTTTAGACCTCCAAATAGTCGTTTTCGTAACAGCTAGCAGTTCTGCGCAACTGTAAAGATCCACGTTTTTCTCATATTTCGGTAATCCAAATCAGAAACTTTTCTAAATGAAAGTTGTTTAGAAATCACTAATCTAGTAAACTGGAGATTTTCAGAATTTTTAAACATCGTTTAATATTTTTAACGAGTGCGAAAAGACAAGGGCAGAACTGGAATTTTTCAGATTATAATTTGCGTTACGTTATCGTAGGTTCTCGCGGCATTAACCGAGCCTAAACCTTTTTCTGATTATTGTCATTCGTGTATAAGGTACGGATTCTTGGTTATCTTTATCATAGTATAAATTCTGTTCCGTTACTTTGTAGTACGGATTTTTAATACGTTATTTCCGTTAATATGAATCGTTTAGCCTTTATTATTCGTATATCCTTATTATTTGATTATGTTCCGATTCATTCGACTCATTAGTGTTATTTATTGACATCTGTAGCATGCAATATATATTTTATGAATTGTGCTCATTATTGCATGTTCCTATAAATGTTTTATTGATACGTTATATGTTGGAAGTTGTACTACCATTTGTTTTGATACTCTGTTACCCGAGCTCTCCGACATGTCATTGTGGCGTCAATGATGTGACACTTTTCGTGACGGTGTGTAATAAATAGTTCACGGCGTCTCCGTTAACACGTTAGTACTCAGGTAGTACTTTGGCCAAAATATCTGGGAGGCGGATGGATCGATCCTAGTTCAGTTCAGTTCAGTTCAGTTCCGGGGGATGGAATCATGTGTGTACGCCCCACACACCATCTCATTAGTGCATAGTCTAGCTAGCTATGTACTTATCAGTTCAGTTTTGGCTCTGGGTACTTCTTATGTTACACGACTTATTTTGTTTGTATATATACGCGTCGTGTAGATCAGTTCAGTTCAGTATTACATGTTCAGTTCAGTATCAGTATTATATGTTCAGATTCAGATTTCCGTTTCAGTATCATATGATCCGTTCAGAATTCAGATATAAGTATTTATGCTTCGTATCGTTACTATTGTTATTTCCGTCACTGAGCAACTTTTGGCTCAGCCGTATTTCCTTTTTGTGGTGTTTTCTTATTTGATTGTAGGTAATCAAGGGGTTCAGGGAAATCAGTGAAGAGTGGTTGAAGATCAAGATTGGATTTTACTTTAATTGATGTAATGAATAACTTAATTAGGTTCTTTCGGATTATCTGGTTGTGTTTGAAAGTATCTCTTTAATATCGTGAAATGGTTTTTTGATTTGATATCTGTAATAGTGACACGTCAGCCTCTCCGGGTTGGGGTGTTACATTTGCCGTCGGAGATGTGCATAACGTTGTTAATGTGCATAACGCCGCGAGAACCTACGATAACGTAACGCAAATTATAATCTGAAAAATTCCAGTCCTGCCCTTGTCTTTTCGCACTCGTTAAAAATACTAAACGACGTTCAAAAATTCTGAAAATCTCCAGTTTACTAGATTAGTGATTTCTAAACAACTTTCATTTAGAAAAGTTTCTGATTTGGATTACCGAAATATGAGAAAAACGTGGATCTTTACAGCTAGAACTGCGAGCTGTTACGAAAACGATTGTTTGGAGGTCTAAACGAATGAGTTTTTCGATGTTTTATATATCAACAGATTCGTATTTCGACGAACTTCGTCATGGACATAAGATTTAACTGATTTGAATCTGTTATGAAGAAGTTATGGCCTCTGTAAGTTGGCTGTAAAATACGGGCCTAAATCAACTATTTACAGTTTATTTTTAAACAAAATATAAACAATTTATAACGTTTGTTAACAATATATATAACTATAACCGTCAAAAGTTATATATATATTCACTTATATAATATATTAGTATGTTTTGAAGCATAACAGTGATTCCTAATTTAATTAACTAATTAACTAATAGTGTTTTCTATAAAATATTTTATAGAAATAATAAAGCATTTAACAAATAATTCCTAGAAAATATGTAGATGATCAAAAAAAAAAAATAACAAGAGTTTACAGAACTGACTTTTCTAATTTTTGGAAATTTTTACATATTTTTAAAAATTAAAAAGGCATTTAAAAAAAATGTTTGGGGTGGCCCGGGGTCGAACCCGGGACCTCTCGGATGGTTTAAAGCGCAGGAACCGGTGGACTAAAGCCTTAGCTGCGATAATTCCCAGCTTTTAATTTTTATAAACACAATCTAAACAAATCCCCAAACCTCCATGAACCCTAGTTTCGAATCGACCAAATTGAATTCCAAAACGATGTTAATAACCAAATTAAGGTTGGGGCTTTCATTCCTCATGCCTAATCGAGTAGATACATGTATTTAATTACCTCTATGATGATGAGATGAAGCTGAACTGATCGAAGAACGGGTCGCGGTCAATGTGCCAATCGAACGATGCTCAAACGGTGATTATAATCGAATCAAACTTGAGGGAAGCTTCGAATGATAGTCCTGATCGAAAGCCCCTTATCAAATTTGATTAAAATTGCTCGAAGATGGGTTAAAAATCGAGTTGCAGGTCCGACAGTGGAGATGGTCGACGATGATGGATTTGTATTGTTTTTTGAATGAGAATGAATACAATCAGATTAGAAACAATTATATGGTCGTGTGTGCGTTGTTAATTCGATTACTTTAGTCCATAATGGCTGATTTTGTGGATGGTGGGCTGTTCATGGAAGAAGCACTACGGGAACACATCGAAGGGAATGGGGGGTGGGGTTGGGATGCTTTTCAATAATTACAGAAATGTTCCTGTGCTTGATTGTTTTTTTTTTTTTTTCCATAAGGGTATTATAATTCTACCCCCCTTAAAACAATTTCGTCCACGAAATTGCTAGGTACAGATCGAACATGATATGACATAACGTACACGGAGTAGTAAAAAAAATATTAACAAGTGAACGAAATCACACATTTAGTAAACTGGAGATTTTCAGAATTTTTGAACGTCGTTTAGTATTTTTAACGAGTGCGAAAAGACAAGGGCAGGACTGGAATTTTTCAGATTATAATTTGCGTTACGTTATCGTAGGTTCTCGCGGCGTTAACCGAGCCTAGACCTTTTTCTGAATATTGTCATTCGTGTATAAGGTACGGATTCTGTTCCTTTGATTATCATAGTATTCACTTTGTTTCCGTTACTTTGTAGTACGGATTCTTGGTTATCTTTATCATAGTATAAATTCTGTTCCGTTACTTTGTAGTACGGATTTTTGATATGTTATTTCCGTTAATATGAATCGTTTAGCCTTTATTAGTCGTATATCCTTATTATTTAATTGTGCTCCGATTTGTTCGACTCATTAGTGTTATTTATTGAGACTTGTAGCATGCAATATATATTTTATAAGTTTGTACTCATTATTGCATGTCCCTATAAATGTTCCATTGATACGTTATATGTTGGTAGTTGTACTACCATTTGATTGATACTCTGTTACCCGAGCTCTCCGACATGTCATTGTGGCGTCAATGATGTGACACTTTTCGTGACGGTGTGTAATAAATAGTTCACGGCGTCTCCGTTAACACGTTAGTACTCAGGTAGTACTTTGGCCATAATATCTGGGAGGCGGATGGATCGATCCTAGTTCAGTTCAGTTCAGTTCAGTTCCGGGGGATGGAATCATGTGTGTACGCCCCACACACCATCTCATTAGTGCATAGTCTAGCTAGCTATGTACTTATCAGTTTAGTTTTGGCTCTGGGTACTTCTTATATTACACGACTTATTTTGTTTGTATATACGCGTCGTGTAGATCAGTTCAGTTCAGTATTACATGTTCAGTTCAGTATCAGTATTATATGTTCAGATTCAGATTTCCGTTTTCCATATCATATGTTCAGTTCAGTATCAGCATTATATGTTTAGATTCAGATTTCCGTTTCAGTATCATATGATCCGTTCAGAATTCAGATATAAGTATTTATGCTTCGTATCGTTACTATTGTTATTTCCGTCACTGAGCAACTTTGGCTCAGCCGTATTTCCTTTTTGTGGTGTTTTCTTATTTGATTGTAGGTAATCAAGGGGTTCAGGGAAATCAGTGAAGAGTGGTTGAAGATCAAGATTGGATTTTACTTTAATTGATGTAATGAATAACTTAATTAGGTTCTTTCGGATTATCTGGTTGTGTTTGAAAGTATCTCTTTAATATCGTGAAATGGTTTTTGATTTGATATCTGTAATAGTGACACGTCAGCCTCTCCGGGTTGGGGTGTTACACTAAAACACATGCCTAGTGATAAGATGCTAAACACCATGAAAGAGGCCAAATTAACTGCCTAGGAAACCAATGATTCAACATAAGACTGAACGAACAAGAGAAGCAACGGTTTATAAGTTGCAAATAATGAATACTCTTGATTGAATCAAATTACAATAGGGTATCACTATGTAATGGTTTGACTTTTTGGATTCCACATGTTCTTAGACCAAGTAACAATTCATTTTCACATGTTCCCTGCGTTCATGGAAAACCGAGTTATTACATAACAAGTATGTTGAGTTTTACTTTTGTATGTCATCTAGTGTATTTTTATTTAAGTGTATTAATGAGCTTCAACTTAAGTTTTTGATTATGCATAAACACAGAGACAAAAGATTTGATTTTGGTTTTGATTTTGGGTAAACACACATCCAGGAGATTTGATTTATGGTTTTAGATCATGTGGTGTATATCGTGAAGGAGGCGTTAGTGGGTCACGAGAACACCATTCCCCTCATGCGTTAGCGAGCATGAATGGGGCATGATGGTGTGCTAATTAATAAATAACTGTTCCAATTTAATTAATAATTAAAAGAATATATTAATATACTGACACCCCAATTTATAAATCGACACCCTCTATATGCCTCGTATAACACCATATGACGCGTATAGGGTCGAAAACATTAAAAACAATGAAAATTCAGGGGAGGGGGCTGTCAGATAACTATATATCCCATATAGTCCTATACGACCCCTTATATGACACATAGGGATATACGACGCGTATAGTAAATTTCGACATTGACTACGAGGAAAATTTAGAGGTCTCTCAGAGGGATTATATGCCCCGTATCAAATTATACGACCCACTTATACAATGCATATGGTGCTATAAAAACCCGTATAAAAATTTAAGATGTTGATTTAAAATTCTAGAATGTTTAAATATTCCAACCCTTATTAAAAAACTCACGCTCACTAATTATACCCTATATATCACAGATGAGTGGGTGACAAAGAAGTGATATAGATGAGATGAGGGCTACGTGACAGTTACTTTTTACTCACAATCAGCGACATACATGCCCTTAAATTGTATTAAATCTAATACTAATTCATCATACATATAAAACCACAATAATGCTGTTTAAAAAAACCCACAATAATTGTACCCTACGCTTTACCTGTACGTTTTGATCAAGATTGCAAATTGTAATGTATACATAAGGTAGTGTTATTATAAAAAAGGTATTAATTTAAAAATCTAAAAATAAATGTAAGCATAACACGTGTCTTTCTATTGTTTTAAAAATAATGTCATTTTGGTCATTGTGTCAAATACATTAGTTTATTGTGTCATATACGTTTATTGTATCATATATTTTATATTTATTTATCATTATATTTTACGTTTTAAATCATTTTGTATAATATTGTCATTGTTTTTATAAATTATATAAAGTTATTATCTATCATTGTGTTTTATAATTAGAATTGCACTAGAATATAATTTCACCAATATATTTATCAAAACTCATAGTATTGAAAAAAACACAATGTGTTATCTTTTATTAATTTATTATATTCTTATATAAATTTGTTATTATCTATCATTGTATTTTACAATTAGAAGTAGACAATTATTTCACCAATATATTTTTTAAAACTTATATTGTTCAAGATTACATAATAATGATCATAAAACACTATCACTACAAGAATTCTTCTAATTAGTGACGATACTTTTAGGGGCGACAAGGCATTAGTGGCGACGGACATTAGCGGCGACACTAATAGTGGCGACGAGTCGCCGCTAATAGTCTGCGATCCGTACGACGCCTGCCAACAACTTTCTAGACGTCGATCAAATGTAGATCTGACGGCTCAGATTGCATCGTACACCAAGGCATTAGCGGTGACGCCTTTAGCGGCGACGCGTCGTCGCTAATGCTGTTACCCCTAATATCCACTTGCGCGGGGCTAGCTGTATCATTTCCCTCCACAAAAACTCACCTCCACGAAAATTCGCTCCACGACCGCACGACCACTGCACCTCCGCCGACCGGCCGGCCACCCCTCGCCAACCATCCTAGCCTCGACCGCGCCCTCTCCGACCACCCCTCCATCGGCCTACCGGCCGGGCCATCCCTCACCAGCCATCTGCTTCTGCTTTCTGCCGCGTCTGCTCCGGCCATCCCTTACCGGACCACCGTACCCCGGACCACCCCTTGATCGCCTGCGGCTGCCGCCTACCGGCCGGCTGCTGCTGCTTGCTGCTGCGTACTCGACCGTCGCTGCTGTTGCTACTTCTCTGTCGCAACTAGATCTGTCTTTGAAGGTAATTTTTTTGTATTCTTTCTTAGATTTGGTTCCCGTATGATGTATTGTGTAAATTAACTGTTATTTGTCTCAATTTTGCTTGATTTTATGTGAAATCAAGGATAGTGAATTGATTTGAGTTGTATTTTTGTATTTTATATTTTGTAGGTTTAAATTTGATTATTTTGCAATGTAGTTGGTTATTTTATAGTTGGTTATTTTGAATGGAATAAATGTAGTTGGAATAAATTTAGGTTTGAATGGAATAAATTTGGGTATTTTGAATGGAATAAATTTGGGTATTTTGCAATGTATTTTGCAATGTAGTTGCAATGTAGTTGATTTTATGTGAAATTAACTGTTATTTGTAGTTGCAATGTATTTTGCAATGTAGTTGCAATGTATTTTGCAATGTAGTTGCAATGTAGTTGGGTATTTTGCAATGTAGTTAATTTATTTGAAATTAAGGATAGTTGGGTATTTTTTAATTAGAACTAAGTTATTGATATTAAAAAAATGTATACATATATGTAGTTTAACGAAATTCATGTTGATTTGGTTGTGTAGCAATTTAGTTAAGGTTTATTTAAATGTATGTTTATTTAAAGGTAATTAATTTATACATATATGTAGTTTATATGAGATAAGATATTCAAAAAGTGGGTTTAGCAGCCTACCCTTGTAAATTCTCTATATTATGTTTCAGTTGCATCATGGTTGTCAATAAAAGTTGGCTTAACAATCCAAATCGAAGCTCAGAGGAGTATAATAATGGACTCAGCTCTTTTCTTGAGATGTGCAAGAGTCTGGTCGACAATATAGGTTATGTTTTTTGTCCGTGTACTAAATGTCGGAATTCGGTCATGCTATCTTTGGTAAAAGTGAAGTATCATTTGTACGCGTGGGGTTTCCAGCGTAGCTATTCGGACTGGATTTATCATCATGAACCCTCAATTTCTCAAGTTGTAGTAGAAGATGATGTTACGTGTACTAATGATATGGCTGGCGTTATTGAAGATCTTATGGAAGTGAATACCAATTTTAACAAAGAGAACCCTTGTACAGAGAGTGAAGGTGTCACTGATGATTTTGAAAACTTGTTACATGAAGTCCAGTCAGAATTATATCCTGGTTGTACTAAGTTTTCTTCCCTTGACTTTTTAGCAAAGCTTATGCATATCAAGGTGAAAAACAAATGGACTAATAGTTCATTTGATGAGCTCCTTAAGTTGTTGCAATCTTCACATCCAGAAGGCAACAAGATCCCCCCTTCGCATTATGTTGTCAAAAAGACACTAAAAAGATTGGTTTAGGGTATGAGTCAATACACGTGTGCAAAAATGATTGTGCTCTCTTCTGGAACAACCACAAGTTATTACAGATGTGTCCCGTTTGTAAGGAGAGTCAATGGGTTGATACAAACACAAAGGGTAAGAAAGTAGCTCACAAGGTGTTACGATACTTTCCTTTGACCCCCTGGCTACGACGTCTGTATTGTTCAAGGCACATGGCAAAGGATATGATATGGCACAGTACTGGACGATCAGAAGAATGTACGATGCGTCATCCTGTTGACGGATCTTCATGGAAAGAATTTGATAAAAAGTACTCTAACTTCACGAATGAATCCCAAAATGTTCGCCTAGGGCTTGCAGCTGACGGTTTTAATCCATTTGGTAACATGAGTTCGGCTCATAGCACGTGGCCGGTTGTACTCACCATATACAATTTTCCTCCATGGCTATGCATAAAAGAGTCCTCATTCATGTGACTTTATTGATTCCTGGACCTAAATCACCTGGGAAGGATATAGACGTTTTCCTTAGACCTTTGGTGGATGAGCTTAACGAATTGTGGCATACAGGCATACGTACTAAAGACGCGGCAACAAATACATTCTTTAAAATGAAGGCGGTGTTGTTATAGACTATAAATGACTTTCCAGCCGTAGTAGTCTATCAGGTTGGAGCGGACAAGGATACAAAGCATGCCCGACTTACAAGGAAGACACTCCTTCAACACGAGTAATAAATAAAGTTATATATGTTGGTCATCATCGGTTCTTAGATGCTAACCATCCATGGAGAACAAATTTGGAATTTAATGGACAACCTGATACAAGAGCACCTCCTAAACAATTTAGTGATGCTGATATACAGGCTCAACTCGATCGTTTACTCCCTCGTCTACCGGACAATCATCCTAGTTTTGGAGGTGTTATGAGAAAGCGAGAGGAGTTTGAGTTATATTGGTCTAAACGAAGCATATTTTTTGAACTTGAGTATTGATCTTCTTTGCAGCTAAAGCACAATTTAGATGTGATGCATATTGAGCGAAATGTGTGTGATAGTTTGCTCGGTACTCTTTTAATGAATGATAAAACAAAAGATACGTCAAACGCACGTGTTGACTTGGAAAAACTAAACATTCGAAAGACGTTGTGGTTGAAAAAAATGCTAGTGGCAAGTTATGTAAGCCCCACCCGAAATACTCATTCCAAGTCAATGATCGAAAGCTTTTCTCTGAGTTTATTAAGAATGTTAAATTGCCAGATGGGTTCGGATCTAATATTAGTAAGAGAGTGACAGATAATAATACAAACATTAGTGGGTTGAAATCTCATGACTATCATATTCTAATGCAACGTTTGATGCCAATTAGGGTTAGAGGATTTTTGGCAAAAGATGTATATACACCAATAGTCGATCTTTGTATGTTTTAAGCAAATTTATTCCAGAACACTATTGGTTGAAGATATGAAAAAAGCAAAACTTGCCATTCTGACAATCTTATGTCAGTTAGAGTTGATCTATCCTCCTGCTTTTTTTACATCATGGTTCATTTGGTTTTGCACTTACCTGATGAAGCGATTCTTGGAGGTCCAGTGTGTATGAGATGGATGTATCCATTTGAAAGGTATATGAAAAAACTTAAAAATTATGTCAGAAACAAGGCAAAGCCAGAAGGTTGTATAGCCGAAGGCTATATCGCGAAAGAAGCTCTATCATTTTGTTCGAGGTACCTTAGAGATGTTGAAGCTCAGTTCAATCGCCCTGACAGAAACGAGGACGTTGTTGTTGAAAAAAGAAAGTTGTGGGTGTTTGAGTCCCTCTGTCGTCCGGCTAGCGCATTGAAGATCAAATATCTTTCTGTAAGCGAAAAATTAAAATTGGAATGGTTTGTCCTCGATAGCGTCAAAGAAATTAGGAACTACATGAAGTAAGTGTTACTATCATTAACTTTTCATAATATATTTGTTAAGCATTTATCTTTTCCTTACTTGTATATTTTATTATCAATGTAGTGAATTCAAATCTGAAAAGCCCCAAGATGATGTTCAAACTAATTTTCCTACGTAGTTTCTTGAGAAGGTAATACATATATAACATGTATCTATATATAGTTGTCAGGTAGTTATACATATCTATATAACATGTGTATAACTATATATTTCTAACTATATTAGGTCTATTCGATGAAAAAACAAAATTCTCCAGAATTCCACTCAGAGTTGTATTCTATTTCCATGGGTGCGAGTGTAAATGTCTTTACTTACACCGCATGTATAGTCAACGGTGTTAGGTTTATGGTACTTGACCATGATGCACGACGTACAACACAAAACTCTGGGGTTTTAGTGGAAGGAGAAAATGGTGAGAAGTATTATGGTCAATTAGAAGAGATTATTAAGATGCATTATCCAAATGGTTATTCAACTGTCCTATTTCGGTGTAAGTGGTACGATACTCGAAGGGGTGTTAGATTTGAAAATAATATTACAAGTATCAACACTGATCAAGAATGGGACAAAGAAGATCAGCTCATATTTGCTTCGTAGGCCAAACAAGTGTTTTACATCCAAGAACCTTCTCGAGGAAACCAAAACAATAACAACCGGTGGGTCGTCGAGCACGTTAATCATAAAAAAATATGGGATCTACCATTGAACGAGAATGTACAAATAGTTGACGAGAATGTTCAAAATGTTGATCATGATTTACCCGAAGATCTTGACGTCGTCCACAACAACTCTTCCTCTGGTATAAGACTGTTCATCGACTTTAGGCAATACTTTCCAAGCAGTTCTGCTTCCCAGGGTGACCCCGCTGAAGTATCCGAGGATGAGACCGATGAAGTGTCTAAGGGCGAGCATGATGAAGTGTCCGAGGACGAATCAGATTATTACACTGAGGGGTTTGAGAATGATACTGAAGTGTCTGAGAGAGAGATATCTGAGGGGTCTGATGAAAAGTAGAGTTGACATGTTGTAATTTGTATTTGTAATTGTATTTATATTTTAAAATAGGTTAGAAAGCCGTTTTCACATTATATTTTTGTCTTCCATATCTTATAACATTTCAGTATGATTTCCCTTACGTATTTGATATTGTACATGATGGCCGATGTGATGGGCCATGGAGGAGATGGTTCTGGACAGGACCCCCTAACACCTGGCGGCTTTGGATCTGGGCATGGACACTACGAGGAGGGTTGTAAGTCCTATTATAAACTATTTATAAATTCTATGACAGATAATCATTTATTATGAATGATAATTTTTGATTGATTTTGCAGCGCCACCTCGTAGGAAAACTCGAGGGATTGCAAAAAACTATCGTCTAGAATCCGAGGTCTTAGAAGAAGGAGGGCGTTTAACTTTGCCATTTGATAGGCAAGCGACCTTTACCCCAGTTGGACACAAGAAAGATTTGTTTAGCCGGGAAGTGGGGTTATACATGTGGCGGAACATCTTATTTGATAAAGGTAGTTGGAGACAGGTTTCAGAAGCTCAGCAGAATGCATTGTACGAGCACCTCGCGGTAAATGATTTATTTAAGTTTATCTTATGTATAGATCTTTGTTTTTTACTTCACTAGCTTGTTTTATTTATTTTTTAGAAATCATTTGATCTGGAGCAGATTGATCGGGACGTTGATCGATCTACGTTAAAGTTGGGAATTTTTTCAATATACATGAGTGAGTACAATATCCCATAAAGATACATTTCTTTGATTTCGGGTCCAACTTCTTCCTTAACTGTGATGGAGTTAACCATAAGCAATACATCTAAAAACCCAAAAATGACTTACTGATGGTTTATGGTTAAACCATACTTCATAAAGGGTCTTTTCTTCCAAAGACTTTGTAGGAGACCGGTTTAATATGTAGACAGCCGTTGCAACAGCTTCTGCCCAGAAGATTGGACTCAGCTTCTTGGTTTCTAACATACTTCTGGTTTTCTCAACGATCGTCTTGTTACGGCATTCTGCAACCCCATTCTGCTCCGGAGTATATGGAGTGGTTAGTTGACGATGTATCCCTTCCCGATCACAATAATCACGAAAAGCTTTTGAAAGAAACTCTCCACCACGATCTGATCTGAGAGTGACTATCTTCTTTCCTGTTTCTCGCTCAACCTTAGCTTTATATATTTTAAACTTATTAAAGCGTTCAGATTTATTGGTTAAAAAAATAAACCCAACTCATTCTACTATAATCATCTGTTAATAAAATGAAATATTTGTTACCACCGAGTGATGTAATTGGCATAGGATTGCATAGATCAACATGCACCAACTGTAGTGTGGATGATGCCCTCCATGCATCATTTGGGAATGGTGTTCTTGTGTGTTTTCCCATTACACATCCCTCACATAGAGGAAATGATTCAATCTTTGGAAGTCCTCTGACCAGTTCATTAGAACTTAGTGTTTTTAATCCAAGCTCATGCAAGTGCCCATAACGTAAATGCCAAAGTGTGGATTCATCAATACTAGCATCCACCATAACATGCTCCTGAGTGTTTACATTCATGGGAAAAGTATTGTTAGATGTCATGAAAACTTGACATACAACTTTACCTGTTGCCTTGTGAGTGATTGAGCAAGATTCATCATCAAATAAAAGCGAGTAGCCTGACTTCATGATCTGCCCAACACTTAACAGGTTGTAACCAAGATCTAGTGCATATTGAACTCCATGCAGCACTTTTGTTTGTCTTTGAGCAACTGGTAGCTTTATGGTTCCTTTGCCTTCAACCTGGATACCCTTTCCATTTCCCATTTTCACTTTTACTCTTTTTGAGATATCAAGGTGAGAAAAGAGCCATTTTTGGCCTGTCATATGATTTGAACAGCCGCTATCAAGGAACCAAATAGATGACTGCTCATTACCTTCAAATGCCATGAATAATCTGATTTCCTCTTCATCATCTTCCTGACCCACAGCAGCCTGTCCTTGTGGTTCAGCCCAGCAATCAGCTTTAACATGCCCTATCTTCCCACAGTTATAACATTGAATGGTGCCTCGTCCTCGACCACCGATTCTACCACGTCCTTGTCCTCGTCCACGAGGTACAAATCTCCCTCTGCTTCGAGCAGAGATTTCATCTTCTTTCGCTTGAAAGATCTGGTCTTCTTCGGGAGGTTCACTACTTCGATTAACCCGAGCTTCATGGGATTGCAAAGATCCCATTAGTTGTTCAAAAGTCATTTTTGTCAAATCTTTTGACTCAATGGCGGTCACCACGTGATCCCATTTTGCAGGAAGGCTTCGGAGTCCTTCTCGATAACCTTCTGATCAGTCACCTCCTCCCTATAAGCAAGTTTGTTATTCACAATCGTCATGACCCGAGACAAGAAATTAGAAACAAGTTCTTGATCTCGCATCTGCAAGGTCTCAAACTCACGCCTAAGAATTGTAGCTTTACTTGCTTCACTTTTGAATCGAATTTTTTTTAAGAATGGTATATATTAGGAAATAAATTAGGTTAGTGTAAGGGACAAAATATTTGGATTACGATATCGTTGTTGGTCGCATGCAACAAAGTTGCGAGAGGCATGCAAGTCGCACATGCATGCATGAATGCGAGAGAAAGCAGATTCGCATGCATGCGAAAATGCATGCATGCGAACAGCAGACAGGCGAGTCGCATATGCATGCGAAGGTAGGCTAGTCGCATTGTCATGCGAGATCATGATGCGAGTCGCATGCATGCGAAAAGCATCTCTTTCTCCGTATATATATGTGCAAACGAGTTCAGTTAGAGGTGTGCTTCACTTTACTGAGAGTTGTCTAGATAGTGTGTGTGTTTTCTCTGTTTATGTCGCTCAATTGAGCAGATCACATGTTGTGATTTTCCACCTTCGGGTGAGATCGATAGTATATCGATTTTCATTGTAATAGTTCGACTTTGGAATAAACATTTCAATTACAATGAGTTTGTTGTAAACATTGAAAACACCTTGTTATCTAGATTGATTTAAAGTAGAATGCGCACCCGTCTTCGCGTATTATCAAGTGCAACCATCAAACGAAGTGAGATCGATCTTTTTAAGGACTTTACATTTGGTATCAGAGCAAGGTGTTGCTCTTGATACAACGGATCATTATTCCGCGATCTTCCGTTCGAGGACGTTAAACAAATTCAAAATTTGTAGACCGCACACCAAGTGTTTGTGTAAATGCTCAAGAGACTTTGTTGCATGATTTTATGAAGACTTGAAGCTCAAAAGTTGCTGCATCAAAGTCAAATATCCGGTTGTGCGAGAACCTTTATTGAAAGGTTTTATTGAAGATTAAATTTGTTGGAGAACTCAAAACGATATCATAATCCAAGGGGGAGATTGTAAGGGACAAAATATTTGGATTACGATATCGTTGTTGGTCGCATGCAACAAAGTTGCGAGAGGCATGCAAGTCGCACATGCATGCATGCATGCGAGAGAAAGCAGATTCGCATGCATGCGAAAATGCATGCATGCGAACAGCAGACAAGCGAGTCGCATATGCATGCGAAGGCAGGCTAGTCGCATTGTCATGCGAGATCGTGATGCGAGTCGCATGCATGCGAAAAGCATCTCTTTCTCCGTATATATATGTGCAAACGAGTTCAGTTAGAGGTGTGCTTCACTTTACTGAGAGTTGTCTAGATAGTGTGTGTGTTTTCTCTGTTTATGTCGCTCAATTGAGCAGATCACATGTTGTGATTTTCCACCTTCGGGTGAGATCGATAGTATATCGATTTTCATTGTAATAGTTCGACTTTGGAATAAACATTTCAATTACAATGAGTTTGTTGTAAACATTGAAAACACCTTGTTATCTAGATTGATTTAAAGTAGAATGTGCACCCGTCTTCGCGTATTATCAAGTGCAACCATCAAACGAAGTGAGATCGATCGTTTTTATGGACTTTACAGTTAGTGGGAAAGTAAAAAGAAAATGGAAAATTGGGTATTCGCTATTCTCAATAGCGGATTAGGAGAAGAATTTTTCAAAAGTCTGACACAACACTGACACAACACAGGATGTGGCTTAATCCGCTATTCTCAATTGCGGATTAGGAATAAAGGTTTTGTCATAATCCCCTATTGAGAATAGCGGATTATGTTTAGATATGATGTGATCCCTGTGTTGTCAGCTTTAGTGTCAGAGATTCACTCCTGATCCACTATTGAGAATAACGGATACCTCATTTTCCTTTTTTTTTCTTTTCCACTAACCTAATTTATTTCCTAATATATACCATTCTTAAAAAAATTCCTTTTGTATCACCTTGGTACTCAGTTTGGAGCAATGTCCAAGCGTGGCGAGCTATGATTGCAGCAGCAATCCTTGAAAACACGCTATCATGGACAGCCTGTTGTATTATTGCCATCGCCTTGGCATCCTTCTTGACATTTTCCTTCAACTGGGCAGCATCACTATCAGTAGCTTCAAATCCTTTTTCAACAAATTCCCATAACTCTTGTGATCGCAAAATGGTCTTCACCCGGATACTCCAAAATTCATACCCTTCTCCTTTGAATACCGGAACCGATATGGAATTTCCGGAAATAGGTGCCGTCATGGTAACGGTGTTTTCTCAGCTCGCTTCAAGAACAAAGGAACCCTAAAAAAAAGAAATTAACTAAAGTGGATGGAACTGGCTCTGATACCAGTTGTTGGTTAAATCAGAGAAGCAAAAGAATATGAATGGAAAGAAACAGAGGATTAGAATGCGAAGAAAGAAGAAGAATAGCTGATGATCTTATTCAATAAACTACTATGCCTTATATAGGCAGATACATGCAACGTTTAAAAGACTTATTCAATCAACCAAAAACATAAAAAAAACTCCTAAGAAATCGGTACTCTCAACCAACCCATTTGACCCAGCTATTTAAATAAATTAAAACATAAAGTTTGAATTATTTTTTAACATGTCAGTTCACTACTTCTACCTTGCCTTTTCCTCTTTGTCGGTGGTGCCTCGTCTTGAGCGGCATGTGAGTCGTCAGACGATGGTAGTGGGTGGGTTGCCTTGGCCGCTGTGTAATGATCATGGTGATACATGTACCGCCGATGACGATGGCGAAGGGCTCATCTGAGGCGAAGAATAGAGCTAAATTCGATTCGTTGTTGGTGTTTTATCGATCATCTGAGACGTGAAGTTGATCTGTATTGTCGATGATGAGACGTTAAACAAATGTAGGCTGCAAGAGATGTTGGTGTGTCGTAGATGATGATGGCGAACAATTCATCTGAGACCATTAACAGATCAACCCTCTATTTGACTGTTAGATTTTTTTAAATTTGGTCGATGAATGGGAATATTTTTAATGTTGTGTTATGTTTAGGATGTTGACTGTTCTTTGAGTTCATCAACATTGGATCAATGTGTTTTGTGGTTGACGATGACGATTTATAATGCTAATTGTCGTTGTTATGGCGTGGTAAGCATACGGTTTTCAGCCACAACAATTTACCACCTCTTAACCAAGTAGTTGTTTGAAAAACTAAATGTAATACCGAAAACTAGTTTCTTTTTATTTTGTAATTTCCATTACATCATGTCGTAAGGAATTAAAAGTTGCAAACATTTAAGACTTTTTAATTTATTTCAGACATCTGAAGCTACATTTGGCAATCATACGACTATAAATAAATTACTTTGTAAACTATATCAATAAATTACATTACTATTTGATATATATTTTATAATTTCATTGTTGTTGTTATTTAGAGTGACTAACTCTATAACATTTAGCATGGGCAAGGTTAATATTTTATAACAAACACGTTAACGAGTTTCCAAAATGGTAAAAACTAAAACAACATCTTCCAATCGCCTAACCCTAAACTAAGTTTCATACCAGATAATTAACTTCAAAACATTTGTCTACCATAGCTACACAGCAAGACACCTTTGACCAAAATTAAACTCAATCACCCTCTGATCACTTAACGTCACTGGCTCGATCTTGGCTTCTTGTTGTAATGTCTTCCTCTCTTCTTGAGCACATGAACACGAAGGAGATTGTCTTGAACATGATTAAAACCACAAGTGTCTCCTACCTTCACCTTATTATCTTTCAAGAAATCAAACCATCCTGATCCAATGTGTGGAGTACTCTTGTTCACCTTACCCTTCCTTAATCTCACATCCTACATCTTCCCCTTCTTGTTCTCCAGCCGCAGCATGTCGTAGCCTCTGATTCCGGCATCTTTCACGAAATCCCTCGTCAGTGGCTGCAATAATCCAACCCCCCATGAATAACAAATAAATTCTCCATTCAAAACATATATAAATCAGAGAAAATCACAAAAAAATAAACATCATCTTAGGCTGCAATTCCATACAATCAGCAAAATGGGCATTAGTTGAGAGCTCTTCACTGTTTCATCATCTTAATCTTACAACCACTTGAAGCTTCCCAAAAATTAAGTGCGAAACAAACATCAATTGAGATTATGGATGGTTGTACACCCATTTTCACTAACATCTGCAAATCATAATGCTTTTTACTTATCATCATTATCATGTAGAATAATTGTGAGAAAATTCTCAGAATATGAACAATTTTCAACATAAATAAAATTCTTTCCAAGTAGGTGCCAACATTTCCCAAAAGAAGCTCTCAGAATATGAATAATTTTGTAGTAGTGCTCAGATGCGTGTGATAACTATGGAGGCCAACATGTACATCTAAACATTTGTTTAATAAACTGAAATGAAACATAATTTACCTGCACCCTAATAACACCATCATCCGCAACCGTTGCAGGAGAAAACACTCTTCTTGCTCGAAGATCCTTAACAGAAACTTGACTCATAACCTTCTGATTGACATCATTATGGCTCTGATTGTTGTTCTTTCACTAACAATTTACCCGCACCTTTCATGAATTGACACCATTATGACTCAGAAGTAGATCTGTGATGTGCTACGAGTGAATATCCAAAAGAATTGAGGTGGATCTGGGTCAGATTTCGGTGGTTGTTTCTTCCGTTTCACAGATCTGATGCTTGATTCCATATTAGCTCAATCTTGTTGTTCTATGATGGATTCTACTGAGAATGTGCGTGTTTTCTTGTGATTTAGGGTTTAATAAATTTAGGGCTGCAAACGAACCGAACGAACACGAACAAGACCTTGTTCGTGTTCGTTCGTTTAACATTTTACACGTTCATGAACTGTTCGTGAACATATTAACGAACTGGATTTGGTGTTCGTGTTCGTTTGTTAACAAAACCTGTATGTTCGCGTTCGTTTGTGTTCGTTCGACAATGGATATGTAACGGACACAAATGGACATAAACGAACATTTATGAACACAAACGAACACTAACGAACACTAACGAACACTAACGAACACTAACAAACACAAACGAACACAAACGAACACAAACGAACACAAACAAGTAAAACTACCATTTTCATCCCAAACTAAACAATACATAAAATCCACACAAAATAAACACAAAGTACGTCACTTAACTATCCGACTAAAGTTGACAAAAGTAACATAAACGTAAGTTAAACAAAATAATGTCTCAAATAACTAAATTCTTCATATAGCTAAGCTTCAAGTTCTTCATTTGATCTCTAATTCACCATTTCTTTCTCATCCTGAGATTGATAATAAACAAAAGTTAGATAAAATATGTAAGAAAATTAAGTGATGCTTTTCCATAAAAAATGGCTAATCTCACCAGTCGTCTGACAATTAAGTGAGCTCAATATATACGATATCATCATTTTCCTACAAGTATTAAATAAATTAGGGATCACTCATATCAAGAAAACAAATACTAACGTTGAAACTATAAGAAAATTACCTTGCTCTTTTTCTTTTCCAATCCATAGTAATGACGATACCAATCACCTCCACATATTAGCATATCTACCGTCTTTGTTCCTAAACACGAACGATGTGGGTCAATGGTCCTCCCACCTGCACTAAATGCTGATTCTGAAGCAACAGTGGTGATTGGTATAGCTAAGATATACGGTGCCCTAATTTTGATCTGATACTTCAAGTCTATTTGGAAGAGAAAACTCAAGTCAATTATATTATAAAATTATATTATAAAGGATTTAAGTTTTGAAAATTATAGGTAATTAAAAATATATAAAAACTTTAACTACAGAACGACACAAACGAACATAACCGAACGAACATAAACGAACATAAACGAACGAACGTTAACGAACATATTAATGAACGTTCATGAGCATAAATGAACGAACAAGTCCTTTGTTCGTGTTCGTTCATTTAGCTAAACGAACGGATTTTTTTGTTCATGTTCGTTCATTTAATAAATGAACAAACATAAACGAACTTCCCGCCGAACGGTTCACGAACTGTTCGTTGAACGTTCAGTTCGTTTGCAGCCCTATTTAATATGTTAGAAGGAGGAATTGAAAATTAAGTTGGGCGCGAGTTTTAAAAGGATGACAAACAAAGATGACACGCAGAAATGCGTGTCATATTTTCTACAAATTTTATAAAATATGACATAATTTGTATGACACGCGAATATGCGTGTCATCTTTCTTCGCGCGTCATATTTTGCGCGTCATCTATTAACAGTTTTGTAATAGTGTATGCATGCGTGCGTACATACAGGGCTGACCTACCAAGGTGGTATGGGTGTCGATGACACCCATAAACATTTGTTTTATGTGAGGTATATATGCGTAATCGAAATTCAAAAAGACCCATGAAATTCTGACACTGACACCCATAAGATAAACGTAGCTTGATAAAATAGCAACTCAAGACTTGGTTCAATGGTTTTACTTTGTTAACATGACACATGTGCATCTTTCGTTACCCTGGTTCGAAACCTGGAAACTCTTTTACTTTCTTTTGAATGGCAATTGTTTGATCGACTTTCTGTGCCTCCAAGTTAATTCCATTAGTTAGCTTAAGCCATCCCCTCCAAGTTATTTTATAGTATACCAGTCCCAGCTTAAAGCAGATCTAAAACTTCAAAGACGAGTGACACACATCTACACTTCAAGAAATTCCGACACTCATGAGAAAAGTTTCTAGGTCCGCCACTGCGTACATACATGCATACAAAAGGCTATATATGGTCGGGGTGACGGTAAGGGCTGTGAGTGTTACTCACAAAAGTGAATGTCAACCCCCTTTCATGACCTGGAGCATGGCCACTATGGATGTGAGCTGGACAATGGGTGTGGGACTCTCTGTCTTTCCAATTTTCCATTTTTCTACAACTAAATGACCTAATCATACTTTAACATCTTATTTTTCTCAATTTTCATATTTTAATTAAAAAGTGGGTCACGCTAACTAAAGCATTACACCCTTTTTGTACTATTTATGTGACACCTACATAACATTATATTTTTACACATATTTATCATAATACATTAACTAAGAAAACCCATACTCACCCCATGAACCGTAGAGTGATTAATCTTCTAATTTTTTTCCTACTAGGTTTTCTTACAGTTGCCCATCATCATATATATTTTGATTCGCCAATTATCAAAACTTCACTATGTATAAATGCATACAGAATGCATGAATTAGTATACGGTTCGCTTGGTTACTTTCTGTTATAATGTGGAACAAATCTTAAAAGAGTAACGTTGATGGGAGAATCTTTAGCAACGAATAGGGGTCAAAACTCAATGCTAAAGGCTAGGGTGTTGTAACATCCGGTTTCTAAATCTGAACTTGTAATTGTATTATAGTTATGTTTAATTAATTAAGTTGAGTTTGTTTGTTAAGATTGGTCTTCAGTCGCATGACTTGCATACGAATGAACTTCAGTCGCACCCTTACGTGCGAATGAAACTCAATCGCACGAATGGTAGGCGTATGGACTTCAGTCGCACGATTCAGTCGTGTGAATGAGGTTCAGTCGTACCACTGGGTGTGAGACGGTCAAGATGTATATGTGGATAAGTAAGGCGGTGCAGAGAGTTCAAAAGCAGATTCCTATCTGCATCATCTCCATTACCCTGTTCCCTTCACACCCAAACACCCCTGTTCTCACGAAATTGACTAAGGCAACTCTGTTTTGGTAAGTTTTGGATGTCACGGATCAATCTTGATACGTTATAAGTTGTGTATATGATTGAATTTGATCCAATAACACTTTTAAATCATTAATTTGGTCTGGTTCTTTTCTAAGTTAAAATCCGGGAATTCGGATCTGAGTTTTTGTGTAGTTTTGATGAAATAATGATCCGAAACCATTGTAAACGATGTGTATATGATTTGTTTTGAATATGACATGATTTGAATGGTTAAAACTCAAATTTTGAGTAAGTTTGGATCAAAAACGTCAAGAACACAGCTGTTGATCCGTTTCAGACGAATGGGCTCAGTCGCATGCCTCAGTCGTGCGAATGAGAGTCTAGTCGTACGACTGGGTGCGAATAAAGGTTCAGTCGTGCGTCTGAGAACCCAGTCGCCTGGTTAGAAGACCGAATGAAGACGAGTGATCACTATGCACGAATGAGGACTCAGTCGTGCGAATGAATAGTCAGTCGTACGACTGAAGGTTCAGTCGCATGAGGTCCATTCGCACGATTGGATGTTCATCCGCGTAGGTCCAGTCGCATGAGTGATCATTCGCATAAGTGTTCATTCGCATAGGAGTCTTGTTTGAGAATAGTTTATTGAATCAAGGTTTATTGCTTTAGATATACCTTGATTAGAAGAAGGATTAGTTATCTCGTGTACGTGGACTGTGTAGATTGTCGTGAGTAAGTTAATAAGGTGAGTTCTAAGCCCTTTTTAAATGTGTGGTTTTAACATGCGGGCTAGCATACATACAATGATGAATAATTTGAATGTTTTAGCACCAGAATTGTGATAATAATGTTATACATTACTAACAGCTCGTAGGGCTGTTAGGGTAAAGTTGGGAGGATGAATGGTTGGGACAATGAATGGTTATCTGAACATTATTAATCATTACGTGATGGTAATGATTCCAATGGGTCAGATGGGGTTTAATGACAGATGAAAATGTATTGAAACTGGTGCTAAAAGAAAGAATGTATGGTGTGTAAATTAATGTGATAATATTGGCAATAAGTAAAGAAATTGTTTTGATGTAATGTAAATCTCAACAGGCCAGTTAGGGTAAGATGCCTGTGTGTGTAAACTGTACAGTGAAAAGGAGTGATGACGATCACTCAGCTTTGTGAACATCTTGTGGTGACGACCCTATATAATTAAATTGGCATCATACTGGATGAGAGATAGTAATTACAGTTTCTGGAGGGAAACTGACGTCCGGTGGGACGAGTCCGGTGGGACAAAGTAAAGTTAAAGTTGATTTTATTATATTGTCAATATAAATGTGATTTTTGTATGTGATGAGATGTCATTAATGTTTTAATAAAAATTTAGAACTCACCAGTTTATCTGATATTTTGAGTGTGTTGTATGTGTGCTAGGTAAGGAAGAATCCTCTAATAATAGAGGAAAGCAAGTATGAGCTGAATAAGGATGTTATCCCGGAGTAGCTCCTGGCATAGGGTGTAGGACCTGTTAATAATGTAAAAAGGATATGTATAAACAAATACTGTTATTTGTAAAATTATTTTTATAAAGTTGGGTTGACATGTAATTATGTTTAGTCTTCCGCTGTATGACAAAGGCTCTGATTTGTATTTAGAATGTTAATCCAACTATGTGACGTGTCTCCGGTGCCCTGCCGGGTTTAGGGCGTCACAGGTGTTAAAGGTGTAAATGCAAATAATCAAATACAATTTGTATAAAGTTTTACATCATAAGTCGAACAAATTGAAACAACGTGTCAAGGGGTCTAAACTCAACTTTTGGTCTTACGCCACTAGCAACCGTCTTGTTTTCTTTGTTTTTTCTCGTGTAACACATTACTTTCATATTAGTTTTTCTTATTTTTTCTAATTACTCCCAATTTTTCTTCATTTCCCCGTTTTTCCCAATTTGTTTCTTAATTTGTGGGTTTGTGGATTGGTGAATATTCATTGGGTTGTAGCTCCTTGGAATCAGGGGCGTGATATTCCTAGCCGGCTCCATTTTTTTTTCTGGGTTACCCCCGGATCTTCCTATGTCCACTCTGTTCCCCTTAAGATTTGAGTTAATGGATGCCAATAGACAATAGTACGTGCATAACTACGTAACAATAAGAAAAGCTATATTAGGGATTAAACTAATTAAATAAACTTGATTGACTTTTATATAGGTGAGTATATACACATTGATATAAATTGCCCTTATGATCAAGCATACATGATATGAAAGTGTGATCATGATAATATTTGGTAATTGGTAGCTAATTGAATAATAATGATACATGGTTAATCCTGTGATTTCCGTTGTATCATTGATCTTAACACATCTCTCTTCAATTAAAAAAAACTATAAAATATGCACACATGCAATACACTAGACGTGTATATATACATATAATCAAAGACTATAGCTATCGTATTTTTAAAAAAAATTATCTTAAAAGTACAAGATTTATTGTGGTTTTTCGTGATTCTTTATAGATTTATAGTTCTCAATTTATATAATATATAGAGAAACATTTTATTGAGAATAAAAAATATGTATTGAAATACTAACAACCGCATATTCAATGTACATAACACTTTATTAAAATGGTAATACTAAAAGAGTACGGTTAAATTGTATGATTAAAATTACATATAACTAACAACTTTAAGTAATAAAATAAAAATAATAAAAATGAATTCATAAATCTCTAAAAACTTATTTGTATACAACTTTTGATGTTTTACTTATAAGTCCATCATCTTTACCTAATATTAATTTTTTAGTTATTTTTTATTTTTAACTCTGAATAATACAACAGAGCGTAGATAAAATTAAGGTTTGAGCACCCAAATAATAGGATAAATTACATACCGGACTTCTCTCATTCTCTTTGTATTTAGCTAGCTTTGTGTTTGGATTTCTTCAGCCCAAAGAGTCATATTTTATTTTACGAAAAGAAAACTTCGCAAATAGTAAGCATATTATAAGAATTTTTCAATTTGGTCACTCAAAATATTAATTGTTGAAATCAAATCACTAATACTTTTATGTATTTCAATCTAGTCACTAATATTTTAAGAGTGATCCAATTAAATCACTAATATCTTTTTTTATTTTTTAAATAATTCACAAATTTAATAAAATAATTCGTTTTTTATAAATATTGTTCATTTTTTAATGATTTAACTTTTTCTTAAAATTTTATAATTTATGAATGACCTAATTTGAACAAACCTAAAATTTTAGTAACCGGATTAGGACAAAACACTTAAAAGTGAACTAAACGAAATAAAAAATTTTATGAATGACCTAATTAGAACAATTGTAAAACTTGATTATTATTTACAATAGAGTAAATTTCGTTTTTGCTCCTTGTGGTTTGGGGATTTAAATTTCGTTTTTGCTCCCTGTGGTTTAGACATTTTAACCATTTCAGTCCAAAAAGAAATCTTTTGTCATATCATGCGACGTGGTTTCAATTTTGTAACGGTTTTAGTCACTAACACTACCTTTGTTAGTTTTGTCTTTTAAGTTTAGGGGTATTTTGGTCTTTTTATAACTAAACTCTATATCTTTTTTCCTTTGATCTCATATATAGGTCACTTACCACCCACCCCACCTTTTTATTCCCTCTTCTTTGGTTAAGTCCCCCCATCGCTTTCCTTCTCAAGTGATTCCAATCACCCTAATCCTTATCAAATTTAGGGACTGTTTGGTAATTTCTGAATGATTAAGTATTAAACCAATAAGAGGTCTGAACCATTAAGTGTTGAACTATTAAAAGGTCTGAACCATTTACAGCTAGTATATCGTTTAGCTATTCAAAGGCAAATGTCTAACC
The DNA here is from genome assembly GCA_024085815.1 of Flaveria linearis. Classification (NCBI taxonomy): domain Eukaryota; kingdom Viridiplantae; phylum Streptophyta; class Magnoliopsida; order Asterales; family Asteraceae; genus Flaveria; species Flaveria linearis. Next base: position 165,508 of record JABSNV010000101.1, read on the forward strand.
AATTCAGATTAAATGTCTTAACCATTCAACATTAGACCTCTTAACCATTCAGCATTAGACATATTAGCCATTCAGTATTAGTATAATGCTTAATCATTCAAAGGGAAATATCTGAACCATTTAGACATTTGCTCGCAAAACAAACAGTCTAAACCATGAAGTGCTAAACCATTTAGACATCTGAACCCTTAAAAGGCTGATTCAAATGCTACAAAACAGTCCCTTACACCTAAATTAGAAACTACAATGGTGTGGTGGTTCAATTATAGTGGTCAGAGAGCTCATGTTTGATTGATTATGGTGGTCAAAGAGCTCATGTTTGACTGATTATGGTGGTCAAAGAGCTCATGTTTGATTGATTATGATGGTCAAATCTACATACATACATACATATATATATATATACATATATATATATATATATATAAGAGAGAAGAAGAGGAAGAATAAGAAGAAGAATCGACAATGGTGCTTTCATCTTTCTCCACAGCTTATGTTTGATTCAATTATGATGGTCGGATGTTCATACACACAAAGAGAGCATAAGTAGCCTTGGTATTGTGATTCGACGTACCAATGGTGACGCCGGCGGCATGGTGGCGGTGTCATTATTGTGATCTGAAGGTAGGGGAAGAGATCTGGATGTAGATTTCAACAAAATAGAATTAGGGTTTTATTAAGTGGGTGTTTAGGAATGCTTTTTACTTAATTATTAACTTGTTAACTTTTAAAAAGTTAAAAAGTCATTTATAGTGTCTGACAATGTGATGGTTGTGAGGAAAAGAAGTTAATAAGGCATTCCATACTAACTTATTAACTTATTGAAAAAGTCTACAAGTCAATAAATTGTTTTGAGAAGCAATCCCAAACATGCCCTAAATGGCTTCTAGCAGGTGGTGATTTCATTGGATAGGGAGGTGAGCGATGATGGAATATGGTTGTTTGAGTGATGAGTGGCTCTCGTGAAGGTGGTGTGCTTGCGACTAGGATGAACAGATGAGTGGAACAACTAGGTCATCGGAAGAAATGGCAGAGGCCAGTTGGTCACCGAAGATGGCGGTGGTCGTCAGGTCGCCGGAGATGGCGGTGGTTGTCTGGTCACCGGAGATGGCGGTGGTTGTCTGGTCACCGGAGATGGCGGTGGTCGTTTGGTCGCCGGAGATGGCGGAAGAAATAGTGGGTTGAGGAAAAGTAGTGTTCTTCTTTATTAAGTAACACATATTTATTTTTATTCTTTATTTTAGATATGAAATGACTAAAATAAATAGACAACACTAACAGAGTTAGTGTCAGGAACTAAAAACGTTAGAAAAATAAATAAAAATATGGCATAATACGACAAAAAATTTCTTTTTGGACTGAAATGATTAAAATGTATAAACGAGAGGGACCAAAAACGAAACTTACTCTTTCCAATATCTCTTTTTTGAAAGGTAAAATGAAGAGTCACCCGACTCCTGAAACTTGAAAAAGGCCTATAATCCACTGAAGTCAGAATTAAAATCAAACAAACAAAGAAATAGACAAACACGGATAGAGCCATCGACTGATCCTATTGATCTAGGGTTGGTTACAATCGGTTCAAGCTGGTTTAATCATTTGAGATCCGTTCAAGCAGGTTCAAAATCTTGAACAATTTTAGGCTGAAATCATAATTGGTAGACTGAAATCAAAAGGTTTAATTCTTTTTTGTTTGCGGTCATTTGTTTACTTTGCTATTGCTTTTAACTATCATCGTTTTTAAGGGTAGGGATATTTAGACATCTCAAAATTTAAATTAAAATATCATATTTCTATATGGGTCGTACAACATCATACGTGTGGTATAGGTGGCGCGTATAGCCTTATACGGGCGCATAACCCCTCTGACAGTCCTCTGAATTTTTCCTCGTATTCAGTGTCAGAATTTGCTATACGCGTCGTATAATCATATATGTGTCGTATAGGTGGTTGTATAGGGTTATATGGGGCGTAGAGTCCTCTGACGACCCGCTGAATTGTCCTTGTTTTTAGTGTTTTCTACCTATACACCGCGTATGGTGCCATATGAGGTGTATAGGAGTTTCTAATTGATGTCAATATAAATAGCCGGCTACGGAATTTTTAATTTAATTTTACTATTTTTTGTTTGCTATCGTATGTTGACATAAGTATTCGCTTTTTTTATATTGTTTTATTTATGTTTGCATCTTGTTAGATTATTCACTGCGTTTGATATTCTGTTCAATGGCATTTGGTGTTATATTCTATGTTTTCTTTCTTGGAAAATTTACTTTGTTTGGTTGTGGAAAATTCTCAACTAATTAAACAAACTCAATCCCTTTTGCTTTCTGGAATGTTTAGATCATTTCTATATTTTTGCTACTATTTAATGTGAAACTTTTTAGTCCAACCCGTTCCGACTTGATATAGTCCCAAACTTTGGTTGCTTTTGTGATTTGAAAATTTGTTTAGGTTGCTTTTGTGTTAAGATTAGGCATTTAGACACTTGGTTCTGCCCTTGCTTTTGCATATTCACTTGTTCATATTGTTTAATTGTGTAGATAGTTGTTGTTAATCATTGGTTTGCATTATACTTAATTATCGGTTTATATTATGCTTATTATATTAGTTTGTTATTATCAGTCCTAAGCTTAGATAGTCGGGTACAGGTGGAAGATTTTATCAAATTTCTTTTAAAAAGGTCTCATGCTTTTAGTTTGTTTTTATCAAATTCCAATGAATACCATCAAACAAACAATAACCAAATCATCATTTTAATAACTACCAATCAAACATTTGATATACCAAAAGATCATGCCAGATATGTTAAATTACATCAAGAGGACCAAAGACGACACAAAATGCTGCCAAAAAAAACAAAAAAACCGCAAAGATGGTCCCTCCAAGAAAATGGCACAAGCAAGAACACAAAACATTTAGAAAATAAAGCCAAAAAGAAATCTTCAAGCGCACAGGCGTCTAGACCTGAGTCTTCTGGCAATGCTATCCTCTAACACGACATTAACACGTTTCTTTCTGGACCCTGGCTTGGTTTCTGGTGTACGAATGACGGTTTTGACTTCATCATCAGTGTTGTTGACTTTGTATTCACATTTGTCAACTCTAACTGAGCTTCAGATTCATTAACCTTGTTCCTGTTCTCATTTTCTCCTTCGGCAATTTTTGAGCTGGGATTGTGCTCTTTCGGTCCCTCGTTATTTTCTAGTTTGTCATTTTCGCATAAAGGTATGTCTACTGATAGCAATTCAGTCTGTTTCTTTTCAGTGTTGACTTCTGCCTCTTGATTCATGTGTTTTGAGTCGATGTTTTCAGTTTTTGCAGCAATGTCTTCAGACTCCGCTTCTTCCCTTGAAAAGGGTAGCGACCTTTTAGCACAAACCTGTGTATCGGTCTTTGCATTCTTCTCTAAACTAGGATCAGATCGATGTGTTTGGATGAGATAATGTGCAACTGACTTGTATCCCTGACTTGAAATCTAGTAAAAAGACCCACATAAACAGAAACATTCTTTAGCTCATTCTTGAAGAAGCAACATAACTTGTGATGTTATACTAAAAGTTTTAAACAATCAGAAGGGTCCATTTCAACGCATCACTTGCAAGTTATAAATGATCAATTCAGATTATGTTTTGTACGCATGAAAACACGGGTCATGTTGGCCAAAGTGAAATTTACTACATAAAACATGCTAAATCATCATATTAGACAACAAACCTTCCTATAAAGAATACCGGTGGGAGCCCAGCCTTTGGCCTGGCGGCACAAACTGCAGTTACAAATTCCCCGACAGACTGGACAGATCCAGTCAGGATTTGATTTGCTTCGAGTACATTCTCCCCATATCTGTATTTATACATGATAAAAACATTAAATTTTTTGCATCCTTCACAGAATAAAACTGGTGCAAGTAATATAAAGACGAAGGATAACTGTGTGTATATGATATCGAACTTTGATCAAGAAAAGCATAAGAAAAACATCTATAATTTATGATTTTGTTCTTAACTTAACTAAAAACCCTCACTCTTTGAGAGTGGGAAGTAACAACAGTTAGCTGTAAATGGTATACCTCATATACAAACAATCTCCACAGAATTGGCCTTGAATCATGTTGCATTTGATGCAATGTGTGCGATGGCCGAGTGTTTTCTGCCTGCAACAAATTCAAGTAAACCAAACCATCATTACTAGAATCACAAAAACTTACTACTTCAAGAACTAACATATACAAAAGAAAAAAAAATGATGCTGATGATCATCATAATCAAAACTCCAACTGAATACCTGCATTGGTGACAAGTTTTCCCTCTAACTTGATCATAAATTCTCTTGCCATCTTTCCCATATCCATCAACAAACAGAGTCCACTCTGTTTTAGCATCACCCAACAGTTTTCATGTTCTTCGGTGTAAACCTCAGGATTCGAGTTCTTCGCCATCAACATATCATCACCATCTCCACCCTTTTTTGACAAAACAACCTCCGAATAGCTAACAGCTGGTGTACTTTGCAACCTACAGAGCAAAATCCAATGTGAAATCATCCAATGTGAAATCATCCAATGAAATCACAATAACCAATAATCACACTCAAGACCTTAATCCAACACATAATCCCTACAACCTAAGCAAAAGAAATCAAACTGCGAATTGAAAATTGCAAATTGAAAATCAGCTTCACTCTGTTAACAAACACATGACCAAATCAAACGAAAAAAACGTCATTTTTAGCCAAACTAATCAACCCCATGAATCTATATAAGCAACAAACACATTAGGGAAAAATGTTTACTTCAGCATACAGATAAATCAGCAGTTCAAGTATAACTCAAACAAAAACGAAACCTGGAGGATCGGCGAGTGGGAACAGAGGAGGGTAAAGGGGGGATACATCGATTAGGGGTTTTGTTGTGATTAGCAGACAAGGGTTTGTTGTTCTTCCTGTAGCTATGGGTTTAATCGATTTTAACTTAAGCGACAGATCATAGATGCCGAGCTTCTGCATCCTCTCAAGGTTTTCTTTGATTCTTTGTTCTCTGCATTTCTCGTAATCGGAAGAAACTTGAGGGGTTGAATGGGTGGAGTTGATATCTAGACTGTTAGGGTTTACTGTAACAGGAGTAGCGGCTGCTGGAGGTGTATCGTTGATCGTCACCATCGTTGAAGCTTGTTTCAAGTTTCAACGATTACTGTGTGACAATGGAGATTATAGCGCCTCCAACGGTCGGATTAAGGGTACAAGTGACAACCTCGTTCTGTGTGTTAATGGGCGAACATGAAAAGACATGAACTTTGAGGTTGAAATTGGGCTTTTAGCGGCAGATATTGGGCCTCACAAACTTCAGGCTACAAAGTTCCAGGTAGTGAATAGTGATGGACCCAAAAAAACGGTTTGCAATGTGAAACCGGCCACCCGACCCGATTTGGTTGTCAAACTGGTTTAACCCCATCACGGTTTGAATCTAATCCAACCCGGAGTTTGTAGATCGGTTCTTAATCCTATTTGGTGAAATCGGTTTTAACCTGTCAAGCCTTGAACTGAACACCAATTTCTATCAAACTTAAACCGATCATTTCCCTCACTCAAACTGTTTTCAGCGTGGACCAGTAGCCAATTTTGAGTTTTGTTGACCGGGGTCCAACATGTTTACCACTAGTTCCAGATTGATAGAACGGAAACTAAGCCAGTGTTTAATTTGGGGCGAGCTGCTTCTATAAGCCATAAAGTTTTTGTAGATTGAAGAATTAGAAATACGTGCAAGTAGAGATGCACAAATTGGATAGCAACCCTAAACCGGTTTGGGTTTTAGTAACAAATCAAAACCAGTTCGAGAGAGGAGCCAATTCGGATTTTAGCGGTTTGGGGTGTTGGACTGTTGGATCACGACCGGTTTGGTGTGGAACCTGTTTTCTGGTGGAATTTATTTTCAATAAACAAAAATTATAATTTAAATTTATGAAATAAACAACATAAAGTTCATCTTTAATATTTAATTTTTTAAATTTAGATATTACAAAAACATAATTAACAACAGTATAGTACTAATTGTAGATTTAACAAAAACTTAAAACACTAACCATGCATAATATGACACTGAACAACACACAACACTTTCGACTTCTGAAATTTCATACTAAAATTGTTCATAACAAGTTAAATACATAACAAGATATCCTATAATTAACATTCTCTACCAATAGTCATTCTACTACTCTATTTTCATCGCATTCCCCGGTGTAGAAATCGCAAGATCCGGCAAAACAAAACAATCTCCACCACCGTCTCCACTCTCCAACTGCCACGTATTCCCACCGCCGCCCCGGCGGAGTTACCACCACCAACACCACCGGAAAACGGCCAAATCATTCTTCCAACCCCAAAGCCCACATCCGGATCAAACCCACAAACCTCAGGCCCAAAAAGCCCCTGACAATGAGCGCTACTCAAAAGCGACGTGAAACTCCCACTCCCATGCTGAGGACCCACCCCCACCGGTGTGAAAACACCGGCGGTGGTGGTAGAGTTGGTGGTCACAGACGGGAGAATGCTATGATACTCCAAACCCGAAGACACTCGGGTTGTGGAGAGCCGCAAACGCTTAGCATTCTTGCGGCTACCACCACCAACAGGGATGTCACGTAAAGTGCCACCCTGGGTCCAGTACCTTCTACAGGACTTACAAAAGTGCCTAGGCTGAGAAAAGTTGTAGTTGTTGTAGTAACAAAACTTGGTGTTGGTGGAGTCGCATCGTGGGCAAGGTAGGTGCTCAGGCTCCTGAGCCGGTGCACCATGGTCCACACGCTGGTTCTTGAGGGTGGTTGTTCGACGGTGGTCTGATGGCATTTTGGTGTGATCCGCTAATCTTCAGACTTGAGGTGGTGGTGGTGTTTTGGGAGGATGAAATTAAATTAAATTAAATGGGGTTTTAATGTAGAAGAAGAGAGAGAGAAAGAGATTGTGGTGAATTGTGAAGGTTATATTCCTTGTACAGAGCAGCTTTATCAGAGTTGGTGTTTTGGGAGACAATATTACAGACGGCTGCGAAGGGGGGGGAGGGAGAGAGAGAGAGAGAGAGAGAGGATTGTGGGCTGTGATTAATGATAACACACAGCAACAACGTACACAGGCTCTTGAAAGTAGAGATCGAATCTCTTCATGGATAAAAGGAGTGGTAACATATTAATGCATGGTGGATTTTGAAGGGGTTTTGTTCGAGCAATTAACTTGTGTTTAAGACTAAACGAGGTTTGCTAAGCATGGACGAGTTTAGAAGTATAAACGAATCAAACCGAGCTATGAGGGATTATATTCTTACAAGCTTTAATTGAATTGGGCTTAAAACAGATTGAGTACGTGTATATTGTGACGCATATAATAAACAAGATCGAGCACAAGCTTCACGTATAGAGTTCGAGACGATTGCATACTATCATATATAAAATAGTTATAAAAATAATTAAATAATAATTTTATGTTATATATATAACTATTAAAGTAATTAGATAATAAACGAGCCGACCTAGAGCCTAGGTCTTCTAAGTCAAAATGAGCACAGTTAGAGCTCGAAGCATCTCGACTAGCCACGCTTGGCTCATCGATCTATATCCCTAGGTTGGTTTGTGACGATATTATGATTTAGGACGTATATTTAGAACCAGAGTCTTATATTCGATTGTAAAATCGTATCTTACATCCAATTCTAAACATGTTAAGTATGTATCAAGTGATTAAACTTCAGATATCATGTATAGCTTGTTAGATTGTTAAAAAATCACTTTTGTTGAATATTCAAGTATGCTTCTTACTTTCTAAAAGTGAGAAATTGGAAGTGAGTCGGAGAAAGTAGTTTTTTTAACAGGAATTTTATTTTTCTATTAAGTCATAACTTTTTTATGAACTTATAAGAATTTAAATAAGGAAGGGACCTATCTTGTTAGTACAGGGAGCAAGTGATACTAAATATTGAGAAAAGAAAATAAGTTAATCGCAATTCGTTGTAATGGTTAAACCTATGTCTTTAACTAGATGGCGATGGTTTTAACCTTCCTTCTAACATTTTGTTTTTTATTTTATCTATTTTTTTAAGGTTGTTCTTAGTTTTCTCTATTTTTAATGTGGGTTTCTTGGCCATTTCTTTAGTTTTCCATATGTTTTTTATCACCTAGTTAACAACTAGCTCTTAATGTGAACTAGCCAACCACATGGCGGCTCTCAATGAGTTACGACATTTACATCAAATTGGTTAAGTATGTAAATAGAAGGGTATAAATTTATGATGACTCAGTTATGGAGATCAAAACATAGTTACAAAAATGTCACAAGGGTTATTTTGAAATCAAGAAAAGTTTTGTCCGACTTGGTAAAATAACTCTATTAATCGTCATATGAATTAACTCCTAAAAGTTTAACCCTAGTGAAACAAGTTTTTAGGCCTACCTCTGATTTAAAACTCACATCATATAAATTGACAATCACTAATGACACTAGGGAACTAAGACACGAACAGTTTAAGAAATTACTAGTGATTGTAACAAAGGAGATATTGTAGTTATGTCTACTATCTTAGAGATAAGAGAGTTATAAAGTGATAATCACTATTAACGTTAATGAGATGAGACAAGTGATCACAACCAAAGATCAATGATAAATGAAGAGGTGTACATGTTACAAATCATAAAAGAACTAAACTCTAAAAACTAGTCTGATGTGTGTGAGTACTTATTAATTTGTTTTGTAAACCTCAAATTTGTTGCTTATAAAACGTACTTGTTGGTCACTAGTGGTTTCTTGCAGGCCACCACTTCCGGTTTGACTTTGATACCATGGTTGCAGACTAAACATATATAAGAATTTAACTCAAAAACTAGTCTGGTAGATGAAAGCTCTTATTTGGTTTATAAACCCCAAATCTGTTGCTTATATACAATCGATGTAAGATAACTCTGATACCTTGTAATGATTTCGGTTCGTAAGACACTCATGATGTTTGTATATTGTTAATGACTACTGTTTAGAGAGAGAGACTAGTAAAGAATAACTCTTGCTAAAAGGTCAAAAGTGGGTATGAGATCGAAGCATTCACATGAACAATTATATATCCTTTTTTTCTATAATGATCGTGCTTCAATCACATATATATCTCTATAGTAGATTATTAAATTGGAATCAAACATTGATAAATCATTACTAAAGTCGTTGTAAAATTAGAAATAACATGTTCTTAGGCATAAGTTTGCAAGTGTAGGGAAAATGGAGGACATCGATGGTGACTCGTGAAACACGTCCGTTGCCAAAAGGGGACACGTAATTACAAGCATGTGTTAGAACAAGACAACCAAATTTCGAAATTTAACAACTAGGACACAAATCTTATGCAGGCGATATGAAATTATCACTAGTAGAAAATTAGTGTTTTCAGTTAAGTTTTGGTTTTTTTAGGCGTTTTTTAGGGTAAAATCTTAAAGATCAAAACCAATTAAATGGTTTTTATTTGGTTTTCTATGATTGTTTTTTATTTGTCTAATAACAAAACATGTAAAGTTAGATTATAATTTAAATTTTAAATTAAGTACACGTTTTCAACTTCTCAAATACCCATATTCAACCTCGATCTCAACCTTTCAAAAATTATCTACATCTTCAATATCTCAAAAACAACACATATTTTTCAATTTATTAAAGGTTTGTAATATTTAATTTTTTTTACTTTTTTATATTAAAGACATTAAACATTTTTATGTGATTTGTATTATATTTTTATTTACAGTGATTTAATTATACTTATGCAAGATCTCATATATTTGTCATCTTCCTATTCAACTCAAAGTATTCTACAAAGGGTGAAGTTATTTTACAAAGTGTATTTTTGTTATAAAGTGTGACAAGACACAATGAGGTTAAAAAAATCATAAAAAAATTATATCTCACAACCTAAATTGAATTTCAATAAGGTACTTTGGATTCTCTATTCCTCTCGTCGTCCTCTTTCAGAAAAAAAAATAAAAAAAATTCATTGTGTCTTTTATGACACAATAATGTCAAGTCTTTCATAAATAACACAATAAAAATATTAGTTTTTTATTTTTATTTTTCTTTTATTTTTTTCATAGTGAGGATGGCTATGGAAAGAAAAGATCGAGATTACTTTTTGAAATTCGATTTAAATTATGAGATATAATTTTTTGTGACTTTCTTTGACTCATTGTGTATTCTCACACTTTGTGGCAAAAATACACTTTGTATTTAAATCTCTTTCTTCTACAAAATCTATATTAAAGATTAGTAAATTCTAACTACACACACATATATATGTGTGTGTGTGTGTTTGTAAAATATAACATTTATGTTGCATATTCAAATATATTTAAATATAACATATATAGATATAGATTACATTTGTATGCATGTTCACTTAGGATAACACTTTACATATATACCTATCTAAAATTTATCTAGTAGAGATAAATTTGAATAGTCCCATGTTTACGACTGCATTTTAAGTATTTTATCTCATTAGGATATGTATATGTTAGGTCTAGATTGTATAGGTCTAGATCAATTTTGTATAGGCTTAGTACTTGAAAATCAAGTCTTGTAATTAATATTTATAACAGTCAAAATGTATATATATGTGATTTGAATCTATAGGATAACCCCATATATATGTGTGTTGATCTGTGACTTGACAGGGAAAAACAATATACTTGGATGGATTTCCTGAAATTGACCAAGTGTAGGAAACATCTACGGATGAACAATTTTGTTAATCCGTAGATATGTTTCATACAAGACCAAATGACCAAGTGTAAGTTTCTGCGGATGATCAAGTTTCATGAAGGGAAGACTCCTACGGAAGAAGGATTTCCTACGGAAGAACAACATTCCTACGGAAGAGTAAATCATTTACGGAAGAACAAAAGATCTGCGGAAGGCAAGACTCCTGCGGAAGATCACTATACTTGTGCTATTGGAAATTCCAAGTCAACACAATCAATAACAAATCCCGAGAGATCCGGTGTTTCCTTAACCGACTCAAATCATCTATAAATATGAGTCCTAGGTTTCACATCTCGAGGAACACAATCAATCAATATTACGGCTGTCAAGAGTTCATTGTGCAACCCTAGCTGCCGTCACATCAACATCAAACATCATTTGTTTCACAGAATTCGATTGTTCATAGTCATTCATTATTCTTCTTTTGTAATCATTACAGTATAGTTAATGAAATACATTTGAATTATTATTGATTTCGTATTTATTGTGTTTCTGTGGTTGTGTTCATCATTAATCATTAAAACAATTAAACGTCAATTAGTGATAATTCCGCGATCATTAAATTGATTTATTTTAATACTGATAATTCCTGTAGTTCGATCCTTGGATTCACAGTATACATTTTAGAAAGTGATTATTTAAGAAAAGATCGGCTTTATCTCCATTTAACTCCTTCAAGTTTGCGGCCTATCCACATACTTGGGGAGTTAAAGGGAAATGTTGTTGATTTTAACTAAATGATCATTCGTTAAAATTTATACATATGAGATATAATACTCAAAATGTGGGTTAAGTTCCACCGTTTTAAAGTACCTAAACATGTACATAAACTACATTACTTATTTGATTATTTTAGTTTTCAAGATGAAGATAGAGAATATTGAATTTACAAGAGTAAACGTACTACTGAAATATATACAAAAGATGTAAGGTTCATTCCCGGAATGCTTACAGTTGATCATTTATAGCATAAAATATTTAAAATATGACATTCATAGTGAAATTTAAACTTTTCGTGTATATATATATATATATATATATATTGTAAATAAATGATAAAACACTATTCTTTAGTTGTATCACAAAAAAAACTTGACAATTACAATCATTGTCTCAAAATCTAGAATGCCTAATTTGGATTGTTCCAGTAGCTATCCCATCCATGCCTACACTTCTCAGCTGCTTCATTACCTGTCAACTATTATGAACACAAAGTCAGCTATGTTGAGTGAGTTCTAGTTTTATAGTAAAATACATTTCATACATTTCAAAACCTTTACATTTAGTGCGTGATCATTAATCATTACATACATATCATCATATATTTCATTTCTTATTGTTCGTTTCATTCATTTCCTACATTTCGAACTTTTATCATTATCTTTCACTTTCACTTGACCAATGTCATATGCTATACCCCAAACATTGTGCACGAAGCTGGTACTGGGCCAGAGTCTATAAATAGACCCCTAACATTGTGCATGAAGCCGACTTCAGTATCGGGGCAAGTGACAAGGTTTCCATTTTATACTTTCGGCCAATCTCATGGATTAGACTCCTGTATTCATAGGCTAGCTAGGCCCCATACAGTTGAGCTAACAACACACGGTTGTAAACCTCATTTCATTTTGCTTGCAAGACTTTCATTCATTCATCAGGTTTCACTTTTTATTATCATTAACTTTCATTTTATTACATAATACCTATTCTTAACTAGTATATATCCCACCAAGTAAGTAACATCGTGAGAACGAATTCACCCATAATCTATACAATCACATTCTCATCAAAATGAATAACAAACAATAATACATGACCCTCTGTGGGAGGACGGGGGTTTAGGTGTGGCAGCCCCTGACACCGGGGTTCTAGGGGCAGCAGCCCGTAGTGGGGTCTAAGGGGCAACGCCCCTAGCTGGGGCCGGGCTACCAGGTCAACGCGAAGAAAATTTTATTTTGAAGCATTTATATTGCACATTTTGTTATAAAAAATTTGTATCTTCCTATTAAAACCATGGAAAACTACCCATCACGTAAGAACTACCTCTCGCACAAGAACTAACTTATCGCGCGAAAACTAACATCTCACACGAATACATACTTGTCGCGTGAGAACTTAGCAGATTCAAAATTCGTATCATACACTAAACTGCTTGCGCGAAAACTACAGTTTTTCCCACCCAATCACAACTTATCATGTCTAAAGTTGTCCTATCATGCTTAACCTCATAAACAATATCACACAACGAGCATTTTAGTATGTATAATGTCCCAAAACATAAAAATGGTGTAAAAGGGGGACTAGAAACTCATCTCATGTAGTTCTAGCACAAACACGACCTTCCCGAAGCTTTTACCAAACGAAAACTACATAAACATATGTTATATTCATCAATAATCCTTCCTTTGTACATAACACGAGTTACTACATGTAACTCCTCAATTTTGTTTTTTCTTTCTCTAAACAATTGTTTTCTCCCTCTAGCAGCAGCGCTTTCCATGTGGGTATAGGTCAGGCATGGGTGCTCTCAGCTATTTATACCCAGCAATACTTTTCGCATACTTCTCGCGCGAGACTCTTTGCACGAGAACAACTTTTCGAACCTTCTTTTGCGACAAAACTTCTGTCTACCCTCTTTTCTTGAAATTTCCGCGCGTTACAAAAGACGTTTATAGTTTTGCTTAGAATCCTGAAGCTAATTGGATGAATATTAGCTCTACATGGATTTAGTGTCCGTGTATGATCTGTAAAAATCTCCAAAGATTTAACAATATTAATGAAATTGAGTATTATTTGCTTATGAATGGTTTTATGCCTAGATAAACTTATTGGTCAAAGCACATGGAATCACATGTCACGGGTTGATGGTGTCACATGATCGTTTAATTTTGATAATGAGAAAGATGATAACTTAAATGATGTGAATGATAATTCTTGCAATGACAATTTGGATTGCGGCAATTGAAGGAATGTTTAAATGACATGTTTAAGGGCTTACATGATAATAAGGGGTTTTGTTTGAGTAACTTGTATTTAAGTTTAGACGAGGTTGGCTAAACATGGATGACTTTTTAAGTGTAAGTAAGTATAAGTGTAAAACTATTTATTCTTAAACTAAATTATTGAGGTGAGATATTTTAAAAGTTTATTAAAAATGGGAAAAGGTTTGGGTTTTAAAAGTAGGAAAACATCTTGAGTTCAAGTCTCCTATCTGACAAATAAAATGGTAGTTTCTAATAAATTGGTGGCTTGATTAATAATAAGAGAGAGAGTGTATGTATTTTCTTGTTATTCAATGAAAGTTTCGAGTGAGACACAACCAGAAGAGAACACTCCTTTAATAGAAAATAAAATACACATCTACGCTTATAACTCGCACATCCTTAACAACTTATTCAAAACTCAATTATAAACTAACCGACTCAATCAATAGAAAAAAACTCAACAACTTTTGACCATTTCTCCACACGTGCAACAGACTTAATTATGCATGCTTTTCACATTGCCAACTTTGCATGGGAGTGTTTTGTCCCTTTTTAACACTCCTCCCCCCTTTGATACACACTTAATCTTGTGCCTCAAATACACCAAATTCTTTTTAGGAATTTCCTTAGTTAAAAGACCAGCTAACCAGTTAGCTTGACATATACCTCATGTAGCTGAGATATACTCTACCTCTGTACTCGAGAGAGCCATAATATTTTGTTTTTTGGAACACTACGAAATAGCTGAATCAACAAGAAGAAACACATTTGCAGACACTCTTCCTGCCATCCAAGTGTCCCGCCCAATCACTATCGGTATGTCCTACCAGCTGAACATTATTCTCCTTTCATACCATAAGCCAAGATTAGTTGTGTATGCAATGTACCTAAATACCTTCTTAGCTATAACAAGGTGTTACTTTGAAGGGGCTTGCGTGAATCTTGCCAAGACTTCTACAGAAAAAGCTAAATCTAGTTTTGTATGAGTAAGATACATAAGACCTCCCATCAGACTTCTGTACATTATTTCATTCACCTTGTTTTCACCGTCATAAACTTCGAATCTTTCATATAGACTCATAGGAACAACTTCAGTTTTACTGTCCTTCATTTGGAATTTTCTGAGTAAACTCATGGCATACATCTCTTGGTTTAGAAAAACACCTTTACTAGATTGTGTCACTTCAAGCCTAAGAAAGTATTATAGAAACCCCATATTTATCATTTCAAAAAACCCATGCATACCTTGCTTATGTACTCCTCATGAGAACTAGTACATATGATATCATCCACATTAACACAAACATAGATAATATCATTATTACTAGTCTTTTTCACATACAATGTTAGCTCATTAAGTCTTCTATGGTAACCATTTAGAGTGAAATAGCCATCATTTTTAGCATATCAGTCCCTTAGGGCCTACTTAAGACTATGCAATGCCTTCTTAAGCTTATACACACTGTCACTTGAATCCTTTAATTCATATCCCTTTGGTTGTTCAACATATATTCTTCATCAAGATCTTCATTCAGAAAGGATGACTTTACATCTAATTGATGTAAAAGCCATCCTCTTTGAGTTGCCACGACTAGGACCATCCTGATTGTTTTAAGTCGGACTACTGATGCAAAGGTTTCTTTAAAGTCAATACCCTTTCTTTGTGAATATCCCTTAGCCACTAACCTATCTTTGTGTTTCACAACTCAACCATCAACACCAAGCTTGGTTTTGAACAACCATTTTAGCCCAATAACATTCTTGTCAGGCGATAATGAGACCAATTCCCATGTGTTGTTTCTTTCAATAATAGCTAATTCCTCAGCCATGGCAACTTGCCATTCTTTCCTTTGAGTAGTATCATGATAATACATGGGATCATACATACTTAAAAGGCAAAATAAAGGATGAATATTTAAGGGTGATTAAGATTTACTCGTTGTATTTGATGGAGACTCTTCATATAAAGGTAACTGATCGCCCATGTGTAATGAATTAGGACTTGATGCTACTCCATCCACACCTACTCCTAGACTTGTCTGTGATGTTGACCCTTTTATTAGGAACACCTTTTCAATTTATTACTTTCTTCCCAGTTCCATGATGCTTCTTCGAGAATAGTGACATCCCTACTAGCTTCAAATTATTTAGTAGAAGGGCTGAATAACCTGTAACTTGAGGGAATTTATGAAAAGTAACCAATAATGATCACTCTTTGTGGATGATCATGTCATACCCTCAATTCCCACAAACGGGGTTTTACCGTTAGGCGTGTGACATACCAGGATCTCAAACACGGTCATATCAAACGACACTATATGAGTTTAAAAAAATAAACGTGTGACTTAAATCAGAGTAACGTAAAAGAAATGAATAACAGTACGAAAGCGAATAAACGAAATGTAAACAATACTGAAAGTCTGAAATGCTAAGTCAAAACAATGTCTAATGCAAAGTAAATGGATCTGATGAATGCATGTCCTGAATGCGTTCCTTAATCGTGCATCATGAGATTAAGCGTTCCTGTTACCTGAGAAAACATGCTAAAGTGTGTCAACATAAAGTTGGTGAGTTCACAGGTTTTATCACAGATAAAAATGCTTGTAACTGTTCGAATGGTAAAGTAATTAAAGCGTATCGATAGGTAGCTAGCCTATAAACAAGTTACTTAGCGTTTCGAACCGAAGCTGACTTTTGTATGTTTGTTGCCTTCCCGTCACACCTCACCAGACAGTGACAAATGTTAGGTCAATGATGCACCCGTTTGACCTCCAATCAAGCTAGCGCGACTAGCCCACCCCTGGTTTGCCAAACCCAGTAGTACTAGTCAGAATTACCTCGCTACACATTACTAACGGTTCGAGAATGTAAGGACTTTTAAGTATGTTTGCACTAACGTAACAGGCGATATCAATAATACTAAAAACCATTTATAAAATATGTTTGCATGTTTTCTCCCCCAAAAAGGGAAGAAGGTAAAATAGGGGCCGTGAAGACTCACCTTGAATGCTCAGCAAAAGAAAGAGTGTTCGCACAACAATTAGGGTTTCGGTTAACCTGGATTTCATTTAGTAGGAATATAATTAATGTTAGTTACTATTTACGAGTGTAAGATGTCGTACGGTTTCGCGATCATGGTTCGGTTCGATGTCGGTTGTCGATGATTTTCATTCATACACAAACACACTTAAATGCATTAACACCATAAAAACGTACACATTCGCAAGACACATGTATTTTTATGAAAAATATATATTACGAGGCTTTTATAGAAAAGGTGTTACGTCACATAATATATTATTTGTTAATTTTTACAAATGTGAACTTTTTCAAATCTAACAGTTATATATATATATATACACACACATGTACTTATTTACGTTATACATACTAATAACACACACATGTACTTATTTACGTTATACACTAGTACAAAAATGAGTATAAGGGGCGGTCAAAATGGACATAAGGGGCGGTTTTTGGACCGCCCCTAATGGCTGCGCACCTTATGCTATTCGGGTTTAAGGGGCGGTTTCATAAGGGGCGGTTCTAAAACCGCCCCTTATGTAGTGTCATAAGGGGCGGTTTTTGGACCCCCCTTATGTAGTGTCATAAGGGGCGGTTTTTGGACCCCCCCTTATGTAGTGTCATAAGGGGCGGTTTTTGGACCCCCTTTATATATATCATAAGGGGCGGTTTTTGGACCCCCCCTTATGTAGTGTCATAAGGTGTTGTTTTTGGACCCCTATATATATCATAAGGGGCGGTTTTTGGACCCCCCCTTATGTATGTCATAAGGGGCGGTTTTTGGACCCCTATGTCATAAGGGGCGGTTTTTGAACCTCGTTATGCATGAGAAAGAATTTCAATTATTTAATATCCAGAAACTAATTCGCCATACAGATGCTCAATCAACCAAAAATATAAAATTGCGTATCAAAAATATCACGTTACACCTTAAATTCTATACACCTTAAATTCCATATATAAGGTCATTAAATCTAAAAAAAATAAACAAATTGAGAACACACCGGTTCAACTAATTAATCTTGTCAATCACTTCGGACATTAATTGTAAGACTAAATTATCAAGATCTTCCGTTGTAACAATCCCTTGTGTATTCCATAACTAAAAACAAATAGATAAAAAGAAGATGGTAAGTATATAATCTAGCATTATGTTAATAAATGTACAAAAACTTACACGAATAGGAAAATCATGTTGAACATGATAGACAAACTCCCTCATATGCTTGATAACCATCAAGCCACATTCCCAATCTCCTTTTTGTTGCAAACACTGCATTTTATTCACAATCAATTGACAGAAATTATTTTGTAATCAATTATATGTATTGAAAAATCACATACGTTAACCATTATCCATTTCCACGCATTCGGATCATTTTTTTTCTCTTTACCAAAGATGTCTTGTAGTATTTTAACAAGACGGTATTGTTTCACGCCTTTTCCATCACTCTTCTTGGAGTCCACAACGTACCCGCAATGCAAAAATGTATCCATAATGATAAGCACCCAATGATTACTACAAAAAAAATTAGCGTGTATATATATATATATATATTTCAATAGTATGATGGTATATAATACCTTTGAATGTAAGGTGCAAGAATGAAACGTTTATCTAGATGATGTTGAGATACACCAATTATATGTGTTTGAACTTCATCTTCTTGACGAATACATTTTGAGCCTCAATTTCAGTTGGGTCTAGAAAAGCACAACTAGAATTCCGCGCTTTATAAAAATGCCTACAATCAAGTAAAATGAAATCATAATGTTAAGAAAGTAGATTATATTATAAAACTACAATTAATGGATGATATGTTACACAAAACTTGTAATACCAACTTACATTGCAAACCAATGAAGTATTGACATGTCAAGCCAATCATGAATAAATATTTGTGCCACCTCACTTAATGGAATAGCTTGCGTTTTTTCCTTGGGGTACATGCCGTGAGGTGTATCAACAATAATTACAGGCTTATTCTCAATGGCCACACATAATTCCCCCCACATGTTTTGAAATGGTTTACAAGTTAGTTTGATTTTATTTATGGCCAAAACTAACTCGGGATCAACAAATTCGAGTTCGGGGGGACGTTGGGTCGTGGGTACTGTTTCGGGGTGTACTTGTGATGCAGGTTGAACTTCGGGTGCGGGTGCGGGTGTGGATGCGGGTGCTGGTGTGGTTTGTAACATGGTTTCTGTTAGGTTTTAGGGTACTTGTGGCGCCACAGATCGCAACTAAAAACGGTTAAACATTTGTACGTCATAAGCAGGCACATATAAAAATTGAATATTTAACTACTAAACATAAAATGTTTCAAAATCTAACCAAGTTGGTATAAGGGCCTCCAACATTATTATCAAATATTTCATCTCCAAAAAACTGAAAAACATTGCATGTAACACATTAGTATTTAGAAATATAGATAAAATAAATTGTTATATGAAAAAGTTTTGAAAACTAACAATGTCTTGATGACGGCCTCCAACAACTTCTTCAAATTCAGCATTCACGTCATCATTGACGACATCATTGACGACATTCATATCTGGCTTGTAACCCGAAGTCAACGTGTTCTCATCATCGTCCAATTGTGATGAGTCGACCCTATGACTTTGTGGCGAGACAACTCTATTACTTTGTGACACGTTGCTTGATTCCATTCTTGAGACAAGCTACAATTCAACAAATAAAATTATTATGTCAAACTAAAATATATTATAATAAATATAAAGTATACCTTTATTGCATATCGTGGCCACTGAACGATTTGCAAACTCATGTTTTCAACAATTTTAACTTCATCCGTTTTTGCAACTTTATAAACAAACAAATTCTTGTATTCTTCATTTTTAGAATCCACATTAACCTTTACACAACCCTCAGCTAGTCGCCCACAATGAAAGTCACTAAACTGTTGTGGCCACGCTACACCGTAAGCCACTGTCACCATCTCGTCAGCCACTTTCATTTGCAGCTCACAGGCTGTGTGGGTCTGTATCATTATATCAAAAAATGAAATAATGATTTAACCAAAAAAATCATAAGCTAAAACAAAATCCATGAGACTAACAATACTTAAGTTATTTGTAAACTATAAAATATATTACCTCGATAGGTGGATAATTGACTCGTGTATCAGAGCCATAACTAGTTCCATGTGGCACAATGTCAAACTGTGATACTGAGTCCGTATCATTGTTCACATTTTTAAACAATCCGCCATGAACTTGAGTACGACCTATAAACACAATGCAACAACAGTTTTTATTGCACTCGTTTAATCCAAAAACTCATAACTAATTTTAAAACATAAGATTAGAAATTGATATAATCCTTACCAATGAGATTAGACAAAGTACGTGTACGCCCCCATGCTCGGGGCCGACGACTTTAACTAGCGGGTCATTTTTATTTTGATTATAAGTTCCATCCGCTTTCATTTCTAGCTCTACTTTGTACTATAAAAAAATATACGTTAAATATTAAAACAATAGTTTTAACAAATTATTTACCAACTCAAAGAATACAATCACTTACCAAATTAACTCCAATCTCAATTGCATAAGGAGTAAGTTCATACTCATTTGTTTCTTTGTTTAATTCAGCGGTTGCCATTAAAAACCATCTAGAACGTGGGTTAGTAATGTCTTTAAGAACGTTGTATTTGGAGACTAGTTGAGGCCAAATATATTCTTTTGTTTCTTTAAACTCAACCCATCCGCTCCGTCCTACGTGAAGCACGTGTTTGTTTGCGGAATTAGCAATCTTTGCCTGTGCGCTTTTTGCCTTCACAAAAATCAACTAAATATTAGTACAAATATATAATAAACAACATATAATAAACAAAGAAAACAAATCTCAAATTCAGCACTAGTTTTTTGTGCAACAAAAGTATCCCAATGATCACGGTTAAGAAATTGATACGTATCACAAGCATTTTTTTTTTGCACAAATTTTTTGTTAAGATCATGCCTCCAATTTGTACCGCGTTTTATAGCCCATTTCTTCATAAAATTCTTGGGGGCATCGGTTTCAATCATCCAAAAAGCCTAACATTAAATAACAATAAGTTAAATATAATATTTAAATAACATGTGATTCATGAATTTAATTTAAAATATAACACGTGCCTTAGCTTGTAACCATAGTCGATCAAAATCTTCAGCCGCAATTTTGACATGGGAATATGATATGAAAAGGTATGTTTCAGTTTAGTCGCATACCAAGATTTAAATTTTTGAGCCATTGTACCCGTTGGTTGACCATCTTTATTAAATCGTAACAATTTTATTTTATCCTTCGGTATCTCCTTTGAAGAAGAAGCAGGACCACGTGTCTTTTTTTTGAAGACATCCTATACAACATAAAAAAATATTAAGTAACTAATTTTATGTTTCATTAGTTATCACATTTAATAATCTAACATATATATACATAGTTATAAAAAAGAACATATATACATAGTTATCAAAAAAAACAAAAAAAAAAAAACAAAGTTATACTATCTAAATTTTGACCTAGCATACATGCATGTATGTAAAAAAAACCAAGTTACGGAAAAAAACGTGCAATATATATATGTTTACACTACGTATCCCACCACACAAATTTCAACAAACCTAGACACATTTAATAATCTAACATACATATGCATAGTTATCAAAATTGAACATATATATACATAGTTATCAAAAGAAATTATTCACCTAGCATATGTGCATATATGTAAAAAAAACCCAACTTATCACTACAAAACGTGCGATATATATATTTCCACTACGTACCCCACCACACAGCTAAAATCCCAATCGATAACTCTATCTCAAAAGATAAAGAGATTTAATATGCGTAATAAGACTTTAATACTTAAGAATGTTGCAGCATAAGATAATTAGGGCAAATCTTACCAAGTAAGCAGAAGGTCTTCATCTAATTTGTTCCTCACATTGACAACAACATTGTTGTTAGTGGTTGAATTTATAGTAGGGCCATGAAACTTTCCATTTATAGCAATAACCTACAACATTTAAATCCACAGAATTGCAGATTAAGAACATCTCAGTCAAACTACAAGTCAAAACTACAGTTCTTTAACTATAAACACTTATTCCAGATCTAAAGCTAAATTCTCCAAATTTTAAGAACATCTCAGTCAAACTACAAGTCAAACTACAAGTCAAAACTACAAGTCAAACTACAAGTCAAAACTACAAGTCTTGTAACTGTAAACACTTATTCCAGATCAAACTAAATTCTCCAATATTAAGAACATCTCAGTCAAACTACAAGTCAAAACTACAGTTCTTGTAACTGTAAACACTTATTCCAGATCTAAAGCTAAATTCTCCAAATTTAAAAAATTCAAAACAAACCCAACATCAACAACAGAAATCTAGCAAAATCCATATTAGAAAACCATCAGCGATCAATCAATTAATGAACTTTAACAAAACCCAATTGAAAAACACAATGCGATACAAATTAGAGAATCTAGATGAACAAATTTACCAATTCTTGAAATCTAACAAAACCCAATTGGTGAAAACATCAAAATTTGAAATTATACATGTTGGGGGACTCCAAGAGGTGAGGCAGTGATGTAAGCAACTTCAAAATGGTATGAAACCGTTGGATCTTCAGCGGAACTGAATGTTAACAACAATGAAATGCAGATGCAAAGAATACATGAGGGGGAGGAGGGGGATGGGGAGGGCGTCGGGCGAGGGGAGGAGGGGGATGGGGAGGGCGTCGGGCGAGGGGAGGAGGGGGAAAGGGAGGGCGGCGGGCGAGGGGGAGGAGGGGGAAGGGGACGACGGCGGGCGACGGGGAGGAGGGGGAAGGGGACGGCGGCGGGCGACGGGGAGGAGGGGGAAGGGGACGGCGGCGGGCGAAGGGGAGGAGGGGGAAGGGGACGGCGGCAGGCGAAGGGGAGGAGGGGGAAGGGGACGGCGACGGCGAAGGGGAGGAGGGGAAGGGGACGGCGACGGCGAAGGGGAGGAGGGGGAAGTTGACGACGACGGAGAATGGAAGGAGGGGCAGCCGGTGGGGAGGAGAGGGTGCCGATGGGGAGAGGGAGCCGATGGGGAGGAGAGGGAGGGAGGGAAAGGTTTTTTTGTTGGTTTTTTTTTTGTGGGTTTTAAGGGTTTTAAGGTTTTTTTTTGGGAGGGAAAGGTTTTTTTGGGAGGGAAACGTTTTTTTGGTCGGTTTTAAGGGGCGGGTTTTGGGAGGTTTAAGGGGCGGTTTGGAATGTTGGTTTAAGGGGCGGTTTTTGGTTTTTAAAGGGCGGTTTGGGGGTGTTTAAGGGGCGGTTTGGGGTGGGTTAAAGGGGTGGTTTGGTGGGGGTTTAAGGGGCGGTTTGGTGGGGGTTTAAGGGGCGGTTTGGGTGGGGTTTAAGGGGCGGTTTTAATGGGGTTTAAGGGGAGGTTTGGGCGGTTTAAGGCTCCGGTCTAATATTTTTGTAAATTATTTTTTTTTAATTTTCATACACAACATAACTCTTAATAAAATTAAATTTATAAAGTGATAAATTTTTTTAATTAATCTAACATTATCAACACGATAAAACATTAACAATTGTAATCATATATAAAATGATAACCGCAAATAAACTATTATATAAATGTTTACATAAACAACACAAATGATAATTTCTTATTAATTAAGATAAATCCCATCGACATGATCACGTAAAATTCCAGTGCGGTTGGTTTGTGACAACTCTTCAATTCCGACTGAAAATGGAGGTAGATCATCAAACTGATCGTATTCCTCCTCGTTACTTACATTGTCAACTCCAATAATACGTCGTTTACCTTGCAAGACAATATGATATATTGGATTGATAGGGTCTTTGACAAAGAAAACTTGTGTCGCATGTTTTGCCAAAACGAAGGGCTCGGATTTATACCCATTAGTGCTAAGGTTGATAAGTGTAAAACCATATTTGTCAAGTTGAACACCTTTATGGTTACACACCCACTTACATTTGAACACGGGAACAGTAAGACCTACATCATAATCCAATTCCCAAATCTCTTGTATAACACCGTAATAGGAGTTTTTGGCGATTGTTTTCAAAGTATCACCATGTCGTCTCTCGAATTCGGTTGATGATGCTATTAATGCAACTCCACTATTCTGCACTGCGCTTTTTTTATCTTGATCATTAGTGTAAAATGTATAACCATTAATGTCATAACCCTGATAATATTTAACAACACAATCCGGACCTTTTCCTAACCTTTTCACTGTTTCGTCAACAACATCAGTTTTTGTTACCCTCTGTTTCATCCAGTCTGACAACTCTTTGTTTTGAGTTGTAATGTACCACTCATCATATTGACCTACGTTTGACGATCGTAACATGTCCATGTGTTCACGAACATATGGATCAAGACATGTCATGTGTTTTAAGACGACCAAATGTGCATTTTCTAAGTCTTTCCAAGACGGGGTGATTGTTTTAATACCAAGTACTCCCTGACCACCAAGTCGACCCGAATGACGAGACTTAGAAACACCACCACCTTTGACGCTGTCCATATAGTCTGAAAATAGAAACAAATTATTATAGTATATGTTAATATTAATATATGTATATAATGTAATATGATTGATAGCGTTACCTTGACAGAAGTCTGTCACCTCTTCAGAAGTATATCCTTCAACAATACTACCTTCTGGTCTATAACGATTTCTTACATAACCTTTTAAAACACCCATGTATCTTTCAAAAGGGTACATGTATCGTAAGAATACAGGACCACACGCCTTAATCTCTTTTACGATATGACATGTAAGGTGAACCATTATGTCAAAAAATGATGACGGAAAGTACATCTCTAGTTCACAAAGGGTAACATAAATGTCCTTTTCCCATTGATTCAAGGATTCTACGTCTAACACCTTTGAGTGAATATTGTTAAAAAACAAACAAAGCTTTGTGATAGTATGTCGGACGTCATCAGGTAGCAATCCACGAATTGCGATTGGAATCATGTGTATCATCAAAACATGGCAATCTTGAGACTTCATTCCAAGTAATTTACTATCTTTCAACGACACCAATCTTTTAATGCATAACATCTAGACAATGTCTGACCATTAAATCATTCCAGTAAGGTAAATCCCAAAATATAGACCTTTTTTTCCACAACGCTCCTTCTCGACACGTGATCTTTTCCCCCCGGCACTGTTTAGATTTTTAACGCGTGCAAATGCATCAAAACTTGTTCTTATTGTGCCAATCTCGAACTCACCGTCAAACTCATCCTTTTTCTTCCTAAAAATGTGACCTTTCGGAAGAAATCTTCGATGTCCCATATATACAAGCTTCTTGCAATTTTTAACCATATCGAGTGTGTCTCGTCTTCACAAACAGGACAAGCTTTCATACCCTTAGTACCGTATCCTGACAAGTTACCATATGCTGGAAAATCATTTATCGTGTAGAAAATCATGGCACGCAATGTAAATTGTTCTTTATGATAAGCATCGTATACTTCCACACCTTCATTCCAAAGCTTTTGTAAGTCTTTAATCAAAGGAGATAAGTACACATCAATATCATTACTAGGCTATCTGGGACCTTGAATCAAAAACGACATCATAATATATTTTCGTTTCATACATAACCACGGTGGAAGATTATAGATACATAAAAGAACTGGCCATGTACTATGACGACTACTCATGTTACCGAATGGATTGATACCGTCTGAACTAAGCCCAAATCGTATGTTTCTCTTCTCCTTTGCAAACGTTGGATGCTTTCTATCAATGACTCTCCACTGAGGTGAATCCGCAACATGTCTTAGTTTCCCATCAATTATACGTTCATCTGAATACCAACATAACAATTTTGCATCTTTTTCATTTGAAAATAATCTTTTGAGTCTCGGTATAATAGGAAGATACCACACAATTTTAGCCGGTGGTCCATTTTTTGTCACGTCATCATCATATACATCTGAATCCTTTTTCCGTATATACCTCGATGAACCACACTTATCACATTTATGTTTATTTTCGTATCCATCTCTATACAAGATGCAATTATTTGGACATGCATGTATTCTTTCAACTTCTAACCCTATTGGACACATTAACTTTTTTGCTTAGTATGTTGAATTAGGTAATTCATTGTCTTCCGGAAGAATTTCATTCAAAAGCGCTAACAGACTTGTAAAACTTTTATCGCTCCATCCACTTTCAGACTTTAGTTTAAACAACCTTAACACAACATCAAGTTTGTTATGTTTAGAACCTTTATATAAAGGTTTTTCTGCCTCTTCAAATAAGTGTTGTAACTTTTCTTGTTCAGATGTACTCATATTAGTCTCCATGTCATGCAACATTTCAGTATTGTAATTGGCAGGGGGTTCATTTGAAAGCTCATCATCTTTATCAAAATTTAGTAAGTCGTCGTTGTACGTTGTATTATCATTAATGTGTAAAGTGGTCGATAAAGTATTAAGCTCAAGAATTGATTCTCCGTGCTCTGACCAATAATGATATCCATGCATAAACCCGTGTCGTAACAAGTGATACTCTATGGTATCAATATCCCCAAAATATTGAAATGTTTTACAAACGGAACAAGGACAACATATTTTTTGACTTCCTTTTTTCAAACGGTTCTCTTCAGCTGCCTTTTTAAAACTTTGAACACCTTTCGCATAAATTTCTGATGAACGCAAACTTTTGTACATCCATGCATCACGATCCATCTGAAAAGTATAAAAACAAACAAATAATGTAATTGTACATAACCGGTAATCTAAGGCGGTGGATCCTAACCCACTTTTTGAATAAACTATCTCATATGTATACATTTAACGTGTTAACTATTTAAGAAAAAATCGACAGCATTTCCCCTTAACTCCCCAAGTATGCGTATAAAACGCAAACCCGAAGGAGTATAGGAGAAACTGTCGATTTTTTCTTAATAGTTAAACACGTTAAAATGTATACACGTCCTAATGAGATAGAATATTCAAAAAGCAGTCACAACGGGGACAATCCAAAATGTTATCTCTATTAGATAAATTTTGGACGGGTATACTCTAAAGGTTTATCCTAAATTCATTTAAAAATCTATCCAAACACACATATACATATACAAATACACATATAACATACTTACACATAAATGCAAATATTAAATAATAGTATATATATAATATTTGTGTATTAAGTGCAAATATGTAAAAAAACCCAACTTATCAATACAAAACGTGCAATATATATATTTCCACTACGTACCCTACCACACAAATTTAAACAAACCTATATACATTTAATAATCAAACACGTGCAATACTAGCTAAATGCATAACAAGTTTATGTGTTTCTTAAACTAACTAAGAAATCATAAACTTGCATCTTATACTTGTTCATACTTATATACAACTTAGAAAAACTTGCATCTTTAAGTAATTCGACATATATATCACAACTTATAAACACACACATATATATAAACACGAATTCATGTAAAAACTGAAATATTTAAAAGGAATTGTACCTTTAAATGAGAGATTTTGAAAGAAAACACGATTTGAAATTCAAGAGAGAGAACATTTGAATTGCAGGTTGAAATACTTCAAAATAGAAGAAGATGACCGTTTTCTTATATATATATAAGTATTTTTTTAAAACGGGCGGTTACGGACCGCCCCTAAAAGCATCTTCGAATTTCAAATTTGCTTTACAAAAATAAAAACCTTGCACCGAACCGCCCCTAAAGTATCCTTTGCCTCTTATACTATATCAAAAGGGGCGGTCCATAACCGCCCCTAAAGACTCCACCGAAAACCGCCCCTAAAGACTATTTTAGCACCTTATACTATATCAAAGGGGCGGTCCATAACCGCCCCTAAAGCCTCCACGTAAACCGCCCCTAAAGACTATTTTAGCACCTTATACTATATCAAAAGGGGCGGTCCATAACCGCCCCTAAAGCCTCCACGTAAACCGCCCCTAATGATTATTTTCGCACCTTATACAAGTTGAAAAGGGGCGGTCCCAACCGCCCCTAAAGCCCACCACCGAAAACCGCACATTCAATCTATGTGGCCTTATATTTATTCTAAAGGGGCGGTCCGTAACCGCCCCTATAAACCCTCAAAAGCTGCGGCTTATGAAACCGCACCTAAATGTTCCTAATGGGGCGGTTTCGCACAAAAGTATATTTCTTAGAGTTTGTGAAGGCAATTAAGGGGCGGTTTTTTACCTCAACCGCCACTTAAAAAAATTTGATCCGCACCTTATACTACTTATTGTACTAGTGATACATACTAATATTAATGGAGTATATCTGTTATTTACAATTGAAACAAAGGCTAGAATATATCACCATCGTATTCACCAACAATTACTCAAAGATATAAGGTCAAATTAATAACCAAGATAAGCACCACAATGTATAATAACTATGACTCCACTAAATGACATACATACACATATACTGCCACACATACCCAGCACATACATGAAATCACTCTTCACCACATCCATATATACACCCACACGCATACACACATTCAGCAAGGAACACACACACAGAACACACAGAATGAACACACACACAGAACACACAGAATGAACACACGTGAAGCATAACATACACACATGTAAAATGCAAACACCCTTGCACGTAATGTATGCCATACACACACTGCCCTACACACATAAACACATCCACAAAAAGCACACAAGAAGCACCCGTACACAGCCGCTTATACACCTCCGATCACGCAACACACCCCAACCGTCGCACTTGATAACCCGTATGTATAGGCACCAAAATGCAGCAGCAGAATACACACAGCAGAAGTAGTTTATGTACTGATTCATCGATAACATACAGACATCGCATTACATGAGAACTCATGGCCTAAGTTATGCACACAAAACCGATCTGCACGTAATGCACACACAAACAGAATCACATACACGCACACATCGCAGGCTTGGACACCATATCGAACACGTCCAACTGATCCCACGGTTCCACCCTACAACACCTGCTGAACGAAGCATTCGAGTAAACAACCGATACCGTAACCGAAATCGTAACCGATGCCAAACGCACGAGGCGAGAGAGACAACGTACCGTATAAGCGAATGAGAGAAAGACGCGATAGTCAGTGATGGCGGTTCACTATGGCGACGGCAAAACTCGGCAGAACAATGGTGAAAGGTTTAGGGTACGGGCGTAGGGAGGGGAGGGTTGGTTATATTAAGATCAACTTTGGAAATTTCATTCTATGTCCCCCAACTTTGTATAGTTTTTAAGTTTTAGTTAGCTTAATAATTTAGTTAGTGTAAGGTAGTATAAGGTTAAGTAATAATAATAGTGGATATAATCACTACTATTTAGTGAGCAAAATTAATTAATATGAAGTAGGAGAGAGAGGTTAGATAACGGAAACAGTGTTAACCGGAAAGTATGGGGTGCCACATCATCCCCTTGTTGAATGAATTTTCGTCCCGAAAATAGAATACAGGTTTACGAACAGTAAAAGGTTTATCAACGCCAATAAAAGGGTGTTCATAAGTTCACGTGCGATAAGGTTTCTGGAATTTCTTAAGAGGTGGATGCCTGATCTTTGAATAATTGCGGGTATCTCTTTTTCATTTGATCTTCGTGTTCCTAAGTAAATTTTGGTCCACGCTTTGAATTCCACGTAACACGTACAATAGGGATCTTTCTACGCTTTAGGGTTTTGACTTCGCCATCCATTATCTCGACCAGTTCCTCAATGAAACAAAGCTATTCATCAATTTCTAATTCCTCTAATGGAACGACAAGTGAATCATCGGCCAGACATTTTTTTTTTCGAATTTGACACGTGAAAAACGTTGTGTATTCCACCAAGTTCTTCAGGTAAGTCCAGTTGATAAGCTACTGGGCCAACCCGTTTGACAATCTCAAACGGTCCCACATATCTAGGGTTTAGTTTTTCACGTTTCTCGAAACGAATCACACTTTTCCAAGGTGACACTTTCAAAAGTACTTTATCTCTAATCTGGATTTCCAATGGTTTATGACGTTTATTAGCGTAACTCTTCTGTCGATCATGTGCTGCTGCCATACGGTTACGAATTTGCACGATATTCTCAGACATCTCGTGCACAAGCTCAGGACCCGTAAGTTGGCTTTCTCCAACTTCTTCCCAACAGATAGGTGATCGACACTTACGTCCATACAGTGCCTTAAACGGGGCGGCCTTGATTGAAGTGTGATAATTGTTATTGTAAGAAAACACAACTAATGGTAAGTGAGTTTCCCAACTACTGCCAAAATCAATCACACAGGCACGCAACATGTCTTCTAGGGTTTGGATTGTACGTTCACTCTGACTATCGGTTTGGAGATGATATGCAGAGCTCATATCTAATCGTGTTCCCAATGATCATTATAAAGATTGCTAAAAATGTGAAGTGAATCGAGTGTCACGATCAGAGATAATGGAAATTGACACACCGTGCCGAGAGACTATTTCCCTTGGGTAGATACGAGTCAACTTTTCCATTCGGTCAGTCTCCCAGATTGCCAGGAAATGTGCAGACTTCGTCAAGCGATCTACGATCACCCAAATGGTATCGCATCCGCTGGGAGTCCGAGGTAGTTTTGTGATGAAATCTATTGATACTTGTTCCCACTTCTATACTGGAATTTCCGGTTGTTGAAGCAAACCGGATGGCCTTTGATATTCCACATTAACCTTAGAACAGGTTAAACACCTACTTACATAAGTGGCAATATCAGCTTTCATATTTGGCCACCAGTATAGGGTCTTTAAATCCTGAAACATCTTATCCGAACCCGGATGAATGGAATATCATGAGTTTTGAGCTTCATCCATTACCAGCTCTCGTAGTTCTCCATACAGTGGAACCCATATTCGTTCCATGAAGTAACGAGTTCCATCAGGTTTGACCTCTAATTGTTTTTCCATACCCCACATGGATTTTGCCTTTAAGTTTTCTTCCTTCAAAGCCTCAAGTTGAGCATTACGGATCTTATCAGGTAATCCGGTATGGATGGTAAGCTGTAATGCTCGAACTCATTTTGGTTTAGGTGTTTCCTTTCGACTTAGGGCGTCGGCTACTATGTTAGCCTTACCCGGATGACATTTGATTGCACAGTCGTAGTCGTTCAACAACTCGACCCAACGACGTTGTCTCATGTTCAGCTCCTTCTGTTCAAAGATGTGCTGGAGACTCTTGTGATCGGTGTAAATGGTGCACTTGGTACCGTACAAGTAATGTCTCCATATCTTGAGTGCAAACACAACGGCTCCCAACTCTAAGTCGTGTGTTGTGTAGTTTTCTCGTGAACTTTCAATTGGCGAGAAGCATAAGC
Source organism: Flaveria linearis (assembly GCA_024085815.1). Classification (NCBI taxonomy): domain Eukaryota; kingdom Viridiplantae; phylum Streptophyta; class Magnoliopsida; order Asterales; family Asteraceae; genus Flaveria; species Flaveria linearis. The sequence goes on from JABSNV010000101.1 coordinate 196,679, forward strand.
GATCACTTTCTCGCGTTGCATTAGCATACAACCGAGACCTTGAATAGAAACATCACAATAAACTACAAAGTCGTCTGTTCCCTCAGGTAAGGATAGAATCGGTGTCGTACAGAGTTTCTGCTTCAGAACCTGAAATACGGATTCTTGTTTACCACCCCAATTGTATGTAGTGCCTTTATGAGTTAACGCGGTGAGAGGTTGAGCAATCTTTGAAAACCCTTCAATGAATCGTCGGTAATAGCCAGTCAACCCAAGAAACTGTCGTACCTCAGTCAGAGTCTTAGGCGTAGCCCAGTTCTTGATGGCTTCTATTTTTGTTGGATCAACATGTATCCCATTCTCATTGGCCACATGACCTAAGAATTTGGACTTCTCGTATCCAGAAATCACACTTTGAAAATTTAGCATACAATTGTTCTCGCTTTAGCAGTTCCAGAATCAGTCTAAGTGTTCCTCGTGTTCTTCCTTATTCTTTGAATAAATAAGGATGTCGTCGATGAATATAGTGATAAACTTGTCTTAATAGGGTTTGCGCACTCGGTTCATGAGGTCCATGAAAACCGTTGGTGCGTTGGTCAACCCAAACAGCATAACTAAAAACTCATAGTGGTCATACTAGTTAAATCTTCTGGAAATACTTCCGAGAAGTCTCTGACAACTGGAATACCTTTAACACGCTTCTCATCCGCCTTCTTCTCTGTAATTAGTGTCAGTAGAGAGAAATCCCTTTTCTTGAGACATTTATGCACCTTCACGTTTGAGATGATGCCAACCACAACAACAACCCTGTCGTCTTCTACCGTAGGTATTCCATCACTAAGAAAGGTAACTTAATTAGTTTGTTTCCACAAATGATCTATCTTTGGTTTTTGTACAACCAATCCATTTTGACCACAACATCATAGCTACCATGGGTAATAGAAATCACTTATATCGAACGATTGTCTAGACAGACCTAGATTACAACTGCCAAGCATATGGGTGGCGGTTATAGTTCTACCATCGGTAAATTTTGTGGTAGGTTTTTGGAAATTAAACCAGTAAGAACTACCTCTAGCAGTCCACTCAAGTTACCAGGTATGAAACTTTTATCAGTACTCGAATGAGATAATGCTGGAGCAAAACTACCATTTCTGCTGGTTTCTTATCTTTTTAAGCCTTGGGTGGTTTCCTTTTAATGCATAGGTTTTCTGCACTCATAACATCTTTTTTGTGATTCTTGTGGCGGAGGAGACTTGGCCGGGATGTTCACACGATGGTGCTTGAAGGTATGGCTAAATTTCTCTATAGTGCTCTCAAATGTTCTTATTGCACGAGTCATTAGGAGGGATAGTTACACCTGTTGCTTATAATGGAGAGGCTGAGATATATTGGACGGGGTCGTCATAATGTCTTGCTTTTTGGTCCTACGCCAAGTGTAGTAAGCCAGAAAATCCGATTGGATTCTCACCACCAAGGAGACAAACAAATGTAACGTACGCTTAAACATGATAGATATCAAATGAAATGAATGCTGGAATGCTGAAATTACCGAGACTCTAAGTCTTAAGATCAATCCAATGAACAAGGACTACACGCGCCAAGAGTATTATCACTTTATTGCAACTTTTGAAGATCTGGCACAATGTAGATGGATAGTGTTACACGAACACTGAAATGCTAAAAAGAGCACGTCTCATAGAGACTAGGGCTAATGTCATAACACGAATCTCATTAAGGCTCGGGGTAGATGAGAACTTTCATACTAGTAGGAATTAAGGATTTGTTTGCATATCAATAGTGAGGTTTTATGAGAACCGAGACCTCATGTCTCCAAGTATAGAAATAAAATTTGTATAGGTTATGACCGTTATCACCTGATAGAGTTGTCAGAATTCTCATGCATGACAAATTACAGTTACGTGTGCACCCGTGATTCTAATTTGCTTTGCATGGTCACCCATGGTTCCTCCCATTCGAGATAACATACCTTGTCAAGTACCGAGTGTTATCAACGATAGAGTTATCAAAGATATATTTATTATACCAAGGGTCAAATAACTAAGGTTGTACAAAGGATTCGGTTAAGATAACAACGGGGAATCAAGACGATTTGGCTTTTTCCCTTTGAAGCTCTAAGCGTCCACATGTCTAAGTCTGATCCTCTGATAGACTTCAAATCTCTTCAGTTGTCCCACATTTACTGTTTAGGCTAGTAAGAAGGATGGGGTATGTTAGAAGTAGAAACAAGTGTGAAAGAGTTGGAAGAGTAAGGTGTGTTGTTCTCTTTGTTTGTCGTCGTTAGGTTAGTCGTGCGTGTTAGAAAGGTTTTCCGTGTTCCAAAGTGGTAATGTTAGTTTCAAGTCGTCGTTGCTTCAACTCCAGGAGTGAAGAAACAAGTATAGATATTGGAAGTAAGCGAGCGGGACTCTTTGCCCCTCTGTTAGTCGAGGATGATACAGGTGACATGGGTAGTGCGGATAATATTATGATCGTTCAGCAATGTAATGTGTAAGGCCCACCTTTCTCAGGGGGACCTCACAGTTGGTCATTCACAGCTTAACATTGGTTTAAGACAATCATTTACTCATATATGTATAAATATATATATATATATATATATATATATATATATGCAGCGGAAAATACTGTAATTTCAATTCATTACAAATAAACTATAAACATTGTCTTTAATCCTCAAAACTATTTAGGAGTCCTTTGTTTAGTTTTTTTTCTTCAGGGATGCCAGTCTTCTAGTGCCAAGAAGCTTCAATCCCATGCCTCTATTCCATAGCTCTACTTTTACCTGTCAACTGATATGCATACAAAAGTCAGCTTCGCTGAGTGAATTCTAGGTTTACTTTGCTAAATAACTTTCGTAAGAGATATTAGCTTTATCAGTTGAAAATAATCATTGTGTATCACAATATAAGTACACACAGGCTATCACTTTATCAATACTTTATCATTCATTGTTATTTGTTACTCTTCTTTATCCGTCAATTCTCTGTCACAATCGGTGCCTAGGCTCGCCTAGGACTTTACCGACATGCCAATTAAGGACTTACTGTCGTACCCGATCAGGCCATTATTGTCATGCCAATTCAGGACTTACTGACCTGCCTGTTCGAGCATGCTTTATCACTTTATCACTGGTGAGGGCACAAAGAATGCAACCCTCCTTTATCAATTGCTTGCAAGGCTTTACTTTATCACTTTATCAAGGTACATGTTATGGGCCCAATAACAATTCTTTAAGTTTCACTTATATCTTTAGTTTTCACATACACTTAACACATAATAAAAAGCAAACTCTTAGTCTAAGCATTCACATTTCATCAATCATAAGAGATAAACTAGATAACTGACCCTCCGCGGGACAGCGGGTGTTCGGGGGCGGCAGCCCCTGATAGCAGGGTTTTAGGGGCGGCAGCCCCTAGTGGGGTCCAAGAGGCAACGCCCCTGGCTGGGGCCGGGCTGCCAGGTCAGCGCGCCCGAAAATTATTTTGAACTATCTAAATGACACATTTTACTTTAGAAAATTTTATTTTCTTGATAAAAGGTCTTAAAAACCGTTCTCATAAAAGTATGTATTTTAGTATGCATATCACCCCAAAACATTGAAAACGGGTAAAGGAGGGGTCTAGAACTCACCTGAACTTGTCCAATAGCTTAAATTCTAAGCCTCTTAAGCTATAGCCTGAATACTCTAGCTGCACGAAAGTTAATATGCAAAAACGTCATTTTCTTCATAGTTTCACCCACAGTTTCGCTGGTAGTTTCGCTGGCAGTTTCGCTACCAGTTTCGCTGGGCAGCACTTCTGTCAGTTTTGCTGGACAGATTCGCTGGCATGAGCGCCCAACTTTCGTTGGAATTTTCTAGTTTCGCAATGTCTAAGGTTATCCTAAGTACTTAGCGAAGCTATTAGCGAAACTGTAGTTTCGCTGTAGCGAAACTGTAGTTTCGCTAGGATTCTCCTAGTTTCGCTGGATAAATGCACAGTTTTGCTGGATGAATACTTAAATTCGCTGGATCGGGGCCCGGTTTCGCTGGATGAATAAAAACTAAGAACCAGCCTGTTTTTAACCTAAAATCTTAACTTTTTACGTCCAAATCCTTGGTTTACCTTCCATGAACCCAAATCTAAGCTTTTTACACGTTTTCATACGTAAAAATTTGACCTTTATGTGTTTCTTTGAACTTTTCAAAACCCCAAAACCCTAGAATCCGGGTTTGATCTACAGAAGGTCTTAGGGGTCGATTCTTACCTTGTTTTGTTGCTATTTCCTTAGTTTTTGATGCTCCAAACACCCAGCTCTTCAATCCTTCAATCTTCCAAGCTCAAATCTTGAGTTCTTCCCACTTTCCCTCTCTACTTTCTCTCTCTACGAAATTGGTGGCTAGGGTTTGAAATGGTGGAATGGATCTGATCATGCATGGTTTAAGGGCTGATTAGGGCCCTTAAACCCATCAAGCCTAGCCCATTAAGGCTAATTTGATCCATAGCCCACTAATTTACCCCTTTATTTCTTAAATTAACCCTTAAAAGCCCATTATTATTAAATGGCTTGTTTCGGGGAATTTCAGGGCGTTACATAATGTTAGTATGCCGGGAGAATGTTCGTACAACAGTTGCAATCATGTAAGAGTGTCTATGCAATACTAGTGTTGTGTCTAAGGCTATAGTCTAGATGCAGATGCAATCCAAGTTCTCTATAACCAGTGGCTATGATACCAATCTGTCACACCCTCAATTCCCACAAACGGGGTTTTACTGTTAGGCGTGTGACATACCAGAATCTCAGACATGGTCATATCAAACGACACTATATGAGTTTAAAAAAATAAACGTTTGACTTAAATCAGAGTAACGTAAAAGAAATGAATAATAGTGCGGAAGCGAATAAACGAAATGTAAACAATACTGAAAGTCTGAAATGCTAAGTCAAAACAATGTCTAATGCAAAGTAAATGGATCTGATGAATGCATGTCCTGAATGCGTTCCTTAATCGTGCATCATGAGATTAAGCATTCCTGTTACCTGAGAAATATGCTAAAGTGTGTCAATATAAAGTTGGTGAGTTCACAGGTTTTATCACAGATAAAAATGTTTGTAACTGTTTGAATGGTAAAGTAATTAAAGCGTATCGATAGGTAGCTAGCCTATAAACAAGTTACTTAGCGTTTCGGACCGAAGCTGACTGTTTGTATGTTTGTTGCCTTCCCGTCACACCTCACCAGACAGTGACAAATGTTAGGTCAATGATGCACCCGTTTGACCTCCAATCAAGCTAGCGCGACTAGCCCGGGCGGGGTTTGTCAAACCCAGTAGTACTACTCAGAATTACCTCGCTACACATTACTAATGGTTCGAGAATGTAAGGACTTTTAAGTATGTTTGTACTAACGTAACAGGCGATATCAATAATACTAAAAACCATTTATAAATATGTTTGTATGTTTTCTCCCCCAAAAAGGGAAGAAGGTAAAATAGGGGCCGTGAAGACTCACCTTGAATGCTCAGCAAAAGAAAGAGTGTTCGCACAACAATTAGAGTTTCGGTTAACCTGGATTTCATTTAATAGGAATATAATTAATGTTAGTTACTATTTACGAGTGTAAGATGTCGTACGGTTTCGCGATCACGGTTCGGTTCGATGTCGGTTGTCGATGATTTTCATTCATACACAAACACACTCAAATGCATTAACACCACAAAAACGTACACATTCGCAAGACACATGTATTTTTATGAAAAATATATATTACGAGGCTTTTTATAGAAAAGGTGTTAAGTGACATAATATATTATTTGTTAATTTTTACAAATGTGAACTTTTTCAAATCTAACAGTTATATATATATACACACATATGTACTTATTTACGTTATACATACTAATAACACACATGTACTTATTTACGTTATACATACTAATATTAATGGAGTATATCTATTATTTAAAATTGAAACAAAGGCTAGAATATATCACCATCGTATTCACCAACAATTACTCAAAGATATAAGGTCAAATTAATAACCAAGATAAGCACCACAATGTATAATAACTATGACTCCACTAAATGACATACATACACATATACTGCCACACATACCCAGCACATACATGAAATCACTCTTCACCACATCCATATATACACCCACACGCATACACACATTCAGCAAGGAACACACACAGAACACACAGAATGAACACACGTGAAGCAAATAAAAACATCCACAAAATGCACACAAGAACCACCCGTACACAGCCGCTTATACACCTCCGATCACGCAACACACCCCAACTGTCGCACTTGATAACCCGTATGTATAGGCACCAAAATGCAGCAGCAGAATACACACAGCAGAAGTAGTTTATGTACCGATTCATCGATAACATACAGACATCGCATTACATGAGAACTCATGGCCTAAGTTATGCACACGAAACCGATCTGCACGTAATGCACACACAAACAGAATCACATACACGCACACATCGAAGGCTTGGACACCATATCGAACACGTCCAACTGATCCCACGGTTCCACCCTACAACACCCGCTGGACGAAGCATTCGAGTAAACAACCGATACCGTAACCGAAATCGTAACCGATGCCAAACGCACGAGGCGAGAGAGACAACGTACCGTATAAGCGAGCGAGAGAAAGACGCGATAGTCAGTGATGGCGGTTCACTATGGCGACGGCAAAACTCGGCAGAACAATGGTGAAAGGTTTAGGGTACGGGCGCAGGGAGGGGAGGGTTGGTTATATTAAGATTAACTTTGGAAATTTTATTTTATGTCCCCCAACTTTGTATAGTTTTTAAGTTTTAGTTAGCTTAATAATTTAGTTAGTGTAAGGTAGTATAAGTTAAGTAATAATAATAGTGGATATAATCACTACTATTTAATGAGAAAAATTAATTAATATGAAGTAGGAGAGAGAGGTTAGATAACGGAAACAGTGTTAACCGGAAAGTATGGGGTGCCACATCAATTTTATCTATTAAATGAAAATGAATTCTTATTATCATTTCTCATTATATTTAATCCCAATAACAAATACTAATATATATATATATATATATATATACTAGTGGTTGCCCGCGCGCGTTGCCGCGCCTACGTCATTTTAAGTGAATGAGGAGCATGTTGTCGTAATGAACGATGACGTTATACTTTTAGGGTTGAGAATGATGATGTTGCCGTAATAAATAAAGAAGAAAACACACTAATCAAATTTACATTGAATTGTTGCTTCTTGATAGTTCAATACAATAGTATCATTTCTTTTTCTACAAAATAAAGGCACTTAGTATTATTTTTTTACAAAATAAAGGCACTTACGTCATCATGCATGATTTTGGCCAGATTTGGTAGAAACGAAATTATTAGATACAAATTTGGGTAGTTGGTAGCCTAAAAGGCAGTATCAATACATATGTAGCTTTAGTGGAAAAAGTTAAATACATGAGAACCTCCACATACACTACATTCATATATCACAAGCAACTCCAGCCATGATACTCCATGGATTAAAACTTAAAATTTAAAAAATTAGTGGCCAAATGCCATATGCCCCAAAGGTAATGGTTTACCTTGACGAAGAATCAGAGCTATCATATTGTTGTTAACAAAGAAGATGCAAAATTGCATTTGTTATCTGCTTCTGAGTATCTAGTTTGTTGGAAACCATATCATCAACAAGACTATCACATTCTTAGCTTCAACTCTGTGATCTGCATAACAATTGTAAGATTCGCTAATTTATGACTCCTATTGTTGTATAACTTGGGTCGCTATCTGTTTAAGTTTTGTACCTGTTGATCATATGCAGAGACGTCTACAGATGACGAGGGCTTGGCAGCTTTGGCAGGTGGACCTGTCGGGTGCGCAGGAGGCGCATCGCCTCTTCGGGTGGGGTGAGTTTTTAGGTGCAGTTGTGTAGCCCCTGGTGGATTGTGGTGGTGCAGATTTCTTGCTTACATCCTTCCCACCTTTACAAGCCTCTCTTCTTTCCATTGGATTGTAACTGTGATGTGAAATAGAATAAGCTAATTATCAACTTCTAATGACTATGTTAGGAGCTGAAAGTTATTCTGGCTATAAGAAAATGTAAGAAACTGTTGTGGTTTTGTTTGTTTTGGGTCTTAATGAGCAGCTCCTGTGATGTAAGAACAAACAAACAAGAATATGGAATAATGAAAATGAAGAGGGAATCAAAGAATTGAACAAGCCTCCTATTTGGTTACAATATCCACCTACAAAAATAAGGCAGATTATGTCTTGTTGTGCTAGCACTGTAATACAAGCGTCAAACAAAACTCAAACAAATTCATAATGTCAAACAAAGCAAAATCCAAAATATTACTTCACCATACACTAATTACAGTCCCATCTATATATAAAGCAAATACAGAAATCACTTGAAAAGGAGAAGACCCAAGATGTCAAATGCAAACTTGAGACCAATATATTGATTAGTAGTTCTTAGCAGTAAATATTATGTAGTAAGCATGTTTTTTGTAAGCTTTTGAAATTGTAAGTAAATCTAACCAGGAATTGTTAGTATGTTCACCTTAGATTCATGAAAAGTCAGATTCTTACATGGATTGAGTTACCCACCTTTCCTGCTTTCGACCAAATAAGAAGAGTATTTGGAATTCATGTTTAAGGCACCACAAACAATTGCAACAGTAGCAAAAAAATTGTAGATACAAAGCTCTCATAAATGACAATACTGTTAATATTGATAGGTGTAAAACTAACAACACAGAGCACAAAAGGTGAATCTGCATTAGAGTCCATTTGGGTGGAAATAGAAAAGGGGGCAAAAATTCCATGCCTACTAAACAATTTTACAAGTCCATGAAATTCATCTAACCTTAAGTACTATCTTCTATCTGCATCTGATTAATCAAGATTTTGCATTCTATGAATGAAGGTATTTAAAGTTGATAAAAGAAAGTTAGCCCTACCGGCAACTTGACAGCTAACAACATGATCAAAATTCCTAAATTTCATACATGATTTAGGTATTGTTAATAGTAAATAAATAGAGTGGGAGAGAGGAATAAGGTGATTTAAGGGTGGAAACATCGAATCACCTTGCCATCTTGATTTAAGCCATCACCCGATAATGTGTGTATTTCCCTTTTAAAGTTCCAACTAAACCGAGCATCCCAAGCGGAGCCTTCATGCCAAAAAAACATTTTTCATAAAGAAAAGAATAATTAATTGAAATCTTTATCAGATAGATAGATGCATATGTTTCTAGCAAGAAAGTCAACTTAATATGAGAAATAATGATATAACAATTAAATCAAATAACCTCATCACTTAACCCCATGGGCCTTGTTGTTTTGGTCATATGAGCAGATTTTGCAAATGTGTAATTCAAAGAGATTTGTTGGAGTTCTTGGATGCTTCAAAGCGGCTACAAATGGCTCAACCGGTCAATAAAAGATGTTAAGGAGTTGATGGGAAAATGTTATAAAGACTCGTTTACATTACCTTATGAATAGCTATTCCTTCAACAATTGCAGTTTTCCTAACCCTAACTTGACCATAAAGAATAAAATTATTGATAGTTCTTCTATAACATAATAGAAGTAAAAGGTAGACTTTAAATGCATAACCAAACCATATTCACCATCTGCTATGTATGATAACCATTTCCATAGGTGGCATCCACAATTGCATCCCTTTTCTAGTCTTCTAGACCACATTACAGGTTTCCATATCTCGTGTTTATACAAATAGGAACAAATGATAGGATTATGTAACTTCTGTAACTGGGAGTTTAGGATTGCTTTAAAATCAAATGCTTATGCTCCTTAAAATCCAAACACCCTAAATAAATTAACATTTATCAATAAATATGCATCTGTATTCCCAAATGCTTAGTAACCTTGAATTCTTGATTATTATATGTTGAAAACCTAAACGAATAAAAAAACCGCCTCAGATCGAACAATCATAAATCCAAACACACGTCAAAAATCAAACCTGATAATCAAACGTACCTCACCGAATGATGAATTGGATCAGACATCAACGGGGAAGGCGAATTGGGTGCCAAATTGCTATTGAATTTAGCTCCAATTTCTCTCCAAACACATCGTTGTTCATAGTATCCCTCAAGTAATCGAAGATGGTGTTGGCAGAATTAGGGGGGGCATTTATCATCGATGAGAAGGTGCTTAACGATTGGGTGCTGTCATTGAATGGAAGCACCGTTGATAACATGGAAACGGTTGTAGGGAGTAGAGAACAGAGACGTCTTACAAAATAGGGGAGAAACCGAACCATTGAATGCATGGATGGACGATTGGGGTACTGATTCTTGAAGGTCAGTTGATTGAAACAGTCCGACCATTGAATGCATTCGTTTCTGAAACCGTCGTGTACAGGAAGGCGGGAGGTGCAGGGAGGTGGGAGGTCACCGGAGAAGGAATAGTAATGGAGAAGGTTGAAGAGACCGACGAGTGAACGAAAGGGTTTCAAAGCACATGTACAGGCGCGTCTTACAGAAATATGGAAATGACCATCGTACCCACCATTCATGTATTAGAAGGTAGTAAAAGATATATATATATATATATATATATATATATATATATATTTAAAAACTTAAAATGCAAACGAAATTCCTCCATTGTCACACCCCCGTGTGTATCTACTCAGAATTAACTCGCTATACTACATACATTAACGGTTCGAGAATGAGGACTTAAGTGGTATCACACTAGTAAACAAGTAATATTAAAGTAATACTGATCAATAAAAATGAATTTGTTTCCCACGTTTCTTTCACCCTAAGAAAATAGTTAAAGCGGGGCTGAGAACTCACCTTGAATGCACAGCAATAGATTAAGGTAAACACGAGCGTTTAGGTTTCCAAATAACCTGGGTTTCGTTTAATATAAAACATTAATATCAAATTTTAATAATAAGAAGAAATTATTGGGAACATAGTGGTTTCGCGTTCACGTCTCGGGTACGGTGTCGGTTATCAGTTGTTTCCCCATTCACAAGCAAACACAACTAAACACCAAACATACCAAATGTATAAGCTCAATTTTCTCGTTTATATCGGATCATGCATAAAGATACTCTTCATCCGTTTTAAATTATATAACTTTAGTTAATAAATTTAATATGTTTTTTTTTAATACAGAACCAACGTCTTAGCACATACCAGTTATGTATAAAATTTCATACAAACATAATGTAAATACTACTTATAATGCACCACCATATTATATCTATATATTTATATGTCATCTATAACAATATGTTACATACTAGAACAGATCATATAACTCAATGCATCCCCATATGGCACATTACAATACATGTCATACACTTTACTTGTATAATAACAATACATATCATGCCCACTCATAATTGTAATATAACTTATGCACACCCATTAACACACGTACTCGTACTCAAACATGGAAGAAAGAAGCACACACACTCAATGTATCATACATACATTATATATATTTATATATATATATATATATATATATATATATATATGTATATATATATATATATTTATATGAACACACCCATAATAAAACAACATAAACTCCAACCAACAACCAAAAGAAGATACATACATGCGTGTACAGACTCTAACATCACATAAATCCATTACACCACAAAACGAATAAGCGTTGAGATGAAAACCTACCGAATGGGAAGTTGTCGATGGTGCCGATAGAGGTCTTCGGTCGCGAGTTGCTGATTGAAGGAGACCGGGTGCGAAGGAATGGCCGACGGCAGGTGGGTTCTTGGTGAACTAGGGTTTGGAATGAAGAAGAAGGGTGGTTGCGAATGGTAGGTGCCGTGGGGGGGGGTTGGGTGATTTAAAGGGATATGTTTATGAGATTTACCAACTTTAGTCCTTCTAATTTGCAAGATTTACCTATTAATTAACTTAATTTTATTAGTTGTAGGTTAATTTTTAACAATGTAAGTTAATTGCTAATAATAAATATAGTATTAATAATAATAATATTAAAAATAATAAAAAAATCATCATCCTTTAATAATAATAAGATTGATTAACTAACAATGAATGGGGAGAGTTTTGATAATAGAAACGAGATTAACCTAAAAATTCGGGTTGTCACATCATTCCCTTGTTGAAGGAATTTTCATCCCAAAAATTGATCGATGAACGACTAGTGGACAGATAAACGACCAGCAACCAGGCAGATCAGATCAGAGCATAAGGTTTTCTAGAACATAGGCAAGATAGGGTTTCTAAGATATTCTGAAACAAACCCGAAACAAATAAATGCAAGGTTTCACACGAGTTATGACATCATCCCCTTGTTGAAGGGAATTTCGTCTCGAAATTTAGAATATATACGTTAATGAACTACTAGTAAGCAAGCTGGTCAATGAGTAAGCTAGTTAGTTATCTGGAACATAAGCAGGGTAGGATCTCTGAGGGTTTCTGAACAAACCGTAAACAAAAGAACGTAAGGTTTCGTGAGAGCTATTTCTACGGCATGCTCAGGGTTCAAGTCAGTCGGTACTATTCCTAGCACTTTACTAAACTTGTTGGACACATAACTCTTATCGAGACCAGAATCAAATAAGACGAAGGCATAATGACCATTTATAGGAAATCTACCAGATACTACAGTAGGGTCATTAAGAGTCTCACATGAGCCCATGACGAACACTCTGCCCTTGGCACCACCACTTCCACTTCCTGAGCCATTTCCGTTGTTGTTGCGGTTGTCAGAGTTGTTTCCCTCACCATTGTTCCTCCTCAGCTTTAGGTAGTTTCGCTTGATATGTCCCACTTCACCACATTTGTAGCAACCCCTTTGTTCTCCTTGATGTGTCGTCGGCCTAGCAGTTAGATTTACCCAGCAGTTCTTGGCAACATGACCGAATTTTCCATATTCACACGTGTTTCTGCCGCAAGGCCCGTTGTGGTGATAGTTGCATTTATTGCATTTGGGCAACGTCCCAGTGTAGCCACTACCGAGGTGGGAAGATACAGAAGCTTCGTTGGGATTGCGGAAATTGTCGAACCTCCGTTGTTGCTGTGGTTGCTGCTGGAAAGAGTTCTGCTTGTTATTGGGGCCAGACTCCCATTTTCTCTTACTATGACCATCAGTAGTGGTAGAAGTAGAACCACATGGAGGTAGTTTACCTTGTGTTACTGCCTGGTCAGTTAGTCTATGAGCTAGTCTAATTGCCTCTTGTATGGTAGTTGGTCGAGAGGGAGTGACCATTCCCTGGATTTCCGGAGACAATCCGTGCAGATATCTTTCGATCCTTAGAAAAGGAGGGTTGACCATGTTGGGGCACAAAGTAGCAAGTTCGTGAGATCGAGTGGTGTACGCCTCAATCTCGGAACCTGTCATCTTGAGATTCCAGAACTCCATCACCAATTTCTGTACCTCTTCTCGAGGGCCGTATTCTTCTTTCATCAAAGTCTTAAAATCCTCCCAAGCTGTTTGATTGGAAATCTCAACTCCTAGCATTTGTACCTGGGTGTTCCACCAGGATAAAGCAGCTCCGTCTAGAGTGCCGGTGGAGTATTTAACCCGATTTTCCACAGGACAATTGCATATCTCAAGCACTGATTCTAGCTTCTCGAACCACCGTATCAGTCCTACGGCCCCCTCCGCTCTGGTGAACGGGTTTGGTTTACAGCCCATAAAGGACTTGTATATGCAAATTCCTTGACCTGTAATGAATTTAGTCCAGAACTTTGGAAGTATGGAATGAATGCTACAACCTACGAGACTGACGGAACGTTAACGTCAGATATGGATTGGGTTTTGCTTACCGATAGGAGCGGGTTGAAGATTAGGGTTGTGGTTCGCCAGTGCATCAGCCACATGCTGCTTTATGAGGGCGTCCAATTCTGCTGGAGTCATATTGATGGAACCACTACCACGTCCATGTCCAGACATTCTTAACAATCACAACATACAAAAATAAGTAAATATGTAACATATCAACTTCATTTAAGCATAAGTAATTAAAGAATTTAGCACACACAACTAAATGTTCAAATAATAATTTCTAGCAAAATAAATTGTAAGTACGTCTACAATTAATTAAACCAAATATCAAAATTCAGAAACATAAGTCGGATGGGGACAACCCTTCCCATCCAGGTGTGAAACGAATGAAAGTCTGATAAATGAATAGAATGAATAAAGAAGGTAATCAATGTGAATCAACTGATCCGGTGCTATCCTCAGGCTCGTCCTCTGGCTGCTCTTCCGGCTCTTCCTCATCAGGCTCCGATGTTGTGTTCAGTGCATTGACCTGACCCAATGAACAAAGAATGCGTGCGCATAGAGTATCACTACTCTGAGGTAACTTTCATGAAGATTATGAACATATCAAATAATTAGTATTGCACGATAGCTAAGATGCTAGAATGAATAATGTCTCGTTGTATGAAGGGGCAAAAATGTGTGTGTGAGCACCAGTCGGAGACACAGACTTCTTTCTGGTGGAAGTGGGACTACACCAAGGATCGGCATTAAGTCCATTTCTATTCACAATAGTGCTGGATGAGATGACCAAGTCTATACAAGAGCCTGTCCCATGGTGCATGCTGTTTGCAGATGATATTGTCCTAATATCAGAATCTAAAACGGTGCTTAACGAGAGGCTAGAACAGTGGAGAGCAGCACTAGAGAGCAGAGGCTTAACGTTAAGTCGCTCTAAGACTGAATACATGCATTGTAACTTTAGTGGTGAGGCTGAAGAGGACACATAAATCAGCATCCAGGGTATGACGGTACCACAGACGTCTACGTTCAAATACCTGGGCTCGTACGTCCAGGAGGACGGAGAGATACACAGCGATGTAGCTCACCGTGTGCAATCAGGATGGTGCAAATGGAGAGCAGCATCAGGGATCCTGTGTGATAAGAGGTTCCCAGCAAAATTAAAAGGAAAACTTTACAGAGTGTCAGTACGTCCAGCTATGTTATACGGAACAGACTGTTGGGCCATAAAGAAATCGTACCAGAGACAAATAGAGGTCGCGGAAATGCGTATGCTGAGGTGGATGTGTGGACATACAAGATTGGACCGAATAAGAAACGACGCGATTCGACAGAGGCTGGAGGTGGCGTGTATCACAGATAAAATAAGAGAGGGAAGATTAAGATGGTTTGGGCATGTAAAGCGAAGGTCGATGGTAGCACCCGTTAGAGCAGTAGACAACATCACCGTAGAGGGTAGGAGGAATAGAGGCCGACCTAGGTTGACTTGGGACGAAATAATTAGGTGAGATATGGTAGACTAGCACCTCTCTGAGCACATGATCGAGGATAGGAGTGAGTGGAGACGTAGAATTAAAATTAAGGACTTCTAGCGGGACCGGTGGGTAGGAAGGGTAGACGTAGATCTTGGGTAAGAAGGGTAGACGTAGATCTGTTGCGGCCTACCTGTCTTCCCTTATTTGATGTACACACTTTCTATGTATTTAAGTAATTTATACCTGTGTGTTGTCTGACTTACTTTATGTTTGCGATTGCGACTGTTATTGGTTTTCGTTAATGAGTCGGGGGTCTCTTTGGAAGCAGTCTCTCTATCTCCCAAGATAGAGGAAAGACTCGTCGCCACCTACCCCTCCCAGACCCCGCTCTTGAGTGGGATTTACTGGGTATGTTTGTTTGTTTGTTTGTTTAAGGACTGGGACTATTGTCACAGTACAATCCCATTAAGGCTCTAGATAGATGAAAACTTCCATACGAGTAAAGGTGAAAGGATTTGTTTCCATATCAATGGTGAAGTTTTATGAGAATCGAGACTCTCATATCCCAAAGTATAAAAATGAAAATTTGTACTGACTATGACCGTTATCACTAGACTGAATTCACCAGACTTCTCATGCACGACAAATTACAATTACGTGTGCACCCGTAATGATAATTTGCTTTGTTATTAAATCAAGGGTCGATTAACCAAGGTTGTACGAAAGAATCGGTGGAGGAAAGCATTCACTTGAGCGAGAGGTCTACTGGGTTTGACAAACCCCACCCGGGCATGACTTGCTGTGCTATTCAAACGGGTGGGGTTTGTCACATGGAGGTGACATGCATGCATATCTTACTTGGATGGTCTACTGGCGGTAACACACATATACACATTGTACGAACGTCAGCTCGCGATCGTCAGAAAAGCTACGTAGATCAAAGGAGAAAGCATTTGGAATTCCAAGTTAGTGATAAGGTGTTGATAAAGGTTTCACCTTAAAAAGGTGCAATACACTTTGGGAAGCTCGAAAAGCTAAACCTTAGATATATCGGACCATTTGATATTGTCAAAAGGATCAGTTCAGTTGCTTATCAGCTAGACTTACCTGCGGAACTCGATGGCGTTCAAAATGTGTTCGATGTTTCCAACCTGAAGAAGGGTCTGACTGATGAATCACTCGTCGTTCCATTAGAGGAACTGGAAATTGATGAACACTTCGTTTCGTTGAACACATGTACTTATTTACGTTATACATACTAATAACACACACATGTACTTATTTACGTTATACATACTAACTAATATTAATGGAGTATATCTATTATTTACAATTGAAACAAAGGCTAGAATATATCACCATCGTATTCACCAACAATTACTCAAAGATATAAGGTCAAATTAATAACCAAGATAAGCACCACAATGTATAATAACTATGACTCCACTAAATGACATACATACACATATACTGCCACACATAACCAGCACATACATGAAATCACTCTTCACCACATCCATATATACACCCACACGCATACACACATTCAGCAAGGAACACACACACAGAACACACAGAATGAACACACGTGAAGCATAACATACATACATGTAAAATGCAAACACCCTTGCACGTAATGTATGCCATACACACACTGCCCTACACACATAAAAACATCCACAAAAAGCACACAAGAACCACCCGTACACAGCCGCTTATACACCTCCGATCACGCAACACACCCCAACCGTCGCACTTGATAACCCGTATGTATAGGCACCAAAATGCAGCAGCAGAATACACACAGCAGAAGTAGTTTATGTACCGATTCATCGATAACATACAGACATCGCATTACATGAGAACTCATGGCCTAAGTTATGCACACGAAACTGATCTGCACGTAATGCACACACAAACAGAATCACATACACGCACACATCGCAGGCTTGGACACCATATCGAACACGTCCAACTGATCCCACGGTTCCACCCTACAACACCCGCTGAACGAAGCATTCAAGTAAACAACCGATACCATAACCGAAACCGTAACCGATGCCAAACGCACGAGGCGAGAGAGACAACGTACCGTATAAGCGGACGAGAGAAAGATGCGATAGTCAGTGATGGCGGTTCACTATGGTGACGGCAAAACTCGGTAGAACAATGGTGAAAGGTTTAGGGTACGGTCGTAGGGAGGGGAGGGTTGGTTATATTAAGATCAATATTGGAAATTTTATTTTATGTCCCCCAACTTTGTATAGTTTTTAAGTTTTAGTTAGCTTAATAATTTAGTTAGTGTAAGGTAGTATAAGGTTAAGTAATAATAATAGTGGATATAATCACTACTATTTAATGAGCAAAATTAATTAATATGAAGTAGGAGAGAGAGGTTAGATAACGGAAACAGTGTTAACCGGAAAGTATGGGGTGCCACATATCATTCAATTTCTTTCTTCGTTGACCATACACGTTCTTATAACCATGACTACCAAACACCCAAAGTTTAGACACATCAAGAACTTCTCCCGACCATGCCTGAAGGGGTGTTTTACCTTTAACTACACTTGTTGGAGATCTATTGAGAACACACATGGCTATTGCTATAGCCTCTACCCACAAGAAATTCGGCAACTTCTTTTTTTAACATACTTCTTGCTATTCCCATAAAAGTGTGATTATTCACAACACTATTTAGGTGAGGTGTATGTGGGACTGTTGATTCCTTTCTTATTCCATTCTTTTCATAAAAGCTATCAATATATTCTTTTGAACAAAATTCTCTCCCTCTATCAGTATGTAAAACTTTTTAGTATTCTCACATTTCTTTTCAACCAAGGTTTTATAGACTTTAAATTTAGCAAGAGCATGATATTTGTTTATGAGAAAACACACTCATGATATTCTTGAAAAATAATCAATCAAGAGAAAGTAATAGAGGCTATGACAAACTCTTTGGACTTGCATAGGACTGCAAAGGTCTACATGAACAAGTTCCAAACTTGTCTTAGCTCTCCAAGAGTGAGATGTGAAGGGGGTTCTTGAATGTTTTCCCAATGAACACCCTTTATAATTTGGTGATATTCTAATACAAGGAAGTCTTCTCACCATATTATTATCATGTAAAGTCTCATACTATCAAAGTTTAGATGAGCAAACCTCTTGTGCCATAGCTGAGAGGTCGTATCAACACCAGAAGTTAGACTTTAGGGGATGCGACATTTAGGAGGAACATGTTGTTGTTGAGAATATGGATCTTCATCACTTCAACACCTTGGTTTTTTATTACACATTTATCATGTTCAAAGAGTAAGGAGTGCCCTTTCTTTATAAGTTGGCCCATATACAACAGATTATACTCTAACGAAAGAGCATAATACACATCATCAAGAAGTCTTAAGCCCATAGTGTCTGCATTCACACGAACAGTTCCCTTGCCTTGAACAAACAACTTTCTTTTATTTCTAAATTGCACCTCCACTTTGAAAGTTTCATCAAGACGATTAAAACTTGATCTACACCCTGTAATATGATTTGAACACCCATAATCAAGGAACCATAAGTTATTGTTTTGTACCTGATCGGATCTTATCATAAGCCAAGGTTTCTCATCTTTTATAATTTTCATGAAGAGATGTTGATGTCCACTAATCTCTACATTTTCATTTGCTTATGTCATATTTGCATGTGGTTCTTGATTGTATCAACAGTCAGTGGATATATGGCCATATTTCTTGCACACATAGAACTAAGATACTCGGCTTCGATCTAGTGTATGTCCTCATCCACGGCTACGAGAACCATTCGTATTTTAAGGTCGATTGAATTCTTGAATTACTTGAAGAGCATGCTCTTCAGTCTTTTCTATTTTGTCACTCACAATGCTTAGCATTCTCTGCTCCGATGATGCTAAAAATCCCATAAGTTTAATAGGAGAAAGCCTAGTTAGATCATAAGCTACCTCAATAGATGGCACCATATAATCAAATTTAAATGCGAAACTTCTCAAAACTTTCTCCACAATCACTTGATGCATCACTTCCTTTCAATAGGATCTCTTCTAGCTAACTATACACATGGAAAGGGGGTTGGGGTAGTGGGAAGATTGCTAGTCTGATTAGCTACCATAAAGTGACAAAAGGAGTGCGAAGGAGGAAACCAGTGCTATGATACCACTGATAAATCAGTGGCTAGATTAATAATGAAAAAGAGAGTGTGTGACTTTTTTCTTGTTTTCAATGCATAAAAGGACAAGAATACTCCTTTAAATAGAAAAGAGAACAAACGGATATGCTTATAACTCGCACACCCTCAACATCTTGTTCAAAACTCAAATATAAACTAACCGACTTAATCAATCAGAAAAGGGCTCAACAACTCGTGACCATTTCTCCACACGTGTAAGAGACTTAATTGTGCATGCTTTCCACATTACCAACTTTGCATGGGAGTGTTGTGTCACCTTTATGGCTTTAACAGTTTCAGGTTGACTTAGGGGATTTTCTCACCTAAGGTGGGTTTCCTCCTAAGGGTGGTCTTAAATCTAGGACCGATGAATACGAATTGATATACGAGCTTCCCTTTTCTGACGTGCCAACGTAGTGCTCAAGCAACCATACTCAGGTAATGGATATAATCGAATGGGCCAGTGTCTTGTTAGGCATCCAATTAGATGTTCAAAAAAAGTAAAAGTGTAAATCTAGATTGTCAAGTGTACAAGTTTAACAAGTAAAATCAGATTATCTGTTACACTAGATCGTCTATTTAAAAGATTAAATTAACCCAAGTTTAAATGAACTTGAGCACATATTATGACTCGTATATTAAAAGAGCCCAAGTATTAACTTCATATATCTAGTCGACTCGAAATCCTACAAGTAGTCTTTTATTTACACAATTTTAGTTAACATATTAAATATATATTTTTGAATAATTTATTATTATATATACATTATAATAAAAAATAATAAAAAATATATATTATGCTATATATAAAGTTATATATATATATATATATATATATATATATATATATATATATATATCTTAATAAAATATATAAATAAAATAATTATATAATAAAAAAGGCCGAGCTTTGTCACATCCCGGCGGAAGCGTGAAGCGATTTTTGGGTGTGACTTGTTTGTTCAGAACGCATTTAATTATAAGGAATCAAATTACAAATAATATTAATACATAAAACATATAACTTGATTATATATATCATAAGTTAAGATTACATCATTACATATAAAGTTAAAATTTGATATAATCCTTATTACAACTTTTATTTAACTAAACATCTTCAAATGCGATGAAAATGCGCGTACCACAACACTGTTATCGTAGATGTTGACGGTTAGATTTACACAGACTCTTCCAACGACTTCACCCCAGCCGTTGTATACATCAAAAGAGAAATCTACATTATTAGTCATTTTCACCTGAAAAGACGTACTCAAATAGTCAACGTAAAGTTGGTGAGGTCATAGGTTTATTTCCAGACAAAATATTTTATTGATGCATCAATTACAACCAAACATGCTCACACATAATTCATACTGTCATGAAACAATTCACAAAATCAGATAATATTGCATCACAACACTCATTCTGTTGGTGCAGGAAATATTTAACTAGTATCACAACACTCATCCTGTTTATGCAAAATATTCTCCTAAGTAGCGCTACCTATATTATCCAACGGTTCCTCATTCGAATTAATGGTTGTATCACAAATGACAGTACATCTCAAAATAGTTTCAAAACAATGCATCAATATAAACAGTATGCTTTTTCCCCTAAAAATCTTACAAATACCAAAACGGGGCTATGAGTCTCACCTGTACTCCAAATGGTAACCTATAAAAATAAATTTTATAAGTTAGATAAAAATTTCTTTAAAATTTTTAGAACCTCAGATATAACCAATTCTTAAAAATTCAGCTGTAATATAGTCAGATAATATTACCATAAACTTCCCAACTTTTATTTTATTATTTATAAATTGTTATAATTATCATAAATTCTCCATAAATCACCAAAAATAGCTAATTTTATCCAAAAATTCCCAAAGTTTTAAAGAATATTAATTAAACATTTTTTATCATCACATAAATTTTTTGATATCTAATTCACAATAGATTTCTTTCTGTAAACCTTACAATATTCCTAAAATTCATTAAAAATAACTATATAACTCCAAAAAATATAAAATTTACACCATCTGTTTAATTTGATTTATAATATCTTTATTGAATTTTTCACGACTTATGGTATTGATTAAGTATTTCTTTTGATTTTTTCTTTACAGATCACTTAAAAATTCATTGTTCAATCATAAAAAGGAAATAAATTACAAAATAATTCTTAGAGCCTTTATATCTTAATAGATTCATTCTGTGATTTTTCCATAATTTTCCCGAATTTTTTGTATTTTTGAGTATTTTCTTTACTTTAAATAATTTGTATAAATTATTTTACTTATTATACTTTTACTAAAATTTACAAAATGACAAGTAAATATTTTTATAAAAATTTTACAATGTTTATTCCCACAATCGCAGTTAAATATATATTAAACTGATTTTTGTAAGTTGATACATCTTTTTATTGAAAATTTCTTTTATATAACTTTGGGTTGTCAACATCCATCTATTTTCTTCAGGTTATAAAACCTTCTTAATATTTTTTTCTCATAACATTAACATATTTGTATGATTATGTGAAGAATTTGTGGGTTTAATCATAAGGTTTGTTTATATGTGTTGTTTAGACACATATATATACATTTTGGTAAACTTGACTAGTTATGTTTTAGAGATTAAAACCTTGATTTTGATAACAAAAGAGGGGGATGATAACTGATGGCAGCCTCTTTCTCCGTCGAACCGAATTAAGCGAAGGTCTCCAAACCTTGTTCTTCTTGTAACCGAGAACTTAAAGAAAAAGAGTGGTAGTATAGAGGTGATCGTGGGTGGAGATGATGATGGTATTCGGTTGAAGGATGGTGTAAAGGTGGTGGTGGTCGTGGGTGGGTCACAACCGAGAGAAAACAAGGTGGTGGTATATGATTGTGATGGCATCCGAGAGTTTTTATGAAGGCTTAGTGGGAGTTGTTCACATATGGTTTAGACACATAACCTCCTTAGTAATAATGATTAGTGATGTGTCAATACAAGAGGTATGCTTGGTGTCCAAAGAATGATGAAGGTGATTCGGTATATGGACATTGATCCGAAGGGAATGTATTGTAGCTTGTGTAATGATTAGCTCCAGGTGTAGGTGGCAACTTGAGGTTTAATGTCTTAGTGGCTAGGTGGCGGTCCAAGAACTTGCTTAGTGTCCTAGTTGATTAAGTGATTAATGATTTAGTTTTGAAGCTTTAATCGTGTGACTTAATCCCATAATGATCCGAGATTTAGATGCTTATGGTTAAGTTTGTTTGGTTTTTGTTTTGGTATCAAGTTTCATTGATGTCACTTTTGTATTGGGTGTTTAGTTAGGTTGTTTCTCATTTCATTTTATGTATGGTTTGATGTTATAATATTGAGATAACTAATCAAATAATGAGAAGTTTATATATTAGAATCCATGCATACGTAAATTTCATGCGTGCATGTAAGCATGCACATGTTCCACACACACACACAGATATATATATATATATATATATATATATATATATATATGTATGTATGTATGTATGTATATACTAAAACACATATAATTCATAAGATGCTAGCCAAATAATGTAATACATATAAGAATCTTGTTAATTTGTCTAACTTTAATTTTAGGGTTGTTACAAGCTTGAGCTTTAGAAATAATACTCTAAACAAGTTGAGCTCGCCTAAGGCCACCTAAGTCCAAATGAGCAGAGCTCGAGCTCGACTCGGCGGCACGCTTGGCACGTTAACATCCCTGTGTTGACAATATTAGGATTTAGGACGCATATTGGTAATTAATGTATGTATTTGATTGTAAAATCTTATCTTATAATAAATCTTTATACATATCAAGTGGTTAAACTTCATATATCATATATACTTATTAGTTTGTTAATAAATATTTGTTGGAATATTTAAGTACGTGAGAAGTTAGCAGTGAGTTCAAGAAAATAGTTTTTTAACAATAATTTTATTTTATTGATAACTTGTGCTTATAATGATTTCAATAAGGGGCAGCCCTACTTTGTGAGTACATTGCCTAGGTGACCCTAGATATTATGAGAAGAAAATAAATGGATGATAAAGTTGTCGTAATGGTTAAACCTACATCTCTTTAACTAGATGGCGATGGTTCTAACCTTTTCTCGAACATAGCTATAAAAGAGCATGTCTCGTAATGGTTAAACCTACATCTCTTTAACTAGATAAAGATATGTCTGACTCGATAAATAACTCTATTATCATCATATGAAGTCCAGAAAGTTTAACCCCGGTGAAACAAGTTCCAAGGCGACCCCTAATCTAAACTCACACAAACTTTGAGAGGTGATACTTGATAGTTACCAATGCCATAAGAGAATTAGGACATGAGCAGTACGAGAAATTAATCCTGGAAACGTGCAGGCATCATTTTCCTTTGTGTGGGCTGTTTTGGGCTAGTAGACTAGAACTCAGCTACTGGGTTCCTTTCTGGGCTGCCATGTTATTATCACAATATGATCTGTATTAAATTACGTTGGCTTAAACATATATTTACCCTGAATCTAGACTTAGTTTTCGATGTTTTTTTTGGCTTGTAATGTTAAAAACGTTATTAATTAATAATTGAATATAATACCATGTGGTTAAGATGTATGAACTCTATGTGAGAGAGAAGATGCCAAGAGGGAATGCATGTGTTTATGTGATCAAACAGCTTACTGACGTTGATGCATGGTTGCTAGTGATTATTCACTATAACTCTTGGCTTGATTAATTTCCACAAAGTCAAAAACCTGACAGTAGTATTTATTTTGCGCAACTTTTTCTGAAATTGACCTTCAAACCTGAGTTAAAAGCTCATAAAGATGCGATCGACTTAGATTTGCAATGTTACATCTTGAGCGTTCCCCCATGAATAACGATCATCGATATGGAGAGATACGATAATATAAGCCTGATACATGGTGAATTCCGTGGAAGACCCCATATTCTCTGCTGTTTCTGTAATGATGTGTAAGGACTCAATTACTATTATGAATAAG
This sequence comes from Flaveria linearis, assembly GCA_024085815.1. Taxonomy (NCBI): domain Eukaryota; kingdom Viridiplantae; phylum Streptophyta; class Magnoliopsida; order Asterales; family Asteraceae; genus Flaveria; species Flaveria linearis. The sequence continues at coordinate 221,126 of JABSNV010000101.1, forward strand.
AAAGGGGACATTGGTCCTGGTCGTTATTTACACCCGGCATCAAATTCTAAGATGGGAAAACCATATATTAACTAGAATGGAAATCTTGCCGATGATAGACAACTTGGAATCCATTTTCTCCATATCGACAGGAATTTAATTTGCATTAATATGAAATCTAAGTGGATGTTTGGTAGCCTAGGCTATATCTTAATTAGTCAGGGGTAAAGTGCATTTATTTCACTTAAAATACGCCTCTTAATAGTTCATGGAGCATGTTTATGGGTAATTTTCAGAAACATGTTGAACTGCTTAAAGACTCTCTCTTATTCAATCAGTTTTCGGCACAAGATTGTCAAACATCTCCTAAATAATCCCAGTGTACCAAGTCAAATGCTTGAAAGAAGTGCTTCTTTCTTGGAACATTTGAACCAAGCACTTAGAGTTTATGACCTTGTATCTACTCACAATTAGACAAATGGGTTCAAAATTCATCAAGAACCAATGGCCCTGAACTTTGGGAACAAGAACAAAGAAGAATGGGTTACGTTCATTGCTAATGATACCTATAGAGTCAATATTATCAAATACATTCTTGAAATCATTTGCAAGGATGCCCCAATATCTTTTTATGAAATTGAACTTGTCATTACCATATCCCCACTCACTTTCTTTAATAAAAGAATTAGATAACAAATCAGTTTGGTCATGTGAGAGACTTTTGAATCTGTTACTGACAGATTTTTGGACAAGATACAATTTGATCGGTGAATCTAGATTTGAAGTAATTGGGAGCATCCATATTTGTCAAAAAGATGGTAAATCTAACTTTATTACTTCAGAACCCATAATGCTTCACCCGAAATCATTCAAGAACACAATATGAAGTACGAATAAAGGACGTACAAGAACAAGAAGTCTGACTAGTGTCTCTCAACTCATTAAGAAGAGGATCTGCCTCAAATAATCACAATCACAATCTTAACCCAAAAATAGACATGATTTGTCATGTGACTTAACCCTAAGAGCATTCAGAGTAGCTTTCCCATTGGCATCCTCATCCCTCATAATTAACAAAAAAACACATCATTAATTAAAAAGTTAGTTGTTTTCTGAAAGTCTTCAACATCAGTTTTTTTCTTATTAACACTTAATTATTCTTTTCTTAATAATTTATCTTTCTTACACTCACAACTATTAATGAAAAATATATAAAAATAGATATAGAGGATGGATAGCGAACTGATAAATATGAGGATCATTATGGTTTCCTTTGAATATATAAGGGATGGATAGCAGCCCTAAATATGAGAGATCATTATGATTCCCCGTAATAATATAACAGATGGAGATGAGAAAAGTGCACCTGATATAAGAGTAAAATTACATCTTTTTCATGTTTTCCTTATAATATTAAGATAGGGTTGCAGATGGAGAAACTGAAGTGAATGCTCTAATGCAAAGACGAACAAAAAGAAAGGAATAACAATTAAATGACGAAGACAAAGGTTGATCTGATTGTAATAACTTAAAGCTCAAATCATGAACATCTCTTAATGAAGAAAAAAGGCGGACAGAGATTATGAGATTAGTTTTTAACTACAGAGGATGTGATTGCCTTCTTGAATTTCTTGTGTGATCCAGATTAGTTAATTCTGTATATTCTAAAGCATTCAAACTTAAAAAACATATCATCCTGTAGCTATATAGTCCAGCCTATTTACAAGCTAATCAGCTACACCACATGCACTCTAGTCCATCGGTTGCTATCTGAGCCCATCAACAATCCCAATCCACAATCCACCCAAAACAAACACCAATGTGTCACATGCAAAATAGACAACAACAAAAATATAAGAATATATAAAAAAACACTAAATAATATAATATGTTTATAATTGGATTAGATTTGCATATATTTCAAACAATCTTAATCTAATTAGGATCAATGCACCAGTTTTCCCTAAGAGTCAATTTGTTGATTTTTCCTTCACAATGTTGTTTTTAATGGATCCATGGAAAAAAATTGTGTTCTCATCGCCTTCCGATGCCTAAGTTTTCCCTTGATCTTTATTTAAGATTAAGATTTTTGTTGAGTTCCAATGGAAAAACCGGCACCGGTCACCGGGCACAACCACCAACGGCTCTCTCTCTGCTCCATCAACACCACATGGATAAAACCGTCTCTCTCTCTCTCTCCTTCTCTCTCTCTCTGCTCCATCAACGGCTCTCTCTCCGGTCACCACCACCACCTCCAGCCCCCCAGTCTCCGGTCACCACCACCGGCACCGGTCACCGGACACAACCACCACCACCGGTAATCTTCTTAAGGTTTGACTCCTCTCTCTCTCTCTGCTCTCTCTCTCTCTAAACATCTCTCTCTCCCTCTGCTCTCTGCTCCCTCTCACTAACCACCAGTCAACCACCGTCACCCAACCACCGGACACCTCACCCCGTCACCGTCACACACAGCCACCTTCACCACTGCCCACCCCCACCCACCTAGCCGCCACCGCCACCCACCTAGCCACCACCGCCACCACCGGCGACGCACAACCACCTTCACCGCTGTCCACCCCCACCCACCTAGCCACCCACCGCCCCCACCTTCACCGCTGTCCACCCCCACCCACCTAGCCACCCACCGCCCCCACCAGTGTCCACCCTCACCCACCTAGCCACCACCGCCACCACCGGCGACCCCCACCACCATCGGAGCCACCACAGCAGCTACCTCCTCTAACCCTACCTACCACCGCCTCCACCGGACCAGTACCAGCAGCATAAGCGAAGAACCCTAAATTGGGTGTACATTGGGTGAGATCGTTCTATCTGTTAGTTTAGATTGTTTGGCTGGGTTAGGGGTACCAGCATTCTGATTTTAAATAGCTACTTGTTCGTGTAATTTGGGTGAGATCGTTCCGTCTCGGGTTTTATCTCTGCTTCTAGTCTGCTCTATTTATATTTTTCGCTTGGACTGATTGGCTGGGTTAGGGTACCAGCACTCTGCTTTTAAATAGGGATTTGATTGTGCCAGTCACATTGTCTTGTGATTTGATATATTTTTGCTGCTGGTTTTAATTGTGTCATCTGTGTTTTGTTGACCTTGCGTGTGTGACTGCTTTTGTTTATACTTTATTAGTGTGGCATCCTCTTTTTTAAGGTGTTTCTTGTCACGCTGGGTGAGTGAGGTATAATTGATAACATGAGACATTATGTTGTCCCGAGATCATGTACGGTGACGAGAGATGAAACTAAAGGGAGTAAGGGTTATAAATTACGAGTGGCGTCGTGGAATGTAGGAACCCTTACTAGTAAATTATTAGAGATAATAGATGTGTTAAGGAACCGTAAGGTTCAGATAGCGTGCCTCCAGGAGACTAGATGGCGGGGTGGGAGGGCAAAGGAGTGTAATGGGTATAAACTATGGTATTCAGGGTCAGATGGAACAAAAAATGGAGTAGGTTTTTTAGTTGCTAAAGAATTTCAGGATAATGTAGTGGAGGTTAGAAGAATCGATGATAGACTTATGTTGTTAAGGATAGTAATAGGAGACGAAGTAGTGGCTGTAGTTAGTGCGTATGCACCGTAAGTTGGATTAGGGGATACAGAAAGAAAGAAGTTCTGGGAGAGTGTAGATCACGTTATGAGAGACATAAAACGAGAAGAAAAGATATTCATAGGAGGATATTTTAATGGGCATATCGGTAAGGACAACGATCATTTCCCGTTAGTGCATGGAGGCTTTGGGTATGGTCTGAGGAATGACGTCGGTAGGGAGCTTCTTGACTTTGCATTAGCGCATGAACTAAGCATCAGAAATTCGTTTTTCAAGAAAAGAGAATCGCATCTAATTACGTTTAGCAACGGCGGGAGACACACACAGATAGATTATCTGCTGATGAGGAGAGAAGATCGTAGCTCGTGGAAGGACTGCAAGATAATACCGGGACAGACAGTAGTCACTCAACATCATATGTTGGTGGCAGATCTACGACTGAAGAGAGCAATTGTCCAACCAACTAAGAGAAGTAGACCTACGATCAGATGGGGACAACTCAAAGACGAAAATATTACCATCTTTAGAGATAAAATCATACCAATGAACCTGAGTGGGCCACAGGAAGACGCCAACCAAAAGTGGGAGGCTATGGCAACTAGAGTCATTCAAGCAGCTAGAGAAACGATTGGGACTACAACAAATAGGACAATTGGTCATAAGGAATCCTGGTGGTGGAACGAAGATGTACAGGAGAAGATAAGAATTAAGCAACAAAGTTTTAGAGAGCTTTTACGCTGTAATAATGAGGAAGAACGAGCAGAGCTAAAAGATAAATACAAAGAGGCTAAACGAGAGGCGAAAAAGTCTGTGTCAGAGGCAAAGAACTCAGCATACGAGAGGATGTATAAGCGATTAGAGACGAAAGAGGGTGAACATGACATGTTTAAGGTTGCCCAGGCAAGGGAACGTAGTAGACAGGACTTGAGATTGGTGAAGTTTATAAAGGCCGTGGATGGAAAGGTCTTGGTGAGGGAGAAAGACATCAAGGGGAGATGGAAAACTTACTTTGATAACCTTTTCAACATAACGAACCGTAATCAACAAACGGAGATCGATGAAACAACTCAAACGAAGCAACAAAACAAGTGTTATTATAGAAGCATCACAGTCGATGAAGTTAAGAGAGCTTTGAAGAAAATGGGAAGGGCTAAGGCGGTGGGGCCAGACAATATTCCGATTGCAGTGTGGAAGTGCCTTAGAGATGAGGGCCTACAATGGCTAACGGACTTATTCAACACTATCTTTAAGAAAGGAAAGATGCCAGAGCAGTGGAGAAGCAGTGTCATAGTCCCCATATATAAGAAAAAAGGAGATGTCCAATGTTGCGCAAATTACAGGGAAATAAAGCTATTGAGTCACACGATGAAGCTATGGGAAAGAATTGTTGACACGAGAATTAGACGAGAAACTCGGATAGCGGTAAACCAATTTGGACTTATGCCAGGACGCTCTACAACAGAAGCTATACACGTCATAAGGAGGATAATGGAGAAATATAGAGAAAAGAGAATAGACCTACATATGGTATTCATTGACCTAGAAAAAGCCTATGACAGTGTGCCGCGGAAACTTATCTGGGAAAGTCTACGACTTAGAAAGGTACCAGAGAGGTATATCAAAATAATAAAGGATATGTATGACGGGGCAAAAACGTGTGTACGAGCACCTGTCGGAGACACAGACTTTTTCCCGGTGGAAGTAGGACTCCACCAAGGATCGGCATTGAGCCCATTCCTCTTCACAGTAGTGTTGGACGAGATGACCAAGTCTATACAAGAGCCAGTCCCATGGTGTATGCTGTTTGCGGATGATATTGTCTTAATATCAGAATCTAAGACGGTGCTTAACGAGAGATTAGAACAGTGGAGAGCAGCACTAGAACGCAGGGGCTTAAGGATGAGTCGCTCTAAGACAGAATACATGCATTGTAACTTTAGTGGTGAGGCCGAAGAGGACAACCAAATCAGTATCCAGGGCATGGCGGTCCCCCGGACGTCTAGGTTCAAATACCTTGGCTCGTACGTACAGGAATATGGAGAGATACACAGCGATGTAGCACACCATGTACAATTAGGATGGTGCAAGTGGAGAGCAGCATCAGGGATTTTGTGTGATAAGAGGTTCCCAGCAAAACTAAAGGGAAAACCATACAGAGTGGCAGTACGTCCAGCTATGTTATACGGCACAGACTGTTGGGCCATAAAGAAATCGCACGAGAGACAAATAGAGGTCGCAGAAATACGAATGCTGAGGTGGATGTGTGGACACACAAGATTGGATCGGATAAGAAACGACGTCTTTCGCCAGAGGCTAGAGGTGGCTTGTATCACAGAAAAATAAGAGAGGGTAGATTAAGATGGTTTGGGCACGTGAAGAGGAGAACGATAGCAGCACCTGTCCGAGCAGTAGAGAACATCAGCTTAGAGGGTAGGAGGAGTAGAGGTAGACCTAGGTTGACTTGGGACGAGGTTATTAGGAGGGATATGATAGACTTGCATCTTTCTGAGCACATGATCGAGGATAGGAGTGAGTGGAGGCGTAGAATTAAAATTAAGGACTTTTAGTGGCTTTTGTGGGAGGGAAGGGTACACGGTGACATATGGCCGGACCCCACACGTTAGGTGTAGTTTTCATCATCTACCCTTTTTGGGTGTTACATGCCGTTTTTTTATGTGCGCATTATCTAATTGTTCACGTGATATCTACCTTTGTGTTGTATGCTTTGTATTATGATTGTTATTGTTATTACCTTTGTTAACGAGTCGGGGGTCTCTTCGGAAGCGGTCTCTCTATCTTTCAAGATAGAGGAAAGACTTGCCACCATCTACCCCTCCCAGACCCTGCTCTTCAGCGGGATACACTGGGTATGTTTGTTTGTTTGTTGAGTTCCAATTCTATTAAAGGATTTAAAGGATACATAATTCCAAGCTTTAAAGGATTTTCGATTGAAGTAAGATCAAGTGCATCTATTTTCGATTAAAGCATACATAACTCAGCATCCTCTTTCTCCCATATAACATGATTCCAAGCTTTAAAGGATTTTTTTCACTTTAATTTCAAGAGCATCATTCTATCAGGAGGACCTCTCATTGAAAATTGTTGAAGTAGCACCTTAGACAAATATCATAAAACCCTTCTTTTAGAAACCATGAGTTATAGATTTTCAAAAGTATTGTAACAAAATCCGCCACGTAAGTTTTGAAGATGACCAGACAATGTTAAGAAAAATCCCACAGTAGAGCGAACAAAGAGGCAGTCAGCCAATGGTTTGAGAATGAATTACGAATGAGAATATTATCAATTTTGGCTCATTTTATGCGGTCATATGAGAGGATGATGAATTTGCGACCTCCCATGTTATATGCACCTACTTTGGGATCACCGATAAGTTTATTAAAATCACTAGCAAATGATTAACAGAAAGTAGAATTTAACTTGTCATTAGAAGTTCTATTATGAGTTAAAATCACCAAGGAGAATCTAGATTCCGTTTATTTTGTTCATAATTTTCACCCAAATTTCCTTTTTCTATGTAACGTCATGTGGTAGTCCATAACGTTTACCACAACCATATCTTCTTGTAAGCGTTTCATTGAGCCGATAATCACCAAGAAATGATTGTCTATGTTCCTAAATTTGTTCATATTGCTTCTAGCCAAATAGTTTTCTTCCACACTGATTGACACTCTTCGATCCAAGGTTTATGAGACTATATATCATGTCTAGCTTGAGAGACATTTTAGACTAGTAATGAGTGGTGCTTGACTTCTCTTTTAAGTTATTATAGTAGTTCTGTTAATTGTTGATTTTCTCTTATAACATTGTCATAATAGTTCTATACTTTTCATAATAAATACAAAGAACATATAACATATATCCCAAGTCAAACTCATACCTCATATCTATTTTTCTTATCTTCTTATTTTTCCTTTTTTGAACGGCATCCGTATTTCTTATCTATATGATCAAGTCTCACACGTTAATTGACCCTTCTGAAATATATATTATTCTATAGAATAGTAGTGGTAAATTTGAGATGGAGAAAAAAGAGATCGGTCCAGATTATTTTGTACTTACTCGACTTATTAGCCCCATACAATAAAGTTGATGAGGACAGCCCTATAGAAAAATAGCAACAACTAGCACTAAAAGCCATAGCCGCCCATGTTTAGCCAAATATCCATTGCCTCTAGATTTCCACCTTTCACAATTTGATAACTAGTTTTTTTAAATACAATTTACACCCTATTCTATCCATTAATTATGTTTATTTATAACACACCAATCAAAATTCTTCTTCTTAAAATAAAACTGCAATTTAGGACTAGAAAGTAATAAAAGAGTAAATGATACATTGAACTCTACACATATATAAAAAATGTGTTGCTATTTGTATCCTACTCTATAACACTTTACTATATAGTATTAAATATTAACTATTGTCAATAAATATAACACCTTTAATTATGATATTCTTATTAAATGCAACTTAATTAAATGTTAATTTTAATATAGTAAACTATTTTTTTAGCTTTTAACCTTTTTAAATGTTTAGTTAAATGATGGTTTGAATTTATTTAAAAGTATTTTTTGTAATAGTTTGTTGTTATTTTTTTAAAGAAAGACTTAAAATATATCTAAATTCGTTTTTAGTTAATTGTAAATATTCAATAAGAAAGAAAATTTTAATGGAAACTAAAAAAAGTATTTTTAAATCATTTAATGATTAAAATTTTAATGGAAACTAAAAAAAGTATTTTTAAATCATTTAATGATTAAAACAAAATGTGTTATTTAAATAGTGAGTTACTTCTTTTCGTCAAATAAAGCCGAGTTTAGTTGTACGAGTCTAATCCCAAGATTTTAGTACTATTACATCTAGAGATTTTTTATCTTCTTTTGGTTTTTGGTGCTAAATAGACATAGGTTTTTAGTATTAAAAAATCTTTAACAAAATTATATTTATTTGAGTCTTTACGACTTGTTCAGAAAAACATATATATTTTTTCTAAAATACAATAAAGTTGATGTTTATTTTTCTTAGAATGCCAATATCTTAATAAAAGAAACTAGCCAAATTTTACGTAACAAAAAGGTGAAATTGAAATATTACAAATTAAAGTTACATAAAGATTCCAACGATAAGCTTATCAAATTTATCTAATTTATTAATTTAAACTAATATTTATCGATTATAAATATATAAATTGAAATTATCTAACTTATACAAATGAAATTCCTTACAAGAGCCTCTTTTGAGGCGACAATTTTTTTTTTTTTGCGAGAGTGCGTTGATTTAAACTAATATTTCTTTAATTTATATGTAACATCCCGTATTTCACGACGTATTAATACCTTTTAAATATTAAATAATAATAATAATAATAATAATAATAATAACATATATAATAATAATAATAATAAGTATAATAATAATAATACTAATGATAATAATAGTAATAATAATAATATTAATATTAATAATAATAATAATAATAATAGTAATAATAATAATAATAGTCCAGAAGTCAATACGCTTGCTTTCTATCACAAATAGTGCCCAAGAATGTGGAAATGGCACTCAAAGAAAACAGCTGGATAGAAGCAATGCAAGATGAGTTGATGCAATTCAAGAAACTCAATGTTTGGCATCTTGTTGAGCTTCCAAAGGATACGCTTCCGATTGGAACAAAGTGGATTTTTAGAAACAAGACGGATGAAAAAGGTGTTATAGTTCGGAATAAAGCACGTCTTGTTGTGCAGGGATTTTATCAAGTTGAAGGATTGGACTATGAAGAAGTGTATGCTCCAGTTGCAAGACTAGAAGCAATACGCATATTCTTAGCCTTTGCTTCATACATGAACTTCAAGGTGTACCAGATGGATGTTAAAACTGCATTTTTATACGGAGAAATGAAGGAAGAAACCTATGTTTGTCAGCCTCCTGGATTTGAAGACCCAGATCATCCTGACTATGTATATAAGTTGGATAAGGCGCTATATGGATTACATCAAGCACCTCGTGCTTGGTATGCAACTCTGACTGAACATTTGCTTGCAAATGGTTATTCAAGAGGAGCAATTGATCAAACCTTATTCATACGAAAATCAGGGGATGATATCATTTTGGTTCAAATCTACGTCGATGATATCATTTTTGGTTCCACAAATGATAGTATGTGCACGGAGTTCGAAGAGGTGATGAAGAAGAAGTTTGAGATGAGTTCCCTTGGGGAAATTTCATTTTTCTTGGGTATTCAGGTTACTCAATCTGAGACGGGTATTCTCATTCATCAAGAAAAATATGTTCAGACAATTCTTGAGAAATACAAGTTTCAAGATTCCAAAGTAGCTCCAACTCCAATGGCTTCTCGTCCTACTCTTACTCCGGATCCATTAGGCGAATCAGTTGATCAACATCTTTACAGATCGATGATTGGTTCCCTCATGTATCTAACTGCAAGCAGGCCGGATGTCATGTTCCCTGTTTTTCAGTGTGCCCGTTATCAAAGTGATCCAAAGGAATCTCACATGAAAGCTGTCAAGCGGATTTTCAAGTATCTCAAGGGTCAACCTAAACTTGGTCTTTGGTATCCTCGAAATTCCGATTTCAATTTATTTGCTTATACTGACAGTGATTATGGTGGTTGTAACTTAGACAGGAAATCGACCACAGGAGGATGTCAATTCTTGGGTAACCGACTCATTTCTTGGCAGTGTAAAAAGCAGAACACTGTATCCACATCCACTGCCGAAGCTGAATATGTGGCTGCTTCGAGTTGTTGTTCCCAGCTTGTCTGGATTCAGCAACAACTTCTCGATTATGGTCTCAACATTTATGACACACCAATTTGGTGTGATAACACGGTAGTTCTAAACATCGTGAAAAATCCCATTCAACACTCAAAAACTAAACACATTGACATCCGCATCCATTTTATCCGCGATTGTTTTGATCGTAAACTTATTCATCTAAAACAAGTGCCGTCAACTGAAAATATCGCTGATTTATTTACCAAGGCGTTTGATCATTCTCGATTTGATTTCCTTGTGCAATCATTGGGAATGATTAACTTTGGATAAATTGGTTTAATGAATCTTCACAAAAAGATTTTTCATTTTTTTTTAAATACAGAATAAAATTGCAATTGTTTCTTTTTCTTAAAAGGACAATCACAATTTTAGGGGGAGAAAATTAGAAAAACAAGTTCTGAAAAATATTTTTGGTCTTAGAGGGAGTTAAGATCAAAGGATTGCCAAAATCAAAAGAAGAAATTTTCATACCTTAAATGAGAAATGATATTACAAAGTTCAAAACGAGTATAAGTACTTTCAAAGGCTTAAATACGAATACACTTGGATTATGTTTGATATGTTGATAGGCTTTGCTTTCAGAAATGAAAAGATCATAATTGAGTGATTACACTTGAATTAAAGAAATATGACTTAGTGGGGAACATATCAGGATTCTGTGCCAAAAATGTTCTAACACAGACTGAGAGATATAATCTTGTCATACTCAAGCCTGTATATGATTGATTCAGTGATTATCATAACTATATATATGTAAATATAAAAGATAGAAAATACAAAAAGAAACAAAAAGAGAAAAATACAAAAAGAAAATAATTGAGCAAAAAGATGCCAAAAGGAAAAGGCCATATAGGATATAAGATGCCAAGAAGCACAACAAATCAAAAGATATGTCTAAACGACATACATACTATATGGTAAATATTTTCTGATTTTGAGAATAGTTTTTAACTTTGGAAGGCAAAATCGAAAGATGGGGCATGTAGGTCCGAATGGCTTGTAAGTCCTAAACATCTTGAGAGGGCAGACGTAAGTCCGGATGGCTGTCAGTAAGTCCTTAAACTTGTTAATATTCCGGGTTAAGAAATATTTCTCAGGCTAGTTATGCTCAAATAGTTATATTTAGGATTACAATAAATGGTATCACTGATCATCAATGCATGGTTTAAGTCAAATTGGGGTGACTTGAAAAATCTCAATAGTGTCTTGAAGGATAATAATTAATTTACAGAAGTTCTGATTGTGGGATCCACTGACTTATATTAAATCAACACAAAACATGATATATATATCACTCATTATGTTTCTGAGTAAAACATGAAGTATAAGTTTAAAGTGGACAACAGATATTGACAATCAACTTAACCAGTTATTTTAAATAAAGCCGGACAGAGTCTTAACTTGACAAAAGAACTATATGATCTCATTATGAAAATTTATACAAAACAAGCAAATCCGATCTTGATTCTTTAATTGCTTTTATTCTTTTGTTATTTTGTTTGTAAGTGTTTGTTTTTATTTCACTTTTATAGTGTTTTATTTTTAGGACAAATAAATAACAAGAAAATTTTTGAAAAATTGAAGATTCATTAAATTAATTGGTCACTTGGCAAATAACATTTTATGTTGACTTAATTCATTGAAAATAAAAGGATTTAAAGTTGTGTAAAGGTTTGAAAAGATTTAAAAAGTTGAAATTTTGAAAGTAATTGTTTCGCACGCGAAAAGGAACAGTCACGCGAAAATCATGACTCGCGAAAGGGACTGTCGCGTGACTTCTCAGGGTTTAAATATCACACTGTTCAAGACATAATCACTTTTCGCTTAAAACCACATCTGAAAACCCTTTTCGCTCACTATCCGAAATCTCCTCTCGCATACACCATTTCACTCCTAATCTGTTAGTTTGATCCACATCTCATTCTAGTACGTGCATAGTGTGATTTTGAAGGTATAAACGATTTGATTTGGTTACTGTAGCAGTACTATGCTAAGGGAAACTTAACATCTTGACATTAAAACCTCGAAATGGACTTTAAAGTTGAAATTGAACGATAAAATACACCTAATAGACTTAGGCGACAGCAATGATCTGGATTTTATGGATTAAAAACAAGTTTTGAAGTGTTAATTTGAACTTTAAAGTTGTGCGAATCGCACACGAAACTGAACAGACGCGACATAGGATTTTCGCGTGAACACAGTTCTCGCGTGAGATTTGATTTCGCTTAAAATGTATTTCGCATGAAACTCATTTTCGCATGAGACTATGTTGTCGCACGAAGTTCTATTTCGCTTGACTGGAGTTTTCGCATGACAGAAATTGTAGAAATTGTTTCTAAGTGTTGTTGCTGTTGTCTCAAATGGACTTATCACTTGCAACTTGTTTTCACTTAATAAACATTTTTGTTGATAAAATCTTAAGTGAAGTACATGTATACACTTGTGACTAAACTTAGAGATGATTAATAGTTCACAAGTGATGAAATTTTATAAGTATAAATTTTGTTCTAAGTGTTGCAATAATTTTGGCATAATTAAGTTATATAAGAAGTGTTCTAATTTTGATCTTATTTGACAATGCAGATGGCACAAATGATCTTTAACAAGAATCATAATTGTGTTGCATATTTGGATGAGGTTCCGGAAGGGAAGGAATTATTTTCTTCTATGATTCAGGGCTGAAGAACTCAAGGATTGTTTATTCTATTTCTACTGATCCAGCCATCTATTCCGAATTGATAGATTCTTTCTGGAGCACTGCTGCTCTAGAAAAGGACGAAGCTGGAAACCAGATTATCACAGCCACTGTAAAGGATAAAAGGGTGATAGTTTCTCAAGCCATACTAAACAGAGTTCTTCTGTTTAATGACCAAGAGGGAGCACCAACAAGACTAGATGATGATATAGTTATGGATTGTCTATCTCGGATGGGATATGAGTATAGATATCCAAGTTTGGAGAAGAAGTGGTTACCACCATACTGGAAATATTTATTTCATGTGATAATTCACTGTTTGAGTAATCTGAAGGCTGGGATGGACAGTCTTAGTGCTGTATTTGGATCCTTACTGGTTTCTCTGGTGGATGATATTCCATTCAGTATCTCTAGAGTTATATTTCAAGAGATGGTGAAAAACGCTACGGCCAATCCAGGGAGAAAGTTTATCATGTATCCCAGATTCATCCAGCTGATCATCAACGATGCATTTCCTGAGCTTGCCACTCAGAGATCTCCTAAATACGTTGTTCAGACAATTAAGAAGGAGATTTTTACACACCTTACTGGAGCCAGAGGAAATAAATGCTCTGGTGAAAGTTTTGCGAAGATCGGCAAATTTTCTGAGATTGATGAACATGTTGATGAGTTTGATGAAGGTGCTCATGCTGATGATGCACAGAATGGTGCTTCTACTTCTACTACTAGAGATAATATTGATGAAGAGATTTAGAAGCTTTTTGAAGATGAGCCTGCGCGTGAAGGAGGAATGGAAGAAGTTGTTCACTCTGCTTCCAGTTCCGAGACTGCTAGTGATCAAATAGGGAATGTTCCTTATGTGATCCAAACTGATCCAACCCCTTCTACTCCAACATCTTCTCGACCAAATGAGGAAGACAGGGATACTGATTATGTCCCTGAAGAGTCACCAAATACCTCCTCACGAAGAAAACGGATGGCTAGAAGGAGAGATTATCCAGTTAGAAAGAGAGGTCGAGGAATTGTACCAAGGAGACCACGAACTCATGTGGTTGTCACCGAGACAGAGCAAGATCAGGCAGCAAATGTGACCTCTTCTGCTCCTGAAACAGAAACAGTTCCTGTTTCTGGAGCAGCTAATATTTCTGGCTCAGGTTTTTCTACACCACCTCATCAAGAAAATCTAGAGTTTGATGTAGATACACTCTTGAATACTCCTCCTGAGTTTCAGAGGAGAGAGGAATCAACCAGCACTCCAGGTTCTATCACGTTGGAAGAAAGAATAAAGAACCTGGAAAAAGAAAACTTTGAGAATATGAAGTTGATTGCTGAGTTAAAGAAAGGCAATGATGAAAAGACAAATCTGATCAACATGATTCATCTTGACTCAGCTATCAAAGACACAAGATTGGCATCTCTTGAGCAACAAATGAAGAGCATGTTCGACTACTCTTCTGGGTTGGAGAGACAACTGAACGAGCTGAGAGAATTTATTTCACAAACTTATTTTCAGCAGCCCCTTATCATAAGGTCTACTACAGTAATTGGTGAATCAAGTAGAAGCTCTCCAAGCCCACCTCCTACTGAGACTGTACCTGAGAAGGAAACGGTCAACGAAGCACAAGCATCTACTGTACAGCAAAGTGTTAGCACTACTGAAGATGTTCCTATTTCATCTGAAGTACCTATCACCAAAGCTTACACATCTACAGCTTTCGTTGAGCCGGAACACATGATTTCTATGCCTATTGTTGATGAAAGGGAGGATGAAGAGTTAGTTGATTATGCTGATTCTGATGATAATGAGGATGATGATGATGAGGATGACGATGAAAATGATGATGATAATGATGATGATGATGGTGGAAATGATGGTGATGATGATGATGGTGGAGATGATGGAAGTAATGACGGTAATAATGATGATGGAGATGATAATGATGGAGGTAATGTTACTGGTTCTTCTTCAAGTCCTACTGGAGATACTAACACTGACAATGTCGGTAGACCAAGTGTTAGTAATCCAGAAGGATATGATCCACTGGACCCTGCCACAGAAAGTGTGTATGAAAAGGAATTGTATTCTTTTCAACAAACTTCATCTGGAACTGTTGAAGAAGAACTTGATATTTTTGATGATCTGGAAGAGCAGAATGAGTATACAGACATTTTTGGGAACAACCTTCAAGAGCTATTCAAAGACATTAATCTTGAAGAAGGAGAAATTCCCAATGAGACTGTGAGTGGTGTACCTCCTACTGATACTACAAAGACAATTACTACTGGTCAGATTGCCCTATACACTAGAGGAGGTTTACAGTTCAAAGCACCACCACCACCTACTGAAGCACATTTTCTGTTTATCTCAAAGCCAAAACAGAAGTATGGTGAAATGTCTCACGTTATTAGCTGGGCTTATGATGGTGAGAAAAGGATGTATGTCATAAAGAGAAGAAATGGAGAGATTGATTATCTAAAGAGCACTCAAGACTTCCATACTTTACGTGCTGCTGATTTATACTCCATGGGTAAAGCTCCATTCTTCAATGAGAGTAATTACAGTGAAGCTGAACTCATGAGATCCATGATAAGAAGGGAGATGCGCACAAATTTCAAAGACTTTAAGACTGCAAAATCAAAGTTGATTGATGACTCAACAAGAATTGATGAAAATACAAAAGCTCCTATGAAGATACGAGTCTATCAACATCCCAAATTTATCAGAAAAGTCCCTGTGCATGCTCCAGTTCCTCCCAACTCTTTGAAGCAACTTCTATCCTGGAGATGTGAAAAGGATTCCGGTCACGCTGTGATCAGATGTATAGACAGGTCTTATCGAATCATTGATCCAGCAGACTTAATGAAGTTTGGCAAAGACGACTTATTCAAGCTGTTACACTGCCCTATCTCAGCTGATGAGTCTGTTTATTTTCTATCTTGCCAGTACGTATGGATGATTGACCGGATCCTGAGAAATAAATGGTATGCCTATGCTGGATCTTAAGAAGGCGAATGTTGACTTTGATTGATTATGTTTCACCGAGCCTAGGGGGAGATTGTAGAAGACAAATCAAGGCTCGGCAAAACATCATATGCGAAAGCAAGAATCCACGAGATTTGAAGAAGTCATGCGAGAAGCAGCTGTCACGCCAGAACAGCTTCCACGCGAGATGAAGACTCACGCGAAAGACTTGGCCGCGCGAAAGGCATCTCGCGCGAGAACCTTGTGTTTAGTATAAATAGCTAGATTTCGTTTTGTAATTAAGCTTTTCATTGATTATCATACTTTTCTGTGCGAAATCGCACAAGACCTGTAATAGGTTGTTTGTTTTAATCGAAGAAGCATTTCTTGTTCAATCAAATCTTCTTTTCTATCCAATCACGTTTACATTCCGCATTCACGTGATTGAGATCGTGTGTTATTGATTTCTTGGGAGTTTTCAGAGGTTTTACAAGGGGGCAGTTTTGACAACTTTAAAACTTCAAAAGAAGTTTCATAGCATGAAATAATAAAGTTTAAACCTCAGGGACCAAATGTGTAAATATAGAATTTACAACCCAACCCCCCGGCCCCTTTTCCCCTTCGTTTTCCCTGCGCCGAATCCGGCGAGTTTCCGGCGAGCACCGGCGACGACAAAATCAATCAAATTACTCACTTTTAAACCCCACAACCGGACCAAATCATTTCTTTGATCCAATTCGAACAGGTATCCAACGAAAATATGCGTTGAATTAGTCAACAACGGCTATAAATCTTCACTTTTAGCCTCGGATCCGATCCAGCTCATGAATACACTCACACAACAATTATAATCAAATTAAATACGCACACACAATCGTTTAATCATTTATAATCTCCCATCGAGTTTAATTTGACCTGAAACACTCAAAATCACTCCACCGATCATCATCTTCATTGTCGACCTGCAACTTGGTCGAAGACCACCTTCGGGACTTCAAAACTTCAAATTGATTGAGGGCTATAGTTCGTGATGACGATCCGAAGCTTCTCACAAGAGGAATTCGATTATAATCATCGATTTCTCAACCTATGATTCGACATAGACCGCGACCTGTTCTTCATCGGGTTTAACTTCAAATCGACATCAAATGGGTAATTGAACACACCCACACACTCGATTCTTCATGAGGAACAAAAGCTCCATGATTTCAGACACCATCGAGATCGAATTTGGGTTCAATTGGGGCTTCGACCGAACTAGGGCTAGTATGATTTAGGGGTGATTTGAATCATTGTTTAAAAGAATTAAGAACCATTCTGTAACGCTGCTGAGGCCTTGGTTTACCGGTTCCATACTCACTATCCAACTTAGAGGTCACGGGTTCGAACCCAGTGACCTCCAATATTTTTTTAAAATGTTTTTGCTACTTTTAAAATATATAAAAAATTCTAAAAATTATAAAAATGATTTTACAAACTTTTAATCTTCTAAAATCAATAAAATAATATCATTACGTTAATATCATTATGTCAATTATGAAATCTTATTTACATTTTAAGAATTTAATCATTTTATAAGAATGTAATTTCTTAAAAAAATTTTATAAAATGGATTAATAAAGTTTTTCCTTATTGTATAAAGATATATATAATCTTGATAACTAATTTTATTTATAAAAACCCCAAACTCCACCTAAAACCCTAGTTCGCGTTAAAACGTTAAAACTTAATATATTAAACTTAATTTCATTTCTAGAAAAGACATATTTCTTTCAAACAAATATAATATACAAAACCCCCAAAATCCTAAAACCTTAATTCACGTCTAAATTTTAAACTTATTATCGAACTTAATCTTGTAATAAATATGTTTTAGGTACCTTGTAAAGGAATTCGTTGAAACGACGCGCATTATTATTTCTTATTAATCATCCAATATATACTTAATCGCCAAGTGAGTATTTCTATACCCATTTTATCATTTTCACACTTTTGGGTGAAACATGTTACCGTATAAACGTTGCACTTGTAAACACATTTGATTCTTGTAAACTTATGGCAATTTACTTAAAGTTGTGGTTAGTTGAACTTTTGTGGTTACCATGTTATGGCGTTATATGTACAATCATTAACTATTGCTAGCCCAGCGAAGTCATAGATCTATGGGTAAGACAAGCCTGCTTGGTTGATCCAAGTACACTTAGCTGATCGTATATACTTTTAACGTTAATAGAATATTAACATCGTTTAATACTTGTAAAACATTGTCGAGGTTTGATTGTTGCATTGTTTATAACATCCCTAATCACTTTATTCACTAATTTACAACTTGAATTGCCATCTTTTATATACTTATGTATTTAAAACTATAGAATGCTCACCAACAATATGTTGACCTTTTATTTTAACATGTCTCAGGCAATAGCGTTATGTGGCTGTGAACAATCGTAACTCTCACACTTCGACGATTCCGCCGTCAAGGTTGGGGTGTGACAGATTGGTATCAGAGCCCATAACTATAGGGATCTAGGTTATAAGAAATGGTGACCTAGACTATAGCTTATGCATGCACCTTATAGTATTTTTTTATCTTGTAAATACATGGTTTGCATGTTACATAATGCTATGCCTTCTTATGTGCAATTTGATGCCTTAGCATAGGATTGCCTAAACTTAGTTACTTGTCTCCCTA
The DNA here is from genome assembly GCA_024085815.1 of Flaveria linearis. Taxonomy (NCBI): domain Eukaryota; kingdom Viridiplantae; phylum Streptophyta; class Magnoliopsida; order Asterales; family Asteraceae; genus Flaveria; species Flaveria linearis. Next base: position 239,832 of record JABSNV010000101.1, read on the forward strand.
AACTCATCTTTGACTCTCCCCGAACATAAAATCACTCAATCTTATTCTCGACGACATGTGGAATCGTAAACTTTTACTTATGATCTGGATCTTTAGACGTATGTCTAATCTATACAAATCTCATCAAGGTTTTGATTTTATAAACCAAGGAAATTTGTGTGACACATAGACACCTGTATTCTGGATTTCCTGGCAAAAGGCCTTAGGGCTAAGGCAAGCGTATTCGTATAAATCTCATTGTGAGACCCGTTACGCTACCTGGGGATTTCTGGGATGAGTGATAAACTATGGTCAAAATACACTAATCTTTAAGGCAAATAAGTCAATTTACCTTGACGTGTCAACGATTCCAAATGGTAATGCGTTACCAAATGGAACCATCCTTTTGTATCTTAAAAATTCTTCAATCCTTAAACTGGTTTATCATTAAAGTTTAAATACTTTCTCATTCTTAACCTAAATAATATTCCTGTTAATATTAAACCCATCCTACAATTCAACTCTTACGTTTAAACGCTCAACGTGTAACGTGTAATAGTATTGAACTCGGCATTTCATGTAACTATCTTCTTATTTTGACCAACGTGAACATGGATTTCAATATACCCAAAGATATTAAGAATCTAAACCGTATGGTCTTTAAAACTTTAAACCGTTACTTATGATTCCAAAATCCTCTTAAGGATGTGTCCCATAACTAAGAACATGCAATGCTGTGAGTGGAATTTCTACATCTCGGGATACTTTGTCTAAACAAAGTGTAAATGGTGATTTGATTCGATCATTGAATCCATTTACTTGACTCGAAACCCTTAAGATGAGTCATCACTTATAAGTACGCGTGTCTACAATAAGGTTATGACTGACCTCATGTCTTGAGAAGTCCATATATTCCCTTCGATTGTGAATCGAATGTTCACATCTTATTGTGGTGTTGAATCATTCTTGTCCTTGATTTCGTCAACCTGATTTAAGACATCCAAGATTTGAACATCATAACAAATTCTGTTACCTCAAATTCTGACCGTAAGTTTTGTAAACATGATTTCCCTTGGTTACATTGATGTAACTTGAAATTTTCTGAATTTCTAAGTGTTATTCTTTTCCTTTCGTTGTTAAGCCGAACCTTGAACCGTCTGCATTGTGGGAGATGCAAGAGTTTGTAAGTCAATCTATGACTAAGAACACTCGTACCTCCTAAACAATTCTAACTCATCAAAGCAGGGGTGATTCCCTTACTTTGATGATTCTCTATTCGTTCCGATAAATGGTTTCCAATTGTGTATTTTATGAAATTTCATCCTCTGGATTAGGGCAAATTCCTCATCCTGAGGATTGACTTCAATTATTCTCATTGGAACTTGCACTTCACAAATGATATGATCTCACCAAAATAGGATTGAAACCCGTACTTTGGTGACAAATGTTAATCTTTGATTGTTTTCTTGTTATTATGGAACTCAATCATCAAGATAGGCATAATTCCATACCTTGATGATAATTTCATTTTTATGGATTGTAATTTTCTCAAATGAAACGACCTCGTCAAAGTAGGAGTGAATTCTGGATTTTGATGAAGAAGTTCATTTTGTTATATTTTGTTTTTGTAAGAACTTCACCGTTAAGATAGGAGTGATTTTCCTTACCTTAATGGTGAGTTACCACGTCTTATTTATGTGAATCCTCAACAATTGGTTGGGAACAAACTGGTTGAATGGTAAGTTGGTGGACATACCTTGGAAATACACCATCAAGTTAGGAGTGAAAACCACACCTTAATGACTATTCTCATTTATTGATCTTCAACTTACCAAGGTTGTAATCAAGTGACGAGAAGCATGTAGTAACTTAACGGGTGAAACAATGTTAGTGTTTTGTCCTATTAAGCCAAAGCATGATCTCTGAACTTAAAAGAAGACCCGATCGTTTTAGGTTGATTTTGACTTCAACCTTGGAGCATTTAAATTCTTAAATCGATTTCTTTATCTTCATGTTTTGACTCGATCTAGCTACATCGAACCATTTATTCCTTACTTACCAACTTTCATCTTGAGATATCGTCTAACCTATAAGTATAGTCTTCCTAAATAATCTTTTGTCAAATAAAGATATTTATCTTATTGGTTGATGAATTACGTATGCAAATCTGTATTTGGAAATTTGTTACCTTGCAAAACATGGTTACAAATACCTTTCTTATTGTTTGCGTCATTTCTTGAATCGTTTTGAATCTTTAATCTTGAAAATCATTGAAATTCTAACTTGGTTTTGAACAACAAGACTCGTTATTATCCTCATTGCGACGTGGATATAATGGTTCATAAACCTTCGTAACTTGTAGTCATGGGTTTGGCATAAAAGAAAAGACGTAACTTGGTATGTGTCCAAGTGTTTCACTTTCATTTATGACAAAACCTAACCCCTGTGTTCCTGTAAATCTCCTGTTTAACTTTTCATCCACTAGGTGTCTCTTATTTTGAATGTCATGATGACAATTGGTGCATTAAAGACCGATTGGCTAAAAAAATTCAATTCGACCCATTATCTCACAACGTCGAGAAATTGACCTGTATCTGTTTCAAATATTTGTATACCATGGTATAGCGTTAAAACATCGATCGTTATTTTGAACGATTGATTCATTCTCTGTTTTTAATAATATTCTTAACCATCGTTGTGAATTTATTTCAAGATCTTCGCATAGTGTATTATTCTTAGACCGATGGTTGGTCAAAGGAGAAATACATATTCACAAGATATGCGTTAAGATCGTTTCATATGGTGACATTTGGGATTCTTAAAATTCCGACGGTTAACATTTCTTATCATTGTTGGTCTTTTATTGATTTCTAGACATCACCTTACCATGAAATTATATTCTGGAAGTTGTGATTTATAAGTATAATATACGATGATAACTCGGCATCGCCTTCCAACATTTCATCTCAAAACGTCTCATATTTCACTGATAGGGTTCAAATTGGCATGCATTATGCCAAGAATCTTGTAAGATTCCATCAAGTGAAGCGTTTCATCTGTAATTAAACATCAATCACTGTTAGTTTGGACACTTAACTTTCATTTTAACTCTTTTGCTCATTTAAGTTCATTCTTAATTCGAAACGAAATTCTTTAAAGTAGGGAAGACGGTAACATCTTGTATTAACGTTCATTCTTAATCAACGTGAAAGCTTATAATGTTAACTAGAAGCCACATACTTTAGGCTCTCTTTTTACCTCTAATGGCTCTGCCATTGCACATAAAGTAAACACTAAAGCGGTCAGGCTAATCGATGATGAATTTTCTTCTTTTAATACCCTATCAAAACCCGAAAGTTCATCAAGGTGTACCTCAGAAAATGAAAACACAAACTGCATCAAGAAAGAAAAAGAGAATCACTATGATCTATCTGTGGCTTCATGCTCACCTCCTGAATCACCTGGTAACGTGAGGACCAAATGAAATCCACGCGTTCTTATCTTTTCGTCTCAGCCTCCTCGTGAACAAATTTCAGGACGAAATTTCCCAAAGTAGGGGAGACTGTAACATCTCGTATTTCACGACGTATTAATACCTTTTAAATATTAAATAATAATAATAATAATAATAATAATAATAATAATGATAATAATAATAATAATAATAACATATAATAATAATAATAATAAGTATAATAATAATAATACTAATGATAATAATAGTAATAATAATAATAAAATATTAATAATAATAATAATAATAATAATAATAATAATAGTCCAGGGGGCAGTTTTGACAACTTTAAAACTTCAAAAGAAGTTTCATAGCATGAAATAATAAAGTTTAAACCTCGGGGACCAAATGTGTAAATATAGAATTTACAACCCAACCCCCGACCCCTTTTCCCCTTCGTTTTCCCGGCGCCGAATCCGGCGAGTTTCCGGCGAGCACCGGCGACGACAAAATCAATCAAATTACTCGCCTTTAAACCCCACAACCGGACCAAATCATTTCTTGGATCTAATTCGAACAGGTATCCAACGAAAATATGCATTGAATTAGTCAACAACGGCTATAAATCTTCACTTTTAGCCTCGGATCCGATCCAGCTCATGAATACACTCACACAACAATTATAATCAAATTAAATACGCACACACAATCGTTTAATCATTTATAATCTCCCATCGAGTTTAATTTGACCTGAAACACTCAAAATCACTCCACCGATCATCATCTTCATTGTCGACCTGCAACTTGGTCGAAGACCACCTTCGGGATTTCAAAACTTCAAATTGATTGAGGGCTATAGTTCGTGATGACGATCCGAAGCTTCTCACAAGAGGAATTCGATTATAATCATCGATTTCTCAACCTATGATTCGACATAGACCGCGACCTGTTCTTCATCGGGTTTAACTTCAAATCGACATCAAATGGGTAATTGAACACACCCACACACTCGATTCTTCATGGGGAACAAAAGCTCCATGATTTCAGACACCATCGAGATCGAATTTGGGTTCAATTGAGGCTTCGATCGAACTAGGGCTCGTATGATTTGGGGGTGATTTGAATCAGTGTATAAAAGAATTAAGAATCATTCTGTAACGCGGCTGAGGCCTTGGTTTACCGGTTCCATACTCACTATCCAACTTAGAGGTCACGGGTTCGAACCCAGTGACCTCCAATATTTTTTTAAAATGTTTTTGCTACTTTTAAAATATATAAAAAAATTCTAAAAATTATAAAAATGATTTTACAAACTTTTAATCTTCTAAAATCAATAAAATAATATCATTACGTTAATATCATTACGTCAATTATGAAATCTTATTTACATTTTAAGAATTTAATCATTTTATAAGAATGTAATTTCTTAAAAAATTTTTATAAAATGGATTAATAAAGTTTTTCCTTATTGTATAAAGATATATATAATCTTGATAACTAATTTTATTTATAAAAACCCCAAACTCCACCTAAAACCCTAGTTTGCGTTAAAACGTTAAAACTTAATATATTAGACTTAATTTCATTTCTAGAAAAGACATATTCTTTCGAACAATATAATATACAAAACCCCCAAAATCCTAAAACCTTAATTCACGTCTAAATGTTAAACTTATTATCGAACTTAATCTTGTAATAAATATGTTTTAGGTACCTTGTAAAGGAATTCGTTGAAACGACGCGCATTATTATTATCCAATATATACTTAATCGCTAAGTGAGTATTTCTATACCCATTTTATCATTTTCACACTTTTGGGTGAAACATGTTACCGTATAAACGTTGCACTTGTAAACACATTTGATTCTTGTAAACTTATGGCAATTTACTTAAAGTTGTGGTTAGTTGAACTTTTGTGGTTACCATGTTATGGCGTTATATGTACAATCATTAACTATTGCTAGCCCAGCGAAGTCATAGATCTATGGGTAAGACAAGCCTGCTTGGTTGATCCAAGTACACTTAGCTGATCGTATATACTTTTAACGTTAATAGAATATTAACATCGTTTAATACTTGTAAAACATTGTCGAGGTTTGATTGTTGCATTGTTTATAACATCCCTAATCACTTTATTCACTAATTTACAACTTGAATTGCCATCTTTTATATACTTATGTATTCAAAACTATAGAATGCTCACCAACAATATGTTGACCTTTTATTTTTAACATGTTTCAGGCAATAGCGTTATGTGGCTGTGAACAATCGTAACTCTCACACTTCGACGATTCCGCCGTCAAGGTTGGGGTGTGACATTATATTATACTAGTATTAAGCCCCCCCTCCCGGTATTGCGGCAGGAGCGTAAAACCCTACTAAGTGACACTAATGTCACACCACTGTCAGCGATCATCAACAACAAAAAAATAAAGTCAAACACAAAATAGACATAAAAACTTTGAACCATGCATGTGAAACATAAAACATTAAAAACAATAGCTAAGTCGATCTAGGACTCGCACGTTACAACGGAGATGTTAAATGGGAAAAAAACGTAACAATGTTGAATCACTCGTGTACACGACGTGTTAACTCTCAAAATTTAAAAGTATTATGTTAAAGAAGAAAAAACTAAAAGGAAAAGAAAGATATGTACAACATTTTATGCACATAGTATAATATCTAATGCATCCGCAAGTTGATAATTACTAATATTAAAATTTTTAATTTAAATACAAAACTGATAATGGCAATAATAAATTGATTAATGAGTTAAGTAAAGTGAATTTTTAACAAATATTTTAATTTTTTACATTAAATTAATTGTTTAACATGGGATTTTCACGGAAAATCACATGCACCACATTTAACAGCACCTTGAAATATTAAATGCTAATTAATTTTTATGTTTAAGTCATTTTTTTAACGGCAAAATAATAATAATAATAATAATAATAATAATAATAATAATAATAAGAGTAAATTACAAATTATGTCCTTTATTAATACATGAAATTACACCGTGTGTCCTTTAATTTCAATAATTACACCGTATGTCCTTTTTATATAAAGTTTGCACACATATGGTCCTTTACACTAACGTTCGTTAAAATTACAGTTAAGTCATACATGTGCCCTTCACATGAGGGGCATTTAAGTATTTACATGCCTACAATGAGTCAGAAATATTTTTACGTCGTTTTATATCATGTCGTCTTCATGTTAGTTGTTCAAAGTTTGATGTTTGAAATTTTCGGATAATAGAAATCACTATCAGTATTCGGATATACAAATTCAGGTTTTTAAAATTTCAGATATAGATATAGATAGCGATTTAAATATTTGAACTTATTTTTTCTTTTATCTTTTTACAATAATTTTATAATAATGGAAAAACAACAAACATAAAAAAGTTCAAATATACACTAACAAGTTCTAACAAAAAAATGTTATCCGTATCCAAAATTTCGAATATTCGAATTTTAGATATCTGAAATTTCAAATAAGGATACAGATAGTGAATTCAACTATCCAAAAATTTTCAGATATTCGACGTTGGACACTCTAACATGAAGGTGACGGGAATGAAGCGGCATAAAACTATTTTTGACTCATTGTATGCATGTAATATATATAAATACTTTCATATGAGTAGCACATACTTAGCTTAACCGTGAATTTGGATGGATGTTAGTTTAAAGGACGATAGATGTGCAAATTATTTTAAAAAAGGACGCTCCCTGTAATTATTAAAACTAAAGGACATAACATGTAATTTTATATATTAATAAAGGACATAATTTGTAATTTACTCTAATAATAATTAATATAGTAGAGTAGGTTGCGATGTTTAACTCATAGTTGATTGGTGTGGTTGTTGTCAAAACTTAATTAATATAGTAGAGTATGTTGCGATTAAAAAATAGAGTAGGGTTCAATCACAAAAACTCATATAAAAATCAATAAATTCAAAAGAAAATGAAAAAAAGTAATTTTTCTAAAAAATTGTTTATAAAGTTAATTTTCAAGTGACTGTTAGTTCAAAATATTTATCAAATTGCACTTGATTAATTTATTTTAGTATTCTTATAATTAAATAGCATATTATACATCTTTTTTATTTTTTCTTTCGATGTGTCTATTATTTATTTTAGCAGGAAAATGAATGTTGCTTTTAATATGTCTCGACATTTTAGCAGGAAAATGAATATTGCAAGTTTTTTTTAATAATGTTTTGACTTTTTCATTCACTTTTTAAAAGTCGCACTGTTACGTACGTGTAATCATGTATGTTTCGATATCTAAACATCGCTTAACCTTCTAATGAAGTATGCATACATGCCGCTTCGCCCACCGTCCGCTAACGCCAACATAATTTTCAGACAAAATAAATTCTAGTTAATTTTTTTAATGCCCACTACGTGTAATGATTTGGTTTAACGCACCGCATTGTAAGGATTTTCTTACAATGTTTTGTCTATGTTTAGTTAGCTATACATTTAAATAGAGCTTAGCCCTGTAATTTAAGTACGTATATGCGACGCATCGCATGTACACAAATACTAGTTAAGAATTAAAGTTGAAAGTGTTGGAGAATGGATTTAAAGTCGAGGGGCTGATTCTGTCATTACTTCATAGTATGTTTCTTAGAGTGATTAATGTCTTGTTAATAACTCTAAGGACTAGTTATGTTAGTTTTAATACTTGAAGGTTAAAGTTGTCTAATGGTTGTTAGAAGTTAGTTACTATAACCGATTGTGTGACAACCCTAAAAATAATACTACGGACATTTTAGCAAAATACATTATTGTGTATATAAGTATGTTATGTTTATATATTTTTATTGTATACATGTTGTGCATGCATATAAATAGAACTTTTACGTAAGCATGTCTACATGCATGCATAAATATATGTAAACTTTTGTAATAACATGCATATAGTATTATGTACTTTACGTGTATATATGTTACATAAATGCATGGTTACATGCATGGATGCAAGCATGTTACGTGTGCATGTATCAATATTCATAAATTTTAAATACCAACCAATAGGTAGTCATAAATCTCAACCTTTTAAAGCACAAATCATACATCAAGTAAATCAAAATAACAACTCAACCAAACAACATAATTATGCAAAACCTTAAACACACGAGCATCAAATTAAGGTTATTAACTTAGAAACAACCACATGATGCCTCGGTTAATGACTAACTAAAGTCATTAGTACTAGTAACAAGTGAGAACTCTCGGTCAAGTATCTCTCGGTTGAAGTATATCACCAAAAACACCAAACCACCATCTAGAACCTCTCGGCCCATGTGCATCAACAACCATAGATCACCACCTTGTATTCCTAGTTCATTAGTCATCAAATCACCATCATTGCAAGATGGAGGTGGCAAATTCTTAAAGCAATTCTCGGCCAACCTATCCACCTTGCATTACCACCACATCAACCACCACCTTAACACCCTAAGTCTTGATTCATTGAACCCGATAACCTAGAAGGATTGCTAGCTCCCTTAAGTCAACACCTATCTATTAATGAGCTTCATGATTTCAAAATGGATGTGGCAATCCCAAAGATTCCCACAGCCACCTATGCACACATCAAACATCACCACCAATTGCCACCTAATCTAAAAAGGTTACTAAGCACTCCTATGGGTATGACTCATCTAAGCTAGAACCTAAACTATTTAGTGACTCATTGAAGCTATGAACCAACCGATGCACCCTTAAAGGCTCTCAGAACATCTGGACATCCACACACCACAATTAAAAACCAAACTTCTTTGCTCTCTCTCTCTCTCTCTCAGGGTTTCTTTTGAAACACCACTCTCCAACACAACCGCAACCATCACCACCATCCTCTATTGTCTTGCTATCTCACGGTCCCGATCCCCATCACCACCACCATCAAACAAACATAACCATCTACACCATCACCCGAAACAACACCACCTTTGTTCCACCCCCTCTCTCGGCTTTCACATAACAATCAACAACCATATCATAAACACCACCCGTAGCTCCATCATCACCCTTATTCTCTTCACTTCTCGATGGTACAAGCAAGACAAGCATCCAAGACACCCTCCTCTCTCATTTCAAAGGTTAAAAGTCTTTTTAATACTTAATATATCAATACTTACATATGTGTTATAAACACATATAAAAATTAGTTTTGGTACAAATCTACCAAAACTAATCTTAAAAAGCCTTGAAAACCTAAATTCTCATTAAATTACAGTAATAAACTTTGAAATCTTATGACAAAAACGATATTTTGGAAATTTATGAAATTTAATCATGTAATATTAAGGAAAAATATGTAAAATACTAAATAATTGTGATTGTAGGAATAAACATTGAAAAACCTTTATTTAGATACTGAAACATTATTCTGTAAATTTTGACAAAATTATGATAAATATAACAATTTATACAAATTGTTTTAAATATAGAAAATACTTAAAAATATAAAATAATTTGATAAAATTCTGATAAATTCACAGAATAATACTTTTGAAGTATAAAGGTCTCTGGTTCTATTGCAGAATTTATCTCTTCATTATAATTGATATATGAATTTTTATATGTTCTGCAATAGGAAAATCGAAATAAATATTTAAGGTATATAATAAATTCTGAGAAAATCATGGATATAATATTAAATCTGAATTTGAAGAATACATAAATTTCATAATTTTTGGAATTTTATAACTATTTTTCTAAATATTAATATTATTGTAAAATTTACAGAAACTTATCTGCTACGATTTAGATTTTCATATATTATATGATGTTCTATATTATATATGAAACTTTATGTAAAAATTAGGAATTTATGGACTACAGAAACTATTTTTTATGAATTTTGGGAATACTATAGAGATTACAGAAAACAATCTGTTGGGAATTAGATGTTATAAAATTTATGAGATGTTACAACCTGTTGAAATAACATTCTGTCAATTTTTGGTGATTTTTGGATAACCGTAGCTAATTTTAGTGATTTATGGAGACTTTGGACTAATTATAAGTATTTATGTATAGTAAAATAAATGTGGAGAATTTTATGATAACATCATTTGACTATTTTACAGCTGAACTTTCAAAAATTATTAAATCTGAGATTCTAAAAATTTTAAAGAAATTAATGTCTAATTTTGTGAATTATTTTATAGGTTCCACTTTGGAGATACGGTGAGATTCATAGCCCCGTTTTTGAGTCTCACCTGGTATTTATAAAGTTTTGGGGGGAAAAAGCATATTGGTTACGTTGATGTATTATTTTGAAAATATTTTGAGACTTACTGTCATTTGTGATACAACCATTAGTTCGAATGAGGAACCGTCTGATAATATTAGTAGCGCTACTTAGGAGAATATTTGCACCAACAGGATGAGTGTTGTGATGCTATTTTCTTGCACCTAACCGAATGGGGGTTGAGATGTAATATTATCTGATTTTGTGAATATTCGTGACAGTATGATTATGTTGTGTACAGGTTTGGTTGTAATTGATACATAAACAAAATTATTTTGTCTGGAAATAAACCTATATTCTCACCAACTTTTGTTGACTATTTTGAGTATGCTTTTTCAGGAAACGATGACTAATACCTTTGACTTTAGTTTTAAGGTTCACAACGGTTGGGGAGAAATTGTTGGAAGGGGTTGTGTTACACTAACAGTCAACATAGTTAAATATAGTGTGTATGTTGACGCACACTTCCACTGTATCTGAAGACATGCAATAGTTTAACCAAGTTGTAGAAAGATTATATCTAATTTTAAAAACTTATGTATAGGATGTAATCTCGAATATTATGAATAAATGCATATCCTACTTTATTAATTTAAGTGTGTATGTTTATTATTTACTCCACTATAATTAATGCACTCTGATCAAACGAGTCACACCCGAACCGCATTTCACGCTTCCGCTGGGATGTGACAGGTTGGTATCAGTGCCATTGGTTATAGTGAATTAGGTATAATAAAAATACCTAGACTACGACCATAAGCTCAACTAATAGTAATATTAGGTATATTTATGTGATATAATTATTATGTGAAGTTCTGTGATTTTATGATTTCATGCTTAATAGTTATAATAATATGTGACTAACCATTTTGTGAAATATTATAAAGAAATTTGTGCAGTTATGAATTCAGATAGTTACCACAATGAGACCGATCCTTTCGAATGTCCAGACCATAGCAACTCTAAGGAAATAACACCTGAACCAGAACCCCAACAAGCTATGGAAATCCCTCAACTGGAAAAAGAATCAAAATTTTATGTTCGACGTGCACCGGTACATATTGGAGGATATACAATTAAGACTCCTAGGAAAAAGATACAACGTGAGAGCAGGTTTATAACTAAGCAAGCTGAGGACGTAGAAATACAATATTCTGATTCCCCCGAAAGTAAAGATATGATAACTAAAAGACAAGAGTTGGATTAGGTGAAAACGACTCAACAAACTCTTAGAAAACTTAAGAAAATACAGCTAGGAATCTGGAAAATCCAGAAGGACATCAAGAAGCTCAAAACACCCAAAAAGAGTATCTTCACAAGGATATGGAAATGGATTCGCAGAAACTAGAAGACTATAGTCTAACCTATCTAAATAAAGAAATAAGAGCTTAAATGATCTATGTACTTTTATGTTAAAATATTTATTTGGTATGTGTTAAATGATTTTGTGTTAGAATATTTATTTACGATACTAATGTTATAATTCACTATAGTGAATCATGCCGCCAAAAAGAAATACTCAGCCTGTCCGAAGAACAGCTTGAGTAGGACGACCCAGAACCCGACTTGGGGAAGAAACACCCGTGAACACTGACACAAATGAGAATGACATGATCTCTCAAATAGTAGCCCAACAAATAGAAGCTACCTTACCTACCTTGATAACCCAACTCCAACAAAATCTAAATTTTGGAACCACCTCACACCCACCAGAAGGAACTGAAAATATTAACATAAATGGGCGATAGGAAGAAGAAATCCTGAATGGAGTCTCAAAAGGTTGTTCTTACAAGACCTTCATGTCCTGCAGACCCCCGGGAATTCGATGGAAAAGGAGGAGCTGTACAAGCCTTGAGATGGCTAGATGAAATAGAAGGAGTTTTGGAAATCAGTAACTGTGCTGAAAATTTCAAGACACTGTTTGCCTCACATTCACTAAAAGGAGAGGCACAATTCTGGTGGAAAATGGAGGTACACACTAGAGGTATGAATGTTATGAATAAATTAAGTTGGGAAGAATTTAGAAATCTAGTGATAGAAAAATACTGCCCTTATAATGAAATAGAAAAACTAGAGGCTGAATTTCTAGCACTAAAAATGAAAGGAGCTGCTCACCAGGAATATACTGACAGGTATAATGAACTGTCTAGGTTAGTACCACATTTAATAACCCCGGAATCAAAAAGGATAGGGAGATATATTTGGGGACTGGTACCACAAATAAGAGGGTTAGTGAAATCTGCAAGAGCCAAAACCTTCCAAGAAGCAGTAATCCTGTCAGGAAGTCTGACAGATGAAATGATCAGAAATGGATCATTAAGTCATCCACAGGTAGGGGAGAAAAGAAAATGGAATGAAAACCACTCAGGAAGAAGATCCGGAGAGAACCACCAGAAAAGAATAACCCGACCTCCACCAAGAAACTTCCTAGGAACAGCACAGGGAAAGAGGATGGATAAACAACCACAGTGTAGTATCTGCCAAAGGTATCATACAGGGAACTGTATGACAGTGATTTTTACAACTGCAAAAAGAAAGGGCATATCTCTCGAGAGTGCAAAAACCCTACCAACCCTAAAACAGTCCGCTTTCAGTGTGGAAGTGAAAATCATTTTCATAATGAGTGTCCACAACGAAAAAGGCAAGGCCCCAATTAATCAGAACAACCCTCGTGGAAGAGCTTTTGTGATACAAGCTGATGAAGCTCGCCATGAACGGAAGTAGTAACGGGTACGTTCCTTATCAATAACCAGTACGCCAAAGTATTATTTGATACAGGAGCAACTCGTAGTTTTGTTTCAAATATTTTTAGACCATCACTTAGTTTAACATCTGAGAAATTAAGTGATAACTACATGATAGAATTAGCGGATGGTAAAGTAATAAAAGCTGATGAAATCATTCCTAACTGCATTCTGACTTTAGATGAATATTATTTGAGATAAATCTGATTCCTATTAAATTAGGAGGATTTGATGTTGTAGTAGGAATGGATTGGTTGAGTAAGAATCATGCTGAAATCATTTACGATAAGAAAATGATAAAAATTCCTTTGATTAAGGAAAACAAAACTCTCTGTATATATGGTGATAGACCAAATGATATTGTGAAATTAATTTCTTGTGAAAAAGCATGAAAATGCTTAAATAAGAAATGTGTAGCTTTCTTAGCTCACATAGTTGATGCGAAACTTGATAAGGGAAATTTGGAAAGTGTTCCTGTTATAAATGAATACCCTGATGTTTTTGACGAATTACCTGGATTACCACCCCCTCGTCAAGTAGAATTTAAAATAGAGTTAATACCAGGGACAGCCCCTATTGCTAAAGCCCCCTATCGTTTAGCACCAACTGAAATGTAAGAACTCATGACTCAATTACATGAATTATTAGATAAGGGATTTATACGTCCTAGTGTATCACCTTGGGCAGCACCAACTCTCTTTGTTAAAAAGAAAGATGGAACTTTTAGGATGTGTATTGATTATAGAGAACTCAATAAAGTTACTATAAAGAATAGATATCCTCTCCCTAAGATTGATGACTTATTTGACCAATTACAATGATCTAGTTATTTCTCAAAAATAGATTTAAGATCTGGATATCATCAATTAAGAGTACAGGATGACGATATCTCTAAAACTGCATTTAGAACAAGGTACAGGCACTATGAATTTCTTGTAATGCCATTTGGGTTAACCAATGCTCCAGCAGTATTTATGGACTTAATGAATAGGGTATGTAAACCTTATTTAGATAAGTTTGTTATAGTCTTCATAGATGATATACTGATCTATTCTAAGAATAAGGAAGACCATGAACAACACCTGAGGTTAACTTTGGAATTGCTTCAAAAGGAAAAATTATATGCAAAATTCTCAAAATTTGAATTTTGGAAAAGAGAAGTACAATTTCTAGGACACATAGTTAACCAAAATGGAATACAGGTTGATCCAGTAAAGATTGAGGCAGTTAAGAAATGGGAAGTTCCAAAGACCCCAACTGAAATACGACAATTCTTAGGTTTAGCGGGGTATTACAGAAGATTTATAGAAAACTTCTCAAGAATAGCTCAACCACTGACAGAATTGACCCAAAAAGATAGAAAGTATGTATGGGAAGAAAAACAGAATGAAGCTTTTGAACTCCTCAAAAGTAAGTTATGTAGTGCACCCATATTAGCTTTACCAGAAGGGACAGATAATTTTATAGTATACTGTGATGCATCACGTCAAGGTTTTGGATGTGTTTTAATGCAGAAAGACAAGGTAATTGCATATGCATCCAGACAACATAGAGGTAGTGAAAAGAATTATACCACCCATAATCTAGAACTAGGAGCCGTAATATTTGCACTAAATATTTAGAGACATTATCTGTATGGGACTAAGTGTATAATATATACAGATCATAAAAGTCTGCAGCATATCTTTGATCAAAAGATGTTAAATATGAGGCAGAGAAGATGGGTAGAATTACTAAGTGATTATGACTGTGAAATCAAATATCACCCCGGTAAAGCAAATGTAGTTGTTGATGCTCTAAGTAGGAAAGAAAGAACTAAGCCATTACGGTTACGTGCTATGAGAATGGAACTACATTCAGACCTGTTAAATCAAATTCGGGAAGCTCAACAAGAAGATGTGTTAAAGCTAAAAGGACAATTAAAAGACATAAAAGAAGAAGCAGATGGAATTCTGAGATTTAAAGAAAGAATTTGGATACCTGACAATAGCATGATTAGAACAATTGTTCTGCAAGAAGCTCATAAATCAAGATATTCTGTGCATCCAGAAAATAATAAAATGTACAAAGACTTGAAAAGCAATACTGGTGGCTAGGCATGAAAAGATCAGTCGGAAATTTGTAGAACAATGTGATGTCTGTTCAAGAATAAAAACAGAATATCAAAAACCTTCAGGATATCTGCAGCAACCAGAGATTCCAGCATGGAAATGGGATCAAATTACAATGGATTTCATAACTAAGTTGCCAAGAACCAGGAATGGATACGACGCAATTTGGGTTATAGTAGACATATTAACTAAGTCAGCTCATTTCTTACCTATACGAGAAGAATATAAGATTAAGAGACTAGCAAGAATTTACATAAAAGAAATTGTGTCCAGACATGGAATACCTGTATCCATTATATTAGATAGAGATAGTAGATTTACTTCCAGGTTCTGGCAAACATTACAAAAAGCTTTAGGAACCCAAGTAAGTTTAAGTACAGCTTATCACCCACAGACTGATGGACAGAGTGAAAGAACAATATAAACTCTAGAAGATATGTTAAGAGCTTGTGTTATAGATTTTGGTGGAAGTTGGGATAGTCATCTACCATTAATAGAATTTTCCTATAATAACAGTTATCACTCTAGTATTGGGTTAGCATCATTTGAAGCTCTATATGGAAGAAAGTGTAGATCACCCTTATGTTGGAATGAAATAGGTGATAGACAACTCACAGGTCCTGAACTAATACAAGAAACCACGGACAAGATCACTGATATTAAGAATAGACTGAAGGCTGCTCGTGATCGACAGAAGAGTTATGCAGACAAACGAAGGAAACCACTGGAATTTCAAATTGGAGACAGGGTTGTAAAACCTCTGAAAACTCCCAAGAAATCAATAACACACGATCTCAATCACGTGAATGCGGAATGTAAACGTGATTGGATAGAAAAGAAGATTGGATTGAACAAGAAATGCTTCTTCGATTAAAACAAACAACCTATTACAGGTCTTGTGCGATTTCGCACAGAAAAGTATGATAATCAATGAAAAGCTTAATTACAAAACGAAATCTAGCTATTTATACTAAACACAAGGTTCTCGCGCGAGATGCCTTTCGCGCGGCCAAGTCTTTCGCGTGAGTCTTCATCTCGCGTGGAAGCTGTTCTCGCGTGAGAGCTGCTTCTCGCGTGACTTCTTCAAATCTCGTGGATTCTTGCTTTCACATATGATGTTTTGCCGAGCCTTGATTTGTCTTCTACAATCTCCCCCTAGGCTCGGTGAAACATAATCAATCAAAGTCAACATTCGCCTTCTTGTAAGATCCAGCATAGGCATACCATTTATTTCTCAGGATCCGGTCAATCATCCATACGTACTGGCAAGATAGAAAATAAACAGACTCATCAGCTGAGATAGGGCAGTGTAACAGCTTGAATAAGTCGTCTTTGCCAAACTTCATTAAGTCTGCTGGATCAATGATTCGATAAGACCTGTCTATACATCTGATCACAGCGTGACCGGAATCCTTTTCACATCTCCAGGATAGAAGTTGCTTCAAAGAGTTGGGAGGAACTGGAGCATGCACAGGGACTTTTCTGATAAATTTGGGATGTTGATAGACTCGTATCTTCATAGGAGCTTTTGTATTTTCATCAATTCTTGTTGAGTCATCAATCAACTTTGATTTTGCAGTCTTAAAGTCTTTGAAATTTGTGCGCATCTCCCTTCTTATCATGGATCTCATGAGTTCAGCTTCACTGTAATTACTCTTATTGAAGAATGGAGCTTTACCATGGAGTATAAATCAGCAGCACGTAAAGTATGGAAGTCTTGAGTGCTCTTTAGATAATCAATCTCTCCATTTCTTCTCTTTATGACATACATCCTTTTCTCACCATCATAAGCCCAGCTAATAACGTGAGACATTTCACCATACTTCTGTTTTGGCTTTGAGATAAACAGAAAATGTGCTTCAGTAGGTGGTGGTGGTGCTTTGAACTGTAAACCTCCTCTAGTGTATAGGGCAATCTGACCAGTAGTAATTGTCTTTGTAGTATCAGTAGGAGGTACACACTCACAGTCTCATTGGGAATTTCTCCTTCTTCAAGATTAATGTCTTTGAATAGCTCTTGAAGGTTGTTCCCAAAAATATCTGTATACTCATTCTGCTCTTCCAGATCATCAAAAATATCAAGTTCTTCTTCAACAGTTCCAGATGAAGTTTGTTGAAAAGAATACAATTCCTTTTCATACACACTTTCTGTGGCAGGGTCCAGTGGATCATATCCTTCTGGATTACTAACACTTGGTCTATCGACATTGTCAGTGTTAATATCTCCAGTAGGACTTGAAGAAGAACCAGTAACATTACCTCCATCATTATCATCTCCATCATCATTATTACCGTCATTACTTCCATCATCTCCACCATCATCATCATCACCATCATTTCCACCATCATCATCATCATTATCATCATCATTTTCATCGTCATCCTCATCATCATCATCCTCATTATCATCAGAATCAGCATAATCAACTAACTCTTCATCCTCCCTTTCATCAACAATAGGCATAGAAATCATGTGTTCCGGCTCAACGAAAGCTGTAGATGTGTAAGCTTTGGTGATAGGTACTTCAGATGAAATAGGAACATCTTCAGTAGTGCTAACACTTTGCTATACAGTAGATGCTTGTGCTTCGTTGACCGTTTCCTTCTCAGGTACAGTCTCAGTAGGAGGTGGGCTTGGAGAGCGTCTACTTGATTCACCAATTACTGTAGTAGACCTTATGATAGGGGGCTGCTGAAAATAAGTTTGTGAAATAAATTCTCTCAGCTCGTTCAGTTGTCTCTCCAACCCAGAAGAGTAGTCGAACATGCTCTTCATTTGTTGCTCAAGAGATGCCAATCTTGTGTCTTTGATAGCTGAGTCAAGATGAATCATGTTGATCAGATTTGTCTTTTCATCATTGCCTTTCTTTAACTCAGCAATCAACTTCATATTCTCAAAGTTTTCTTTTTCCAGGTTCTTTATTCTTTCTTCCAACGTGATAGAACCTGGAGTGCTGTTGATTCCTCTCTCCTCTGAAACTCAGGAGGAGTATTCAAGAGTGTATCTACATCAAACTCTAGATTTTCTTGATGAGGTGGTGTAGAAAAACCTGAGCCAGAAATATTAGTTGCTCCAGAAACAGGAACTGTTTCTGTTTCTATTTCAGGAGCAGAAGAAGTCACATTTGCTGCCTGATCTTGCTCTGTCTCGGTGACAACCACATGAGTTCGTGGTCTCCTTGGTACAATTCCTCGACCTCTCTTTCTAACTGGATAATCTCTCCTTCTAGCCATCCGTTTTCTTCGTGAGGAGGTATTTGGTGACTCTTCAGGGACATAATCAGTATCCCTGTCTTCCTCATTTGGTCGAGAAGATGTTGGAGTAGAAGGGGTTGGATCAGTTTGGATCACATAAGGAACATTCCCTATTTGATCACTAGCAGTCTCGGAACTGGAAGCAGAGTGAACAACTTCTTCCATTCCTCCTTCACGCGCAGGCTCATCTTCAAAAGCTTCTCAATCTCTTCATCAATATTATCTCTAGTAGTAGAAGTAGAAGCACCATTCTGTGCATCATCAGCATGAGCACCTTCATCAAACTCATCAACATGTTCATCAATCTCAGAAAATTTGCCGATCTTCGCAAAACTTTCACCAGAGCATTTTTTCCTCTGGCTCCAGTAAGGTGTGTAAAAATCTCCTTCTTATTGTCTGAACAACGTATTTAGGAGATCTCTGAGTGGCAAGCTCAGGAAATGCATCGTTGATGATCAGCTGATGAATCTGGGATACATGATAAACTTTCTCCCTGGATTGGCCGTAGCGTTTTTCACCATCTCTTGAAATATAACTCCAGAGATACTGAATGGAATATCGTCCACCAGAGAAACCAGTAAGGATCCAATACAGCACTAAGACTGTCCATCCCAGCCTTCAGATTACTCAAACAGTGAATTACCACATGAAATAAATATTTCCAGTATGGTGGTAACCACTTCTTCTCCAAACTTGGATATCTATACTCATATCCCATCCGAGATAGACAATCCATAACTATATCATCATCTAGTCTTGTTGGTGCTCCCTCTTGGTCATTAAACAGAAGAACTCTGTTTAGTATGGCTTGAGAAACTATCACCCTTTTATCCTTTACAGTGGCTGTGATAATCTGGTTTCCAGCTTCGTCCTTTTCTAGAGCAGCAGTGCTCCAGAAAGAATCTATCAATTCGGAATAGATGGCTGGATCAGCAGAAATAGAATAACAATCCTTGAGTTCTTCAGCCCCTCAATCATAGAAGAAAATAATTCCTTCCCTTCCGGAACCTCATCCAAATATGCAACACAATTATGATTCTTGTTAAAGATCATTTGTGCCATCTGCATTGTCAAATAAGATCAAAATTAGAACACTTTTTATGTAACTTAATTATGCCAAAATTATTGCAACACTTAGAACAAAATTTATACTTATAAAATTTCATCACTTGTGAACTATTAATCATCTCTAAGTTTAGTCACAAGTGTATACATGTACTTCACTTAAGATTTTATCAACAACAATGTTTATTAAGTGAAAACAAGTTGCAAGTGATAAGTCCATTTGAGACAACAGCAACAACACTTAGAAACAATTTCTACAATTTCTGTCATGCGAAACTCCAGTCAAGCGAAATAGAACTTCGTGCGACAACATAGTCTCATGCGAAAATGAGTTTCATGCGAAACACATTTTAAGCGAAATCAAATCTCACGCGAGAACTGTGTTCACGCGAAAATCCTATGTCGCGTCTGTTCAGTTTCGTGTTCGATTCGCACAACTCAAAGTTCAAATTAACACTTCAAAACTTGTTTTTAATCCATAAAATCCAGATCATTGCTGTCGCCTAAGTCTATTAGGTGTATTTTATCGTTCAATTTCAACTTTAAAGTCCATTTCGAGGTTTTAATGTCAAGATGTTAAGTTTCCCTTAGCATAGTACTGCTACAGTAACCAAATCAAATCGTTTATACCTTCAAAATCACACTATGCACGTACTAGAATGAGATGTGGATCAAACTAACAGATTAGGAGTGAAATGGTGTGTGATTTGGTGTATGCGAGAGGAGATTTCGGATAGTGAGCGAAAAGGGTTTTCGGATGTGGTTTTAGCGAAAAGTGATTATGTCTTGAACAGTGTGATATTTAAACCCTGAGAAGTCACGCGACAGTCCCTTTCGCGAGTCATGGTTTTCGCGTGACTGTTCCTTTTCGCGTGCGAAACAATTACTTTCAAAATTTCAACTTTTTAAATCTTTTCAAACCTTTACACAACTTTAAATCCTTTTATTTTCAATGAATTAAGTCAACATAAAATGTTATTTACCAATGACCAATTAATTTAATGAATCTTCAATTTTCAAAAATTTTCTTGTTATTTATTTGTCCTAAAAATAAAACACTATAAAAGTGAAATAAAAACAAACACTTACAAACAAAATAACAAAAGAATAAAACAATTAAAGAATCAAGATCGGATTTGCTTGTTTTGTATAAATTTTCATAATGAGATCATATAGTTCTTTTGTCAAGTTAAGACTCTGTCCGGCTTTATTTAAAATAACTGGTTAAGTTGATTGTCAATATCTGTTGTCCACTTTAAACTTATACTTCATGTTTTACTCAGAAACATAATGAGTGATATATATCATGTTTTGTGTTGATTTAATATAAGTCAGTGGATCCCACAATCAGAACTTCTGTAAAGTAATTATTATCCTTCAAGACACTATTGAGATTTTTCAAGTCACCCCAATTTGACTTAAACCATGCATTGATGATCAGTGATACCATTTATTGTAATCCTAAATATAACTATTTGAGCATAACTAGCCTGAGAAATATTTCTTAACCCGGAATATTAACAAGTTTAAGGACTTACTGACAGCCATCCGGACTTACGTCTGCCCTCTCAAGATGTTTAGGACTTACAAGCCATTCGGACTTACATGCCCCATCTTTCGATTTTGCCTTCCAAAGTTAAAAACTATTCTCAAAATCAGAAAATATTTACCATATAGTATGTATGTCGTTTAGACATATCTTTTGATTTGTTGTGCTTCTTGGCATCTTATATCCTATATGGCCTTTTCCTTTTGGCATCTTTTTGCTCAATTATTTTCTTTTTGTATTTTTCTCTTTTTGTTTCTTTTTGTATTTTTATCTTTTATATATATATATATAGTTATGATAATCACTGAATCAATCATATACAGGCTTGAGTATGACAAGATTATATCTCTCAGTCTGTGTTAGAACATTTTTGGCACAGAATCCTGATATGTTCCCCACTAAATCATATTTCTTTAATTCAAGTGTAATCACTCAATTATGATCTTTTCATTTCTGAAAGCAAAGCCTATCAACATATCAAACATAATCCAAGTGTATTCGTATTTAAGCCTTTGAAAGTACTTATACTCGTTTTGAACTTTGTAATATCATTTCTCATTTAAGTATGAAAATTTCTTCTTTTGATTTTGGCAATCCTTTGATCTTAACTCCCCTAAGACCAAAAATATTTTTCAGAACTTGTTTTTCTAATTTTCTCCCCCTAAAATTGTGATTGTCCTTTTAAGAAAAAGAAACAATTGCAATTTTATTCTGTATTTAAAAAAAAATGAAAAATCTTTTTGTGAAGATTCATTAAACCAATTTATCCAAAGTTAATCATTCCCAATGATTGCACAAGGAAATCAAATCGAGAATGATCAAACGCCTTGGTAAATAAATCAGCGATATTTTCAGTTGACGGCACTTGTTTTAGATGAATAAGTTTACGATCAAAACAATCGCGGATAAAATGGATGCGGATGTCAATGTGTTTAGTTTTTGAGTGTTGAATGGGATTTTTCACGATGTTTAGAACTGCCGTGTTATCACACCAAATTGGTGTGTCATAAATGTTGAGACCATAATCGAGAAGTTGTTGCTGAATCCAGACAAGCTGGGAACAACAACTCGAAGCAGCCACATATTCAGCTTCGGCAGTGGATGTGGATACAGTGTTCTGCTTTTACACTGCCAAGAAATGAGTCGGTTACCCAAGAATTGACATCCTCCTGTGGTCGATTTCCTGTCTAAGTTACAACCACCATAATCACTGTCAGTATAAGCAAATAAATTGAAATCGGAATTTCGAGGATACCAAAGACCAAGTTTAGGTTGACCCTTGAGATACTTGAAAATCCGCTTGACAGCTTTCATGTGTGATTCCTTTGGATCACTTTGATAGCGGGCACACTGACAAACAGGGAACATGACATCCGGCCTGCTTGCAGTGAGATACATGAGGGAACCAATCATCGATCTGTAAAGATGTTGATCAACTGATTCTCCTAATGGATCCGGAGTAAGAGTAGGACGAGAAGCCATTGGAGTTGGAGCTACTTTGGAATCTTGAAACTTGTATTTCTCAAGAATTGTCTGAACATATTTTTCTTGATGAATGAGAATACCCGTCTCAGATTGAGTAACCTGAATACCCAAGAAAAATGAAATTTCCCCAAGGGAACTCATCTCAAACTTCTTCTTCATCACCTCTTCGAACTCCGTGCACATACTATCATTTGTGGAACCAAAAATGATATCATCGACGTAGATTTGAACCAAAATGATATCATCCCCTGATTTTCGTATGAATAAGGTTTGATCAATTGCACCTCTTGAATAACCATTTGCAAGCAAATGTTCAGTCAGAGTTGCATACCAAGCACGAGGTGCTTGATGTAATCCATATAGCGCCTTATCCAACTTATATACATAGTCAGGATGATCTGGGTCTTCAAATCCAGGAGGCTGACAAACATAGGTTTCTTCCTTCATTTCTCCGTATAAAAATGCAGTTTTAACATCCATCTGGTACACCTTGAAGTTCATGTATGAAGCAAAGGCTAAGAATATGCGTATTGCTTCTAGTCTTGCAACTGGAGCATACACTTCTTCATAGTCCAATCCTTCAACTTGATAAAATCCCTGCACAACAAGACGTGCTTTATTCCGAACTATAACACCTTTTTCATCCGTCTTGTTTCTAAAAATCCACTTTGTTCCAATCGGAAGCTTATCCTTTGGAAGTTCAACAAGATGCCAAACATTGAGTTTCTTGAATTGCATCAACTCATCTTGCATTGCTTCTATCCAGCTGTTTTCTTTGAGTGCCATTTCCACATTCTTGGGCACTATTTGTGATAGAAAGCAAGCATATAGACATGTGTTGATTGCCCCTGATTGACTTCTGGTAATTACACCTTCGTGCAACGGACCAATGATTGCTTCAGTGGGATGAGTTTTATGTATTCTCAATTGAGGAATCTCATCTGCAACCATTCCATCTTCCAAATTTGTAATATGTTCAACATTATCATGAGCTTCTTCAGAGTGTTGAGATTGATACACAATAGTTTCTTCAAGTGTGTCATCTGAAACATGAGTTTCAGAAGCAGTAGACACATTTGGAGATTCTTCAAATGGAACTTGAATGATTTCTATTGGTGTATGTATAGTTTCTGACGAAGATGAAGATAATGGAGAACTTAAAGATTCTTCCAAATCTTAGTAGAAATTTGTTCTGAAGAAACATCTAATGACTCAGAACATGCAGATACAGGTACAGAATTTGTAGGAATATCTTTGGATGATGAAGCAACAGCAGAATCATCAGATATCAAAGATGAAAGATCCTCAATGATTTTGTTGTCCAAGGAGATTGCTTGAGAAGTAGAATCTGCAGATGAAGATTTAGAAATTTTAAAATTTATGAACAAAGATTCATAATCATAAACCCATGAAGGAGCTGAACCTGCATCAGTTATGTTAAGCTCGTGCCAATCAATGTTATATGACTCGACTATTTGTCTAGTTCTTTTATTATAAACACGATATGCAACTTTATTGGCAGCATATCCCACAAAGTAACATTCATCCGCCTTTTCAGAAAATTTTGAAGATGATTCAGTTGTATGCAACAAAGTGCAACAACAACCAAAGCTTTAAAATATTTAACTTTGGGTTTGTGTTTATAAAATATTTCATAAGGAGTCTTATTTAATCTTTTGTTGATTAAAGCACGATTTTGAACATAACATGCAGTATTTACTGCTTCAGCCCAAAAGAACAAAGGTAATTTGGCAGCAGAGATCATTGTTCTAGCAGCTTCAATCAATGTTCTATTTCTTCTTTCTGCAACTCCATTCTGTTGTGGAGTGCCAGCAGCACTGAATTGTCTGGCAATTCCCTTGGATTCACAAAACTCATTCAGAGTTTGATTGCAAAACTCTGTTCCGTTGTCACTTCTGATGCATTTTACCTTTTTCTCTGTCTGATTCTCCACCAAAGTAATGAACTTGATCAAAAGGTGTGGAGTTTCATCCTTAGATGCTAAGAAAAACACCCAAGTAAATCTAGAAAAGTCATCAGTAACAACCAGACAGTAAGATCTTCGACCCAAACTTAAAACACTTACTGGACCAAAAAGATCCATGTGTAAGAGTTGTAAGATTGATTCGACTGAGTTGTGTGCAACTGGTTTGTGAGGAAGTTTATGTTGTTTACCCTTTGAACATGACAAACAATGTTCATTTAATTGAAATTCTTTTCGGGTAAACCAATAACATGATTTCCACGTACAAGTTTATTCATGTTTTTAAGATTGACATGTCCTAATCGACGATGCCATAACATGGAATCATTCTCCGAGGCTTTGGATAGTAAGCAAGAAGCTGTTACCAAAGAATAGAACAATGCATATCAAGAAGATATGTGTCATTGTCTCTCGGAGTCCTCATCAAAATCCATTCATCAGGAACAACAAAACCTGGTTTTAAAATTAAGCATTCTTTGTTAGTAAAGTGTGTAGAATATTGTTTGTCACAGATTTGAGACACACTTAGCAGGTTATGTTTTAATTCCTCAACAAAATTAACATTTTCAAAACTTAGGACGCCGTTTGTAACTGTACCACGTTTAGTAATTCGTCCTCCTCTATCTCCTGCAAATATCACTCTCCCTCCGTTGTATGATTGCACATCTTGTAGTAATGATAAGTTACCCGTCATATGTCTTGAACAACCGCTATCTACATGCCATAGACTTTCAGTAGTCTTTTGCGGTTGTCCCTGCATTCGTAACAAAATTACTTAGATTTTGGTACCCAAGTCAAGCAAGACTTAAGCACATTTGAGTTGCAGCAAGACAAAATGATTTGATATTTTATATTTGGTGTGCACATCATTCTTTTCATTTATGCTTTTAATCTTGACATTTTCTATTACCTCATTAGTCAAATTCTTATCCTGTCTGACATTAAAATCATTAACAACCTTTGATTTCATATTATTTGAAAATTTTCCACGAGTGAAAAATAGTTTTCTATTATGAGAAATAGAATTATGAAATCTTTGTTTACTTAATGATTTTTGTCTAAAAGGACAATTATTTGCCAAATGATTTGTGTTTCCACACTGAAAGCATCGCTTTTGTTGTGTGTGGAAAACAAACTGTGGATGACAATTATGAAAATTGTCATAAAAACCAAAGTCAGATTGACTAGGTTTAACTTTCTCCACAGTCTCTCGAATCTTTGTCTCGTTTGACAATTGCAAATTCATCTTTTGCAGACTCGAGGAAATTGATGAATTATGACCACTTTGGATTGTAGATTTGGCAGTTTTGACTTTTGGAATTGGTGGTGTTGAAACAGGAACAGTCTTTGATTCTGCTGGAGTAGGACCAGACTTTGAATTTGCTGGATGAGGACCAGGCTTTTGAATGTTCAGATTAAATGCAGAAGAATCATTCACTTGCAAATCTGGGCTACATACATCTTGATTCACAAGGTTAGCATTATAATGTAGTTTATTTTTAAAGAATCGAGAATTCGTTTCTTTAAAAATATATTCTTCATTTTCAACTATCCCTTTTGAAACAAATCTATTTTAAAATCCTTTTCCATTCTTTCTTTCTGATTTACCCTTAGATTTGCATTCAAATTATTTTTGATATTTGATTTCATCTCATTCAAAACAACATTCTTTTCATTTCCTGACAAGTTTTGTTTACAAGCAGATTGTAAACGTTTACATTTTTATTTTTCAAACATTCATTCTCATTCTCTTCCTCACTCTCACTTTCCCAATCTTCAACCAACCCATCCACTTCATTTTATCTGCAAAAAGATTTTCAGGTGATTGTTTAGGTTTGGGTACTATGATAGGATCAACAGATAAATTTATTTTGACAGAAGGTTTTAAGTCTTGAGATGGAGAGAATCCAATTCCATAGACCATATCAGAATCACAAATGTTATCAGATGATGGTAAACATGAGTAATCATGATTAATTGGAGGAGCAATGTTAGAAAATCCAACACCACACTTTCCTCCTTTGATCTTCTGAGTCATTTGTGACTTGATTATTCCTTCAACCATTGTTGATGAAAGTTCAAATTTCTCAACAGTCAATTTAACCGTGGCTAATTCACTGTTGAGTCGATTAATTTCTAGAGCGAGTTCATTGTTTCTATTTGTCAAGTCATTATTAGTACATTCTTTATCATGAAGATTTAATTTCAAATTATATATTGTTTTGTTTAAACCTTCAAGTTTTTCTTTAAAAATCTTTTCATTTGACTTGTGTTTGCTAGCTTGATACTGAAGTTTTTCAACTTCCATTATCAGGCTCTCATTGTGAACTCTGTATCTTTGAACTTTCTCAACACATGTATTTTTACATAGACTATCATATACCTTTGGTTCTGAAGTTTCCCTTCTGTTTTCTCTGCCTTCTTGACCATGAATGCTTTCATTGCATCAGCTGGTTCTTCCACTGGAGCACTAGCAACAGTCTTTGGATCAATGCATGGACTTTTGACTGTGAGCTCGACAGTGTACTCATCATTCACACTTTCTTCTTCAGCAACCTTTTCAACCTGATCTTCCTTCACAACAGTTTCCTTATCTTCTACCACTTTCTCATCCTCTTTCAACTTTCACTTTCTCTATTTCAACTTTCTCTTTTCTTCTTCCACCGTAGCAAACAAACCCTCCAACAAATCATCAACACAAATTCAGCAAACAAATTTTCCTCCTCTTCTGGTTCTGAAACAATCTTAGCAACAAAGGCAGTAGACAAATGTAAATCAAGGGCCTCCATTTGATCAGACCAATCATATTCAGCATTAGTTTGAGAAACTAGTGCTTTAGTACCACCAGAAGTACTTGCTTTATCCTTCTTTGGCTCTATTCCACAGTCACCATCTTCTTCGGGCCTTCATTTTGACCAGTTTTTGGTTCAGTACACTCTCTGGCGAAATGACCTGGTTTGTCACAGTTGTAACACCTCAGGTTAGATTTATCGAAACCAATTTTGCTAGAATTGTTAACGCCAAACATTTTCCTCCCAGTTCTTCTAGCAAAATTCTTCGCCCTGTAAACTACCATGGCCATTTGATACTTGATATCATTCTCTTCAACATCATCCGGATTACTTGTTGAAGATCATCAACCAGAACATTGGAGCAGTAAGTCTTCCGGCCATGAAAGCTTCATAACTGGACATGAAAGTGGTGAAAAGAGCAAGATGCTCCTCAGCAATCTGAACAGTTTGTTTTGATGGACTAGTGGTAGCAACATAAGCATGTTGACCACTCTGAGAATCTTGAGATTGAGAGACTTGTTGATGGATGATGGGGGAATAATGTTGAGCAGCTGGAACATGAACTTGGTGGTTTACTGCTGGTTGAATAAAAGAAGATGCTGCACTTCTAGATTGTTGTTGCTGACACATCTGCGTATAACTAACATAGTAATTCAGATTACTAGCCATCTTTGCATATAGAGCAGTTCCTTCAGCACCCAGAGAACTGAGATGATTAGCAGCTCGCTGCTTATCATCCATAGCATAAGACTTGATTGTTGAGATGAGATCAGTCAACTGTAGAGTATACAAGTCTTTGGTTCTCTTTATCAAAGTACAGTTGTTATTCCAACTGTATGGAAGTGAGTTGAGCAACTTCTTGTTCACAGTTATGGGTTCCAGAGTAATACCCGCACTCTTCATTTTCGTGACCAGTCTAACAAACCTGGCCATCTAAACTTCAGCTCTTCACCAACAATATGATTGAACATGTTGAACTCTTGATTCAACATATCCTTTTTGCTCTCTCTCATGTCTTTGTTGCCCATAATCTGAGACTCCAGAGCATCCCAAAGCACTTTAGCACCCCTGAACTCTTGGAACTTTTGTGAGATCTCAGTAGTAAGAGCCATTGTGATTGCAGCATACGCTTTATCATCCAATTCCAATCTTTTGATGTCGTCTTCATCCCACAAATGTTCAGGTTTCTGAACCATTTCACCTTTATCATTTTTGTACAACGGAATGTAAGGACCATACTGGATTGATCTCCACATCTTCGGTTCCGTGTAAATAACATATCTCTCGAATCGGAAAGCCCAATCAGAATAATCATCTTCACAGAGAAGCCTCGGTGGCTTGTTACCAGTACCAATTTCTGTGTCTAGATGAAGTGAAGCAGTAAGATGCTTCAAATTCGGTGTTGTTGAAGCCATAGTGATCAGAAAGTCAAAACTCTGGTTTTCGTGCGAAAAAAGAACTCGTGCGAAAAGTGATTTCGCGCGGACTGAGTTTTCGCGTGAGGAAGCAGTTCGTGCGAATTTCCAGAAGTATCTTTTCACGCGAATCGCACAAAAAGGTGAAATACCTAACTGTGCGAAAACACCATTTTTCGCGTGCGAGAACTTGCAGATCAAGCGAAAATGTCGTTTTTGTGCAGAAACAGATTACCAACTGTTTGTTCACGCGAATGTCACCTCCAATTCACTGATTAAGTTTGATTAAACCCATTTTAATCCAATTTTAATGAATTTAAGTCAATTTTAATCAAAATTAAGCTTAAAGTCCACTAATTAAGTTCAATTAGGTCCAAATCAGTCCAAATCTTCCACAATCGAGCAGCATAACTTTGCTATCTCAGAATCTAAGGTAATCGATGATGAATTCTTCAAAAATCGAGTAGAACACAATCCAATTCTTCTCCAAATCGTGGTTCAAGAGCCTAATGCTCTGATACCAATTGTAAAACCTCTGAAAACTCCCAAGAAATCAATAACACACACGATCTCAATCACGTGAATATGGAATGTAAACGTGATTGGATAGAAAAGAAGATTGGATTGAACAAGAAATGCTTCTTCGATTAAAACAAACAACCTATTACAGGTCTTGTGCGATTTCGCACAGAAAAGTATGATAATCAATGAAAAGCTTAATTACAAAACGAAATCTAGCTATATATACTAAACACAAGGTTCTCGCGCGAGATGCCTTTCGCGCGGCCAAGTCTTTCGCGTGAGTCTTCATCTCGCGTGGAAGCTGTTCTCGCGTGAGAGCTGCTTCTCGCTTGACTTCTTCAAATCTCGTGGATTCTTGCTTTCGCATATGATGTTTTGCCGAGCCTTGATTTGTCTTCTACAAGGGTCTATCTAAAGATATCTCCTCTAAAGGAATTTTTCGATTTGGAAAATCCAGTAAGTTAAACCCTAGGTATATTGGTCCGTTTAAAATCATTGATAGAATTGGACCTGTGGCATATAAGTTGGAATTACCTCAAGAATTAAGTGAAGTGCATAACACTTTTCATGTGTCCAACTTCAAGAAATGCTTAACCAATGAAACCTTAGAGGTACAGATTCAAGAAATCAAAATAGATAGGAGACTTCATTTCGTGGAAGAACCAATAGCCATTATGGACAAGGAGATAAAGAAATTAAGAAGGAATAGAATTCGCATAGTGAAAGTTAAATGGAATGTAAAGAGAGGACCAGAATACACATGGGAAAGAGAAGATGAAATAAAAAAAAAATACCCCCACTTATTCAGAGGTAATAATCATTTGAGATTTCCTAAAGTTTAGAAATCATACTCCAAGGAATTTCGGGACGAAATTCTTTTAACAGGGGGAGAATATGACAACCCTAAAAATAATAGACGATTTACTACGAATATTTTAAGCAAAATACATTATTGTGTATATAAGTATGTTATGTTTATATATTTTTATTGTATACATGTTCTGCATGCATATAAATAGAACTTTTACGTAAGCATGTCTACATGCATGTATAAATATATGTAAACTTTTGTAATAACATGCATATAGTATTATGTACTTTACGTGTATATATGTTACATAAATGCATGGTTACATGCATGGCTGCAAGCATGTTACATGTGCATGTATCAATATTCATAAATTTTAAATATCAACCAATAGGTAGTCATAAATCTAAACCTTTTAAAGCAATAAATCATACATCAAGTAAATCAAAAATAACAACTCAACCAAACAAACACAATTATGCAAAACCTTAAACACACGAGCATCAAATTAAGGTTATTAACTTAGAAACAACCACATGATGCCTCGGTTAATAACTAACTAAAGTCATTAGTACTAGTAACAAGTGAGAACTCTAGGCCAAGTATCTCTCGATTGAAGTATATCACCAAAAACACCAAACCACCATCTAGAACCTCTCGGTCCATGTGCATCAACAACCATAGATCGTCACCTTGTATTCCTAGTTCATTAGTCATCAAATCACCATCATTGCAAGATGGAGGTGGCAAATTCTAAAAGCAATTCTCAGCCAACCTATCCACCTTGCATTACCACCACATCAACCGCCACCTTAACACTCTAAGTCTTGATTCATTGAACCTGATAACCTAAAAGGATTGCTAGCTCCCTTAAGTCAACACCTATCTATTAATGAGCTTCATGATTTCATAATGGATGTGGCAATCCCAAAGATTCCCGCGGCCACCTATGCACACATCAAACATCACCACCAATTGCCACCGAATCTAAAAAGGTTATTAAGCACTCCTATGGGTATGACTCATCTAAGTAAGAACCTAAACTATTTAGTGACTCATTGAAGCTATGAACCAACCCATGCACCCTTAAAGGCTCTTGGAACATCTGGACATCCACACACCAATCAAAAACCAAACTCCTTTGCGCTCTCTCTCTCGGGGTTTCTTTTGAAACACCACTCTCCAACACAACCGCAACCATCACCACCATCCTCTATTGTCTTGCTATCTCACGGTCCCGATCCCTATCACCACCACCATCAAACAAACACAACCATCTACACCATCACTCGAAACAAACACCACCTTTGTTCCACCCTCTCTCTCGGCTTTCACATAACAATCAACAACCATATCACAAACACCACCCGTAGCTCCATCATCACCCTTGTTCTCTTCACTTCTCGGTGGTACAAGCAAGACAAGCATCCAAGACACCCTCCTCTCTCATTTCAAAGGTTTAAAAGTCTTTTTAATACTTAATATATCAATACTTACATATGTGTTATAAACACATATAAAAATTAGTTTTGGTACAAATCTACCAAAACTAATCTTAAAAAGCCTTGAAAACCTTAATTCTCATCAAATTATAGTATTAAAATTTGAAATCTTATGACAAAAAGGATATTTGGAAATTCATGAAATTTTAATCATGTAATATTAAGGAAAAATAGGTAAAATACTAAATAATTGAGATTGTGGGAATAAACATTAAAAAACCTTTATTTAGATACTAAAACATTATTCTGTAAATTTTGACAAAATTATGATAAATATAACAATTTATACAAAATGTTTTAAATATAGAAAATACTTAAAAATATAAAATAATTCGTAAAAATTCTGATAAATTCACAGAATAATAATAATTTTGAAGTATAAAGGTCTCTGGAATTATTTCAGAATTTATCTCTTCATTATAATTGATATATGAATTTTTATGTGTTCTGCAATAGGAAAATCGAAATAAATATTTAAGGTACATAAAAAATTCTGATAAAATTATGGATACAATATTAAATCTATGTCTGCATAATATATAAATTTCATAATTTTTTGAATTTTAGGACTATTTTTTCTAAATATTAAGATTATTATAAAATTTACAGAAACTGATCTACTATGAGTTAGACTTGATATATTTATATGATATTCTATTTTATATATGAAACTTTCTGTAAACTTTTAGGAATTTATATACTACAGAAACTATTTTGTATGAATTTTGGGAATACTATAGAAATTACAGAAAACAATCTGTTGGGAATTAGATGTTATAAAATTTATGAGATGCTAAAACCTATTGAAATAATATTATGTAAAGTTTTGGTGATTTTTGGATAAGCTTAGAAAATTTTAGTGATTTATGGAGTCTTTGGACTAATTATAAGTATTTATGTATAGTAAAATAAATGTGGGGAATTTTATGATAACATCATTTGACTATTTTACAGCCGAACTTACAAAAATTTATTAAATCTGAGGTTCTGAAAATTTTAAAGAAATTAATGTCTAATTTTGTGAATTATTTTATAGGTTCCACTTTGGAGATACGGTGAGATTCATAGCCCCATTTTTGACTCTTTTGGTATTTATAAAGTTTTGGGGGAAAAAGCATACTGGTTACGTTGATGTATTATTTTGAAAATATTTTGAGACTTACTGTCATTTGTGATACAACCATTAGTTCGAATGAGGAACTGTCTGATAATATTAGTAGCGTTACTTTGGAGAATATTTACACCAACAAGATGAGTGTTGTAATGCTATTTTCTTGCACCTAACCGAATGGGGGTTGAGATGTAATATTATCTGATTTTGTGAATATTCGTGACAGTATGATTATGTTGAGCACAGGTTTGGTTGTAATTGATACATCAACAAAAATTTTTGTCTGGAAATAAACCTATATTCTCACCAACTTTTGTTGACTATTTTGAGTTTGCTTTTTCAGGAAACGATAACTAATACCTTTGACTTTAGTTTTGAGGTTCACAACGGTTGGGGAGAAATTATTAGAAGGGTTTGTGTTACACTAACAGTCAACATAGTTGACTATAGTGTGTATGTTGACGCACACTTCCGTCGTATCTGAAGACATGCAATAGTTTAACCAAGTTGTAAAAGATTATATCTAATTTTGAAAACTTATGTATAAGATGTAATCTCGAATATTATGAATAAATGCATGTCCTACTTTATTAATTTAAGTGTGTATGTTTATTATTTACTCCGCTATAATTAATGCACTCTGATCAAACGAGTCACACCCGAACCGCATTTCACGCTTCCGCCGGGATGTGACAGATTGTGTATATAAATAAGTAGTGAGTTGTATTGAGAAGAATAATCTTCTTCTTTAGGGTGTAAACATCTTCTTTATAGAAATCAAATTCGTTGAATTGTTCTTGATCGTTTGAGTGAGTTGAATTGATAATCAACAATTGGTATTAGAGCTGGCTTTCGGCTCCCGATCGAAGAAAAAGATCCTAACTCAAACACTAGGTGAGTTCAATTAAATCTGTGCGAAGATCACAATGGTCTCAACGAAGTTCGAATTGGAGAAGTTCGATGGAAGAAACGACTTCAGCCTGTGGAGATTGAAGATGAGGGCATTGCTGGTCCATCAGGGGGTGGTCGATGCTCTGAAGGGCGGTGATACGACCATACCAGCAGGGAGCACTGATAAAGAGAAGAAAGAAATTGAGAGTCGGTGGAAGGACATGATGGAGAAGGCGCACAGCGCAATAATCTTGAGCCTAGGAGACCGGGTGTTGAGGGAAGTGTCTAAGGAGACCACTACGGCTGGTATATGGTCAAGCTAGAGAGTTTGTATATGACAAAGTCTCTAGAAAATCGGCTATATTTGAAAAAGAGATTATACACTTTTCATATGACAGCCGGGAAGACGATGG
The DNA here is from genome assembly GCA_024085815.1 of Flaveria linearis. Taxonomy (NCBI): domain Eukaryota; kingdom Viridiplantae; phylum Streptophyta; class Magnoliopsida; order Asterales; family Asteraceae; genus Flaveria; species Flaveria linearis. The sequence goes on from JABSNV010000101.1 coordinate 274,196, forward strand.
AGGATCATGTTGATGAGTTCAACAAATTAATGTTGGACTTAGGCAACATTGAAGTGACCTTGGAGGATGAAGATCAAGCTGTTATATTCTTGACATCACTGCCACACTCATACGAGCATTTTGTGGACACCCTCATATATGGGAGAGATACTCTCACCATGGAGGAAGTCTTGTCTGCAGTGAATTCAAGGGAACTCAAGAAAAGATCCGAGAGTCAAGAGGAGTCAAGCACCAGTGGGTTAATGGTCAGGGGAAGATCCGATAAAAGAAGCTTCAAGGGTAAGAGTCAGCACAGATCAAAATCAAGGTTCAAAAGAAAGTGCTACATCTGCCAATCTGAAAAGCACTTAAAAAGGGACTGCCCTGAGAGGAGAAATAAGAAAGGGGATAGGGGTAGTTTCCAGAGTCAAGGCAGCTTATCACCGGATAATTCCACTGATGGGTATGAAAGCTCAGATGTATTAATGGTGTACAAAGGGATTGAAAGTGAGTCATGGATCTTAGACTCCGGGTGTTCATACCACATGACACCAAATAAGGAACTTTTCAAGGAGCTCAAGATTGAAGATCCTGGAGAAGTGAAGTTGGGTGATGACAGAACCTGCACTATACAAGGTCAGGGTATGATCAACTTGAGCTTGAACAATGGCACTACCATGGAACTACACAATATCAGGTACATTCCCCAGTTAACCAAGAATTTAATCTCATTAGGAACATTTGAAAGAGATGGATGCAGTGTAAGTTTGAAAAATGGTAAAGCTACGGTAGTAAAGGGGTCTATGGTGATGATGTCAGGGTCAAGAACTGGCAATAACTTGTATGTTCTGGATGGTCAAGTAAATGTCACTGATGCTCCTATGCAAGAAAGCAATAAGTCTAGCCCTGCTAGACTATGGCATAGGAGACTAGGACATATAAGTTGCTAGGGATTAACTGAACTTAAGAAACAAGGAGTACTTAAGGGCTTAAGTGAATGTGATTTTGGATTTTGTGAGCACTGTGTGATGGGCAAATCTCACAGGGTTAAGTTCACAAAGGGAAAACAATACACAAAAGGTATCTTAGACTATGTGCATGCTGATTTGTGGGGGCCTACACAAACAGCCTCATTGGGGGGAGGTCACTATTTTCTGTCTATTATAGATGACTACTCTAGAAGGTTATGGGTGTTTATATTGAAACATAAACATGAGACCTTTAACAAGTTCAAAGAATGGAAGGTGATGGTAGAGACTCAAACAGGAAAAGGGTGAAAAGCTTAAGGACTGACAATGGACTGGAGTTTTGTAACTCTGAGTTTACTAGGTTGTGCAATGACCAAGGAATGGCAAGACATCTCACTGTGCCAGGCACACCCCAACAGAATGGGCTAGTAGAAAGAATGAATAGAACCTTACTAGATAAAGTAAAGTGTATGCTTCATGAATCAGGCCTACCCAAACGGTTTTGGGCAGAAGCATTGTCTACCTCAGCCTATCTGATAAACAGGTCACCCTCATTAGCCATTGGAATGTTGTCACCTATGGAAAAGTGGACAGGTGTAAAAACAAGTTACAGTGATCTTAAGGTATTTGGGTCACTGGCATATGCACATGTTAAGCAAGATAAACTTGAACCTAGAGCAGTCAAGTGTGTGTTCTTGGGATACCCTGATCAAGTCAAAGGATATAGACTGTGGCCATTAGGAAAGGAAGGATCAAAGGTATTCATTAGCAGAAATGTGATTTTCAATGAAGATGTTAGTTTTAAAGATATCACAAAGGGATCAAGTGAATGGAATATGACCAATACAATTGATCATGGTGGTCAAATTGAGGTGGAGAATGATAGGAATGTAACAACTCCCAATTCTGTGACATCTGAAAGAGCCAATTCAGATGGTAATTCTGATGGCAATACCGAAGGAATTACACAACAGACTTCTAGATCTAGTCCCTATAGCTTAGCTAGGGATAGAAATAGAAGACAAATACATCTACCTGTAAGGTACAGGACATATAATAATGAAGATCTGTCAGCCTTTGTGTTCACGGCTGCACAACAAGATAGTTGCATAGAACCTTTGTCATTCAGAGAAGCTGTCCAAGCAGTAGATAAAGAGAAATGGATAGAGGCTATGGAATATGAAATGAACTCCATATATAAGAATGAAACTTGGGAGTTAGTAGACAAACCACCAGGGCAGAAAACAATAGATTGTAAGTGGTTGTATAAGCTAAAGGATGGAGTGCAAGGTGAACCCCCTAGATATAAGGCTAGATTGGTGGCTAAGGGGTTCACACAGAAAGCAGGAGTAGACTATAATGAGATATTCTTACCTGTGGTAAAGCATTCATCAATCAGAGTGATCCTTGCAATTATAGCTCAGTTTGATTATGAGTTGGAGCAATTAGATGTAAAGACAGCTTTTCTACATGGGTCATTGGATGAAACCATCTACATGAAACAACCTCCAGGGTTTGAAGAGATAGGCCAGGAGGAGAAGGTTTGTCTTCTCAAAAGATCATTATATGGTCTAAAACAATCTCCTAGGCAGTGGTACCTGAGGTTTGATGACTACATTTTAAGTCATGGGTTTAAGAGGAGCTGTTATGATAATTGTGTATACTTTAAGGAGTATTCAGCTGGTGAGTTTGTGTATCTCTTGTTGTATGTTGATGATATGCTTGTGGCTTGCAAAAGTAAGGTGGAGGTTCAAGTTACAAAGCAGTTGTTAAAGAATGAATTTGACATGAAAGAGCTGGGAAATGCCAAGAAAATATTAGGCATGGAGATTCATAGAGACAGGAAATTAAGGCTGTTGAAGTTATCTCAGGAAGGGTATGTGAAGAAAGTCTTGTGTAGTTTTGGTATGGAGACTTGCAAACCAGTCATTACTCCAATAGCTCAACATTTTAAGTTGTCTGCTAGAGATTCTCCTACTACTGAGGAAGAGATGCATCAGATGGATAAGATACCTTATGCTAATGTTGTGGGGTGTTTGATGTATTTGATGGTCTGCACAAGACTAGATATTGCATATGCTGTGAGCATTGTAAGTAGGTATCTCTCTTGTCCAGGCAAGTTACATTGGCAAGCTGTGAAATGGATTTTGAGATACTTAAATGGTACTTGGAAGATTGGATTAATGTTCGGAAGAAAAGCCAGTAATGACTGTAATATACTGGGGTATGTTGATAGTGATTATGCAAAGGACTTGGATAATGGGAGATCTATGACTGGTTATGTTTTTACTTTGATGGGAAGTGTGGTTAGTTGGAAGGCAACACTGCAGTCAACTGTAGCCTTATCTACCACTGAGGCTGAGTTTGTTGCACTTACTGAAGCTGTAAAAGAGTCAATGTGGTTAAGGGGAATGATTACAAAGCTGGGAATTCACTTACATAGTAATGTAGTCATGTGTGATAACAGGGGTGCTATTCAGTTAGCCAAGAATCAAGTGCATAGTGAAAGAACTAAACATGTCCGGGTTAAGTTGCTTTTCATAAGGGACATTGTAAAGTCTAAAGAGGTGAATACTGTTGAAGTAGATACTCTTGAGAATGCAGCAGATATGCTTACTAAAGCATTGCCAGGTCCCAAGTTTGAGTTTTGTTTAGAAATTCTTCATATTGAGTGATTTAAATCCATGGTGGAGATTGTTGGAGAATGGATTTAAAGTCGAGGGGCTGATTCTGTCATTACTTTATAGTATGTTTCTTAGAGTGATTAATGTCTTGTTAATAACTCTAAGGACTAGTTATGTTAGTTTTAATACTTGAAGGTTAAAGTTGTCTAATGGTTGTTAGAAGTTAGTTACTATAACCGATTGTGTATATAAATAAGTAGTGAGTTGTATTGAGAAGAATAATCTTCTTCTTTAGGGTGTAAACATCTTCTTCATAGAAATCAATTTCGTTGAATTATTCTTGATCGTTTGAGTGAGTTGAATTGATAATCAACAGAAAGTGTGTGCTTAAAAAATCTATTATGCTTAATGAGTGTAAGCTAGTGAATTAGGTGTGCTGTAATGTTGTATATGAGCGAACCAATTGTAAGCCATCTCATTAATAAGATCTTGAATTAGTTCAAGCTTGAAGAAGCCCCGAGTCTGAGCTTGCGCTTAAAGTGGAATTTTATTTTATAAACGAGTGTGAGTTCAAAGTGCATACAACAATGTTGATTATGATGCTGCCAAGTCTAAATGAATTTGTTAACGTATATAACATAGCGATGACATAATGTGACATGGCATGCCATAATATAATAAAATATAACGTAACGTAAAAAACGTGATGTAATACAATACAATATATAATTTAATTTCATACATAAATATATTTATGATAGGGAAACTACTCGCAATACGAAATTAGTCAACTACACATAAAAATAAACATATTGTAAGAGTAAGTTTGTAATTTAAAATAATGTTACTTTGTTGTGAAAAGAAATGTTAGGTAACATGAAAGTTCATTTAAAGTCTAGCTTGCATGTATCTGTGAACCTGAGTGTTGAAAAAATGCTATGCTTATAACTTCATACAAATATTACGTACGTAGCAGAAAGTTAAAAAAGTAGAAATAATTGCGGCGTGTTATTGAGTAAAATTTATACTGAAACGTATATAAAAATAAGTACGTTACAAAACACGAAAGTTAATTTAAAGGTGTAGAATATGATATGTAAAGCTGGCGAGTGTTAAACAACTTGGTATCTTTAAAACGAACCATACATAATAAATATGTCGCAAATGCATGTTTATTATTTCATTATATATTATACGGAAAGGTTTCAAAAAAATAACCATGTGACCCGACTTGATTTTTAGTAAAATTTATACAAATACATAGATAAAGTTACCACTTTAGAAGAATTTTTAGAAAGATATATGTAGAAGTTATAAAAGAAAATTAAAAACCATCCAAAATTAATATATATCTTAAATAATAAAAAACTAAATATGAAAAGAAAAAATAATAATAAAATCTAATTGGTTGAAAAAGAGGGAAATGCAAGTAAAACTCATGGAAGTGGTCATTGCTGAAGGAGGAGTAAAAAATAGGCTGGGGAGGTGCAGGTGGCCTACAGCTAAATTAAATACAAAGTTTGGGTGAGTTGGTATCGAACACGGGAGCTTAAGGTTGAGAGCAAGGCATGAAACTAAATAGAACAAAAGAACATGTTCTAACGTTGTGCTTGCAATAATTATACGAGACGTACGTCTCATCCAATAGTAAAAGACAAAAAGAAAAAAAAACAATCATGCGTTAGAACTGTAGAACGTGTCATACAATATTAAAAGACAAAAAGAAAACAACCAATCATGTATTATAACTGTAGAACAAGTTTGTAAATGTGTAGCTATATAATAATTATATAAACAAACAAACAAACAAACATACCCAGTGTATCAAGTAAAAAAGCAGGGTCTGAGAGGGGTATGTGGTGGCAAGTCTTTCCTCTATCCAGAAAGATAGAGAGACCACTTCCGAAGAGACCACCGACTCGTTAACAAAGGCAGGACCTATAACAATCATAATACATATCATACAACACATAGGTAAATATCACATGCAGAATTAGATACTGCGCACATCATAAAAAGCGACGTGTGACACCCAAAAAGGGTAGATAACGAAAAACTACGCCTGACGCGGGAGGTACCGCCACAAGTAACCGTAACCCGTCCCACCCACAAATCCCACTAAAAGTCCTTACTTTTTATTCGACTCCTCCACTCCCTCCTATCCTGGATCATGTGCTCAGAGAGGTGCAAGTCTATCATATCTTGTAGAAGACTAATCAAGGCTCGGCAAAACATTTGATGACTGAATAAAGACAAATTCGCAAGGCTGCTTTGTGCGAAAGACACACTCACGCGACAATTAAGTTCTCACGCGAATTGTTCATCCACGCGATAGGATTTACCGCGCGACAAGCCAGTCGCGCGAGAACTCTTTGTTTAGTATAAATAGCTTAGTTTTCGTTTTGTAATTAAGCTTTTGATCATTTATCACTTCGGTACTGTGCGATTTCGCACAAGACCTGTAATAGGTTGCTTTTATTCAATACAATATCATTTTGTGATCAATTCGATTCTTCTTTCAATCAAATCATGTTTACATTCCGCATTTACATGATTGAGATCGTGTGTTGATTGATTCTTGGGAGAATTCACGGTTTTACAATTGGTATCAGAGCAATAGGCTCTAGAACCACGATTTGAAGAAGATTTGGATTGATTTCTACTCATTTCTGAAGCTATTCATCTTGATTACTTGAGATTCAGCTATGGCGATGTTATGCTGCTCAAATTTTGCAGTTTTGGACCTTTGGACTGATTTAGTGGACTTTAGTCAAATTTTAATCATAATTAAGCTTAAATTGAACTAATTTCATTAAAATCGGATTAAAATGAGTTTAATCAGACCTATTCAGTGAATTGGAGGTGACTTTCGCTTGAACAAACAGTTGGAGATTTGATTGTGCACGAAACTGGGAGTTTTCGCGTGCGAAATAATCAGTTTTCGCACAGGCAGTTATTTCACTTTCTACGCGATTTCGCTTGAAAAGTAAATTGGAATTTCACTCGAATTAAAATCTCGCGCGAAACATTTAGTCGCGTGGAAAAGGGTTTCGCACGAAAGAACTTCTCGCACGAAAAAAATCTGATTTTTGACTTTCTGATCAAAATGTCTTCAACAACACCGAATCTAAAGCATCTTACTGCTTCTCTTCATCTTGATACTGAAATTGGTACTGGAAACAAGCCACCGAGACTTCTCTGTGAACACGATTATGCAGATTGGGCGTACCGGTTTGAGAATTATGTTATTTACACGGAACCTAAGATGTGAAGGTCGATTCAGTATGGTCCGTATATTCCCATGTACCAGAATGACAAAAGGGAAATGGTCAAGAAACCAGAACATTTATGGGACGAAGATGACATGAAGAGGTTAGAGCTTGATGATAAAGCTTATGTTGCCATTACTATGGCATTGACTACTGAAATTTCACAAAAGTTCAAAGAGTTCAGAGGTGCAAAGGTGTTATGGAATGCACTTGAAACTTAGATCATGGGCAATAAAGATATGAGGGAAAGCAAAAAGGATATGTTGAATCAAGAATTTAACATGTTTAATCATATTATTGGTGAAGAGTTGGAAGCTCAGATTGCCAGGTTTGTTAGACTGGTAACTAAAATGAAGAGTGCTGGTATTACTCTGGAACCAATCACGGTGAACAAGAAGCTGCTAAATTCACTTCCATACAGTTGGAATAACAACTGTACACTGATCAAGAGAACCAAAGACTTGTATACTCTTCAGTTGACTGAGCTCATTTCAACTATCAAGTCTTATGAAATGGACGATAAGCAGCGAGCTGCTAATCATCTAAGTTCTCTGGGTGCTGAAGGAACTGCTCTTTATGCAAAAATGGCTAGTAATCCTAATTACTATGTCAGTTATACCCAAATGTGTCAGCAACAACAAACTGGAAGTTCAGCATCTTCTTATATGCAACCTGCAATGAATCCTCAACTTCAAGTTCCAGCTGCTCATCACTATTCCCCCATCATCCATCAACAAATCCCTCAAACTCAAGCTTCTCATAGTGGTTAACATGCTTATGTTGCTACCACAAATCCTTCAAAGCCGACAGTCTAGATTGCTGAGGAACATCTTGCCCTATTCACTACATTCATGTCAAGCTATAAAGCTTTTATGGCTGGAAGACTCACTGCTCCTAGTGTCTTGGTTGATGATCTTCAACAAGTTAATCCTGATGATGTTAAAGAAAATGACATCAAGTATCAAATGGCCATGGTGGTATACAGGGCGAAGAACTTTGCTAGACGTACTGGGAGAAAGATGTTTGGGGTAAACAACTCTAGTAAAATTGGCTTTGACAAGTCCAACCTGAGATGTTACATTTGTGACAAACCAGGTCATTTCGCTAGAGAATGTACTGAACCCAAGAAGGGTCAAGCTGATGGTTCAAAAGAATGGTGACAGTGGAGATTGAGTCAAAGAAAGACAAAGCAAGTTCTTCAGGTGATAACAAAGCGTTGGTTTCACAAACTAATGCTGAATATGACTGGTCAGATCAAATGGATGCTCTTGATCTGACATTGTCTACTGCATTCATTGCCAAGATTGTTACTGAACCTGAAGAAGAGGAGAATTTATTTGCTGAGTTTGTTTCTGATGAGCTAATGGAAGGTTTGTTTACTGAGAAAGAAGAGGAGAATATGGAAGTTGAAGAAGAAAAGGAGAAAGTTGAAGAGGAGAAGGTGAAAGTTAAAGAAGTGAAGGTGAAAGTTGAAGAAGTGAAGGAGAAAGTTGAAGGAGAGAAAGAGAAAGTTGTGAAGAAACATCAGGATGAGAAGGCTGCTAAGGAAAGGATTGTGATTGAAGAGTACACTGTCGAGCCTCCAGTCAAATACCAATGTAATGATTCAAAGACTGTTGATGTTGCTCCAGTGGAAGAAAAAGCTGCTGCTATGAAGGCTTTTATGGTCAAGAAGGTAGAAGAGACTGAAGGGGAAACTTCTGAACCAAAGGTATATAATGGTTTATGCATAAATTCATGTGTTGAGAAAGTTCAAAGATATAGAGTTATAACGAAAACTTGATAATGGAAGTTGAAAAACTTCAATATCAAGCTCGAAAACACAAATCAAATGAAAAGATTTTCAAAGAAAAACTTGAAGGTTTAAACAATACAGTATATAATTTACAATTAAATCTTCATGATAAAGAATGCACAAATAATGTTTGTCCGCCTTAGAAATTAATAGACTCAACAGTGAACTAGCCTCGGCTAAATTGATTGTTGAAAAATTTGAACTTTCATCAACTATGGTTGAAGGAATTATCAAGTCACAAATGATACAGAAGATAAAAGGAGGAAAATGCGGTGTTGGATTTTCAAACATTGCTCCTCCAATTAATCATGATTATTCATGTTTACCTTCATCTGATGTCATTTCTGATTCTGATATGGTATATGGGATAGGTTTCACTCCATCTCTAGACTTAAAACCTTCAGCTCTAGTAAATCTTTCTATTGATCCTATCATAATAACAAAACCTAAACAATCAACTGAAAATTTTTGTGCAGATCATGTGAAGGTAGACGGGTTGGTTGAAGAATGGGAAAGTGATAGTGAGAAAGAAAATGAGAGTGATAGTTTGAAAAATAAGAATGTAAAAGTTTTAAGATCTATGTGTAATCAAACTTTGTCAGGAAATGAAAAGACTGTTGATTTGAATGAGATTAAATCAAATAGTAAATGTAATTTGAATACAAATCAGAGGGAAAATCAGAAAGAAAAACTTGAAAAAGACTTTAAAAGTAGATTTGTTTCTAAAGGTTTAATTGAAAATGAAGAGCATATTTTTAAAGAAACGAATTCTCGATTCTTTAAAAATAAACTTCATTATAATGCTAACCTTGTGAATCAAGATATTCGTAGCCCAGATTTGCAAGTGAATGATCTTTCTGCATTCAATCTGAAAATTCAAAAGCCTGGTCCTTCTCCAGCACCAATTCGCATATCAAAGCCTGGTCCTTCTCCAGCACCAATTCGTATATCAAAGCCTGGTCCTACTCCAGCAAAGTCTAAGACTGGTCCTATTCCAGCATCATCAGTTCCAAAAGTCACAACTGCTAAATCTCAAATCCAAAGTGGTCATATTTCAACAATTTTCTCGAATTTGCAAAAGATGAACAACCAATTATCAAATGAAGCAAGGATTCGAGAGATTGTGCAGAATGTTAAACCCAAAAGTCAATCTGACTTTGGTTTTTATGACAATTTTCAAAATTGTCATCCACAGTTTGTTTTCCACACACAACAAAGGAAATGTTATCAGTGTGGAAACATAAATCATTTGGCAAACAATTGTCCTTTTCGACAAAAATCACTAAGCAAACAACAATTTCATAATTCTATTACTCATAATAGAAAATTGTTTTTCACTCGTGGAAAATTTTCAAAACATATGAAATCAAAAGTTGCTAATGATTTTAATGTCAACAAGAATAAGAGTTTGAATAATGATTTAAAAGAAAACATCAAGGTGAAAAGTGTAAATGAAAAGGCTGATGTGCAAAACAAATATAATAATCTCAAATCATTTTGTCTTGCTCCAACACATAGTGTGCTCAAGTCATGTTTGACTTGGGTACCAAAATCTAAGTAATTTTGTTACTTATGCAGGGACAACCGCAAAAGAATATTGAAAGCCTTTGGCATGTAGATAGCAGTTGTTCAAGACATATGACTGGGAACTTATCATTACTGCAAGATGTTCAGTCATATAATGGTGGAAGAGTGATTTTCGCAGGAGACAAAGGAGGTCGTATAACCAAGCGTGGTACAGTTACTAATGGTGTCCTTAGCTTTGAAAATGTGAACTTTGCTGAGGAATTAAAACATAACCTGTTAAGTGTGTCTCAAATTTGTGACAAACAATATTCTACACACTTCACTAACAAAGAATGCTTAATCATAAAACCGGGTTTTGTTATTCCTAATGAATGGGTTTTGATGAGGACACCGAGAGACAATGACACATATCTTCTTGATATGCATTGTTCAAATTCTTTGGTAACTGCTTCTTGCTTATTGTCCAAAGCCTCTGAGAATGATTCCATGTTATGGCATCGTCGGCTAGGACATGTCAATCTTAAAAATATGAACAAATTGGTACGTGGAAATCATGTCATTGGTTTACCAGAAAAAGAATTTCAATTAATTGAACATTGTTTGTCGTGTTCAAAGGGTAAACAACATAAACTTCCACACAAACCAATTGCACACAACTCAATCGAATAAATCTTACAACTCTTACACATGGATCTTTTTGGTCCAGTGAGTGTTTTAAGTTTGGGTCGAAGATCTTACTGTTTGGTTGTTACTGATGACTTTTCTAGATTTACTTGGATGTTTTTCTTAGCATCTAAAGATGAAACTCCACACCTTTTGATCAAGTTCATTAATTTGGTGGAGAATCAGACGGATACAAAGGTAAAATGCATCCGAAGTGACAATGGGATAGAGTTTTGCAATCAAACTCTGAATGAGTTTTGTAATCAAACTCTGAATGAGTTTTGTGAATCCAAGGGAATTGCTAGACAATTTAGTGCTGCTGGTACTCCACAACAGAATGGGGTTGCAGAAAGAAGGAATAGAACATTGATTGAAGCTGCTAGAACTATGATATCTGCTGCCAAATTACCTTTATTCTTTTGGGCTGAAGCAGTAAATACTGCATGTTATGTTCAGAATCGTGTTTTAGTCAACAAAAGATTAAATAAGACTCCATATGAAATATTTTATAAACACAAACCCAAGTTAAATATTTTAAAGCCTTTGGTTGTTGTTGCACTTTGTTACATACAACTGAATCATCTTCAAAATTTTCTGAAAGGGCTGATGAATGTTACTTTGTGGGATATGCTGCTAATAAAGTTGCATATCGAGTTTATAATAAAAGAACTAGACAAATAATTGAGTCATTTAACATTGATTGGCACGAGCTTAACATAACTGATGCAGGTTTAGCTCCTTCATGGGTTTATGATTATGAATCTTTGTTCATAAATTTTAAAATCTCTAAACCTTCGTCTGCAGATTCTCATTCTCAAGCAATATCATTGGAGAAAAAAATCATTGAGGAACTTCCATCTTTGATATCTGATGATTCTGCTGTTGCTTCATCATCCAAAGATATTCCTACAGCTTCCGTACACGTCTCTGAATGTTCTGAGTCATTAGATGTTCCTTCAGAACAAATTCCTAACCAGGAGCTGGAAGAATCATTGAGTTCACCTTTATCTGCATCTTCTTCAGAAACTATGGATACACCGATCGAAGTCATTCAAGTTCCATTTGCAGAATCTCCAAATGTGTCTACTGTCTCTGAAAATCCTATTTCAGATGACACACTTGAAGAAAATATTGTGTATCAATCTCGACAATCCGAAGAAGTTCTTGATAATGTTGAACACATTACTAATTTGGAAGATGGGATGGTTGCAGATGATATTCCTCAATTAAGAATACATAAAACTCATCCAACTGAGGCAATCATTGGTCCATTGCATGAAGGTGTAATTACCAGAATTCGATCAGGAGCAATCAACTCTTGCCTATATGCTTGCTTTCTATCACAAATAGTGCCCAAGAATGTGGAAATGACACTCAAGGAAAACAGTTGGATAGAAGCTATGCAAGATGAGTTGATGCAGTTTAAGAAGCTGAATGTTTGGCATCTTGTTGAACTTCCAAAGGACAAGCTTCCGATTAGAACAAAGTGGATATTTCGAAACAAGACGGATGAAAAAGGTGTTATCGTTCGAAATAAAGCACGTCTTGTGGTGCAGGGATTCTATCAAGTTGAAGGATTGGATTATGAAGAAGTGTATGCTCCAGTTGCAAGACTTGAAGCAATACGCATATTCTTAGCCTTTACTTCATACATGAACATCAAGGTGTATCAGATGGATGTTAAAACTGCATTTTTATACGGGGAAATGAAGGAAGAAACCTATGTTTGTCAGCCTCTAGGATTTGAAGATCCAGATCATCCTGATTATGTTTACAAGTTGGATAAGGTATTATATGGTCTACATCAAGCACCTCATGCTTGGTATGCAACTCTGACTGAACATTTGCTTGCAAATGGTTATTCACGAGGCGCAATTGATCAAACCTTATTCATTCGTAAATCAGGCGATGACGTTATTCTGGTTCAAATATATGTCGATGATATATTTTTGGTTCTACAAATGATAGTATGTGCACGGAGTTTGAAGAGGTGATGAAGAAGAAATTTGAGATGAGTTCTCTTGGGGAAATTTCCTTTTTCTTGGGTATTCAAGTTACTCAATCTGAAACTGGTATTCTCATTCATCAAGAAAAGTATGTTCAGACTATTCTTGAGAAATACAAGTTTCAAGATTCCAAAGTAGCTCCAACTCCAATGGCTTCTCGTCCTACTCTTACTCCAGATCCATTAGGAGAATCAGTTGATCAACATCTGTATAGATCAATGATTGGTTCCCTCATGTATCTCACTGCAAGCAGGCCGGATATCATGTTCCCTGTTTGTCAGTGTGCCCGCTATCAAAGTGATCCAAAGGAATCACACATGAAAGCTGTCAAGCGGATTTTCAAGTATCTCAAGGGTCAACCCAAACTTGGTCTTCGGTATCCTCGAAATTCCGATTTCAATTTATTTGCTTATACTGACAGTGATTATGGTGGTTGTAATTTAGACAGGAAATCGACCACAGGAGGATGTCAATTCTTGGGCAACCGACTCATTTCTTGGCAGTGTAAAAAGCAGAACACTGTATCCACATCCACTGCCGAAGCTGAATATGTGGCTGCATCGAGCTGTTGTTCCCAGCTTGTCTGGATTCAACAACAACTTCTCGATTATGCCTCAACATTTATGACACACCTATTTGGTGTGACAACACGGCAGTTCTGAACATCGTGAAAATCCCATTCAACACTCCAAATTAAACACATTGACATCCGCATCCATTTTATCCGTGACTGTTTTAATCGAAAACTTATTCATTTAAAACAAGTACCGTCAACTGAAAACATTGCTGATTTATTTACAAAGGCATTTGATCATTCTCGATTTGATTTTCTTGTGCAATCATTGGGAATGATTAATTTTGGATAAATTGGTTTAATGAATCTTCACAAAAAGATTTTTCATTTTTTTAATAACAAATAAAATTGTAATTGTTTCTTTTTCTTTAAAAGGACAATCATAATTTTAAGGGGAGAAATTAGAAAACAAGTTGTGAAAAATATTTTTGGTTTTAGGGGGAGTTAAGATCAAAGGATTGAAAAATACAAAGAAAAGAAAAGAAAAGAATTTTTCATACTAAAATGAGAAATGATATTACAAATTTCTAAAAGAGTCTAAGTACTTTCAAAGGCTTAAATACGAATAGACTTGGATTATGATTGATGTGTCGATAGGCTTTGCTTTCAGAAATGAAAAGATCATAATTGAGTGATTACACTTGAATTAAAGAGAAATGAATTAGTGGGGAACATATCAGGATTCTGTGACAATGACAAAAATGTTCTAACACAGACTGAGAGATATAATCTTGTCATACTCAAGCATGTATGTGTTTGATTCAGTGATTATCATAACTATATATATATATATAAAAGATAAAAATACAAAAAGACAAAAAGAAAGAAAGAAAAATAAAAAGAAAATAATTGAGCAAAAAGATGCCAACAAAGGCCATATAGGATATAAGATGCCAAGATGCACAACAAATCAAAAAGATATGTCTAAAGACATACATACTATATGGTATATATTTTCTATTTTGAGAATATTTTCTGACCATGGAAGGCAAAATCAAAAGATGGGGCATGTAAGTACGGATGGCTTGTATGTCCTAAACATCTTGAGAGGGCAGACGTAAGTCCGGATGGCTGTCAATAAGTCCTTAAACTTGTTAATATTCCGGGTTAAGAAATAGTTCTCAGGCTAGTTATGCTCAAATAGTTATATTTTAGGAATAAACAAATGGTATCACTGATCAACAATGCATGGTTTAAGTCAAATTGGGGTGACTTGAAATCTCAACAGTGTCTTGAAGGATAATAATAATTATATTACAGAAGTTCTGATTGTAGGATCCACTGACTTATATTAAATAAACACAAAACATGATATATATCACTCATTATGTTTTTGACTAAAACCTGAAGTATAAGTTTAAAAGGACAAAAGATATTGAAAATCAACTTAACCAGTTATTTTAAATAAAGCCGGACAGAGTCTTAACTTGATAAAGAACTATATGATCTCATTATGAAAATTCTTACAAAACAAACAAATCCGATCTTGATTCTTTAATTGTTTTTATTATTTTGTTATTTTGTGTGTATGTGTTTTTCATTTTAATTTGTGTAGTTTTATTTTTAAGACAAATAAATAATAAATAAATTTTGAAAATTAAAGATTCATTAAATTAATTGATCACTTGGTAAATAAAACTTTATGTTGACATAAATAATTGAGAATAAAAGGTTTGAAAGTTTTGAAAAATAAGAAAAATTTTAAAAGTTGAAAAAATTTGAAAAATTTGAAAAACTTTCTTTTCGTGCGAAATGGAGAAGTCAAGCGAAAAAGGCTGTCCCGCGAAATGACTTGTCACGTGATATGTCTGGGTTTAAATACCACAGGAACTTAGACGAAATCATTTTTCGCTCACACCTTATCCGAAAAACATTTTCGCTTCCCATCCAAAAAGCCCTTTCGCTTATTATCCGAAAACTGAATTCGCTTGCACTCAATACTTCAAAACAGAAATCATTTCACTCTTGTTTAGCATTCTGAAACATCATGCAGTTTTCATTACATACATAGAGTGATTTAAAGGTATAATATGATTGATATGGTTACTGTAGCGATGCAATGCTAAGGGGAACTTAACAACTTTGAAATAAAATCTAATAAATAAACTTAAAATGTTGAAATTGAAAGATGAAATCGACATAATAGACTTAGGCGACAGTGATGGAATGAATTTCATGGATTAAAATCGTGTTTTGAAATGTTAATTTGAAGTTGGGGTGTGCGAATCGCACAAGGATACTGAACAGACGCGAAAGTGAGATTTTGCGTGAGAAAATATTTCGCTTGAAACCTTTTCTCGCGTGAAAATTATTCTCGCGTGAAACCTATTTTCGCATGATAGGATTTTTCGCATGAAACTTGTGTGTCGCATAAAGTGTCATTTCGCATGGAATTCATTTTCACGTGAAAGGAATTATCGCATGAATAAGCTTTCACTTGATAGAGTATTTTGAAAAATTTTTCTAAGTGTCTAATTGTTTTGTTTTGCACAAATGGTATTATCATATAAACTTGGTCTTTGTTTGATAAAACTTAATTGCTAAATCTTTACAAATGTCTAATACATTTAGTACGAATGAACAATTTAATGTTGTAATTTAGTCTAAGTGTAGACAATGTTTTTGGTGTATAATTAAGTTAATTTGAAGTGTTCTAATCATGAGTTTTTGTGACAATGCAGATAGCACAAATGATTTTCAATAAAAATCATAATTGTGTTGCATACTTAGATGATGTTCCAGAAGGAAAGGAACTGTTTTCATCGATGATCAAAGGACTGAAGAATTCATGCATGTTTATGCCATATCTGCTGATCCAGCCATATATTCTGAGCTGATAGATTCTTTCTGGAGCACTGCTGCTCTAGAAAAAGACCAAGCTGGTAATCAAGTTATCACTGCTACTGTCAAGGATAAAGAGTGACAGTTTCCCAATCTATACTGAACCGAGTTCTTCTGTTTGATGACCAAGATGGTGCACCAACACGACTGGATGATGATGTAGTGATTAACTGTCTGACTCGTATGGGATATGAGTACAGATATCCCAGTCTGGAAAAGAAATGGCTACCACCGTATTGGAAGTATCTTTTTCATGTGGTGATTCATTGTTTGAGCAATCTTAAAGCTGGCATGGATAGTTTGAGTGCTGTTTTTGGCTCCTTATTAGTATCTCTGGTTGATGATCTACCTTTCAGTATCTCTGGAGTAATCTTCCAGGAGATGGTCAAAAACGCCACAGCCAATCCAGGAAGGAAGTTTATTATGTACCCTAGATTTGTCCAGCTGGTGATCAATGATGCTTTTCCTGAGCTTGCCACTCAGAGGTCTCCTAAATACTTGTACAGACTATTAAGAAGGAGATTTTCACACATCTCACTGGAGCAAGAGGTAACAAATGCTCTGGTGAAAGTTTTGTAAAGATTGGAAAGTTTTCTGAGATAGAGGAAGATGCTGGTGGGTTAGGAGGAACTACTCAATCTGAAGAAGCACAGACTGGCACGTCTGCATCTGGTGCTAGAGACGATTTAGACGAGGAGATTGAAAAGTTATTTGAGGATGAGCCTGTAAATGAAGAAAGAATGGAAAGAATGGAAGGAATAGTTCATTCTGCTTCCAGTTCAGAGACAGCTAGTGATCAAATAGGGAATGTTCCCTATGTGATCCAAACTGATCAAACACCATCTACTCCAACCTCTTCAAGACCTAATGATGAAGACAGGGATACGGATTATGTCCCGGAGGATTCTCCTAGTACTTCAATGAGGAGAAAACGTATGGCAAAGAGGAGAGATTTCCCGACAAGAAAAAGAGGTCGAGGTATTATTCCCAGGAGACCACGAACTCATGTGGTTATTACTGAGTCTGAACAAGAGCAGACTGCTGTTGAGACTACTTCTGCTCCTGAACAGAAACAGTTCATGTTTCTGAAGCAGCTAATATTTCTGAATCTCGTTTCTCTACTCCTCCTAGACCAGAAAATCTGGAATTTGATGTTGACTCGTTTTTGAATACTCCTCCAGATTTTCAAGGGAGAGAAGAATCAACCAGTACTCCTCGTTCAATAACACTAGAAGAAAGAGTAAAGAACTTGGAGAAAGAAAGTTTTAAGAATGTTAAATTGATTGCTGAATTGAAAAGGGATAATGAAGAAAAGACAAATCTGATTAACATGATTCATCTTGACTCAGCAATTAAAGACACAAGAATAGTCTCTCTCGAACAACAAATGAAGAGCTTGTTTGATTATTCTTCAGGGTTGGAGAAACAGCTGAATGAGCTTAGAGAATTTATATCTCAAACTTATTTCATCAACCACCTGTCATAAGGTCTACTACGGTGATTGGAGAGTCAAGTAGGCGTTCTCCAAGCCCATCCCCTGCTGAAACTGTTCCAGAAAAAGAAACGGTCAACGAAGCTCAAACTTCTAATGAACAGCCAAGTGTTAGTACTACTGAAGATGTTCCAATTTCATCTGAAGTACCTATCACTGAAGCTTTCACTTCTACAGCTTTCGTTGAGCCAGAACATATGATTTCTTTACCTGTTGTTAATGAAGAAGATGATGAGGATTTGATTGACTATGATGATTCAGGAGATGATGATGTTGATGATAATGAGGATGATAATGACAATGATGATGATGATGATGATGATGATGGAGATAATGGTGGAAATGATGGAGGTAATGATGATGGAAATAATAATGATGATGATGGAGGTGATGCTGCAGGATTATCTTTGAGTCCAACTGGTGATACTAACACTGATAATGTCAATCGACCAAGTGTTAGTGATCCGGAAGGATATGATCCACTTGACCCAGCTACTGAAAGCTTATATGAAAAGGAACTATATTCATTTCAACAATCTTCATCAGGTGTTATAGAAGAAGAATTTGATTGTTTGATGACTTAGATGATCAGAATGAATACACAGATATATTTGGGAACAACCTTCAGGAATTATTCAAAGATATTAATCTTGAAGAAGGAGAAATCCCTACTGAGACTGTGAGTGGTTCAACTCCAGCTGTTTCAACCAAGAAAGATTCTACTGGTCAAATTGCATTATACACTAGAGGAGGCTTAATGTTCAAAGCACCACCACCACCTACTGAAGCTCATTTTCTGTTTATTTCAAAGCCAAAGCAGAAGTATGGTGAAATGTCTCATGTTATCAGTTGGGGTTATGATGGAGAGAAAAGGTTGTATGTGATAAAACGAAAGAATGGAGAAATCAATTATCTAAAGAGCACACAAGACTTTCATACTCTACGTGCTGCTGATCTCTACTCCATGGGTAAAGCTCCGTTTTTCAATGAAAGTAACCACAGTGAAGCTGAATTGATAAGATCAATGATACGAAGGGAGATGCGAACAAACTTCAAGGACTTTAAAACTGCCAAATCAAAGGTGATTGATGACTCTACAAGAATAGATGAAAAGACTAAAGCTCCAACGAAAATAAGAGTCTATCAACATCCAAAATTCATCAGAAAAGTCCCAGTGCACGCTCCTGTTCCTCCTAATTCTTTGAAGCAATTACTTTCATGGAGATGTGAGAAGGATTCAGGTCATGCTGTGATCAGATGTACTGACAGGTCATTTAGAATCATTGATCCAGCTGACTTAATGAAGTTTGGCAAAGACGACTTAGTCAAGC
Organism: Flaveria linearis; assembly: GCA_024085815.1. Classification (NCBI taxonomy): domain Eukaryota; kingdom Viridiplantae; phylum Streptophyta; class Magnoliopsida; order Asterales; family Asteraceae; genus Flaveria; species Flaveria linearis. Next base: position 293,265 of record JABSNV010000101.1, read on the forward strand.
TCTTACACTGCCCCATTTCAGCTGATGAGTCAGGTTATTTTCTATCTTGCCATATGTGTGGATGACGGATCGAATCCTTCGGAACAAATGGTATGCTTATTCAGGATCTTACAAAAAGGCTAACGTTGATTTTGATTGATTATGTTTCACCGAGCCTAGGGGGAGATTGTAGAAGACTAATCAAGGCTCGGCAAAACATTTGATGACTGAATAAAGACAAATTCGCAAGGCTGCTTTGTGCGAAAGACACACTCACGCGACAATTAAGTTCTCACGCGAATTGTTCATCTACGCGATAGGATTTACCGCGCGACAAGCCAGTCGCGCGAGAACTCTTTGTTTAGTATAAATAGCTTAGTTTTCATTTTATAATTAAGCTTTTGATCATTTATCACTTCAGTACTGTGCGATTTCGCACAAGACCTGTAATAGGTTGCTTTTGTTCAATACAATATCATTTTGTGATCAATTCGATTCTTCTTTCAATCCAATCATGTTTACATTCCGCATTACATGATTGAGATCGTGTGTTGATTGATTCTTGGGAGAATTCACGGTTTTACATATCTCGCCTAATAATCTCATCCCAAGTCAACCTAGTCTACCTCTACTCCTCCTACCCTCTACGTTGATGTTCTCTACTGCTCTAACAGGTGCTGCATCGTTCTCCTCTTCACGTGCCCAAACCATCTTAGTCTTCCCTCTCGTATTTTATCTGTGATACATGCCCCCTCTAGCCTCTGGCGAAAGACGTCATTTCTGATCCTATCCAATCTTGTGTGTCCACACATCCACCTCAGCATTCGCATTTCTGCGACCTTTATTTGTCTCTCTTGCTATTTCTTTACGGCCCAACAATCTGTTCCGTATAGCATATCTGGACGTACTGCCATTCTGTATAGTTTTCCCTTTAGTTTTGGTGGGAACCTCTTATCACACAGAATCCCTGATGCTGCTTTCCACTTGCACCATCCTGATTGCACATGGTGGGCTACATCGCTGTGTATCTCTCCGTCTTCCTGTATATACGAGCCAAGGTATTTGAACCTACATGTCCGGGGGACCGCCATGCCCTGTATACCTATTTGGGTGTCCTCTTCGGCCTCACCACTAAAGTTACAATGCATGTATTCTGTCTTAGAGCGACTTATCCTTAAGCCCCTGCGTTCTAGTGCTGCTCTCCACTGTTCTAATCTCTCGTTCAGCACCGTCTTAGATTCTGATATTAAGACAATATCATCCGCAAACAGCATACACCATGGGACTGGCTCTGTATAGACTTGGTCATCTCGTCCAACACTACTGTGAAGAGGAATGGGCTCAATGCCGATCCTTGGTGGAGTCCCACTTCCACCGGGAAGAAGTCTGTGTCTCCGACAGGTGCTCGTACACACGTTTTTGCCCCGTCATACATATCCTGTATTATTTTGATATACCTCTCTGGTACCCTTCTAATTCGTAGACTTTCCCAGATGAGTTTCCGCGGCACACTGTCATAAGTTTTTTCTAGGTCAATGAATACCATATGTACGTACATATATCTATACTATATTATAATACACGAAAGAAGGTTTCCACCATAATTAAGAGTTTTGAAATTTTAATGCACAATGTACAAGTCAATTTCATAACTTCCGGGTATTAATGTCATTTTAACCTTCCTACATTCCTGGATTTTTACACTTACACCCTTGTGTTTATAAATCTATTGATTTTCATCCTTTTTGTTACAAATTGCTATAAAAAAGGAATCATGGATGAATTATTTTAAAAAACAGGAGCATTTTTAATAAACTGAATCATCATTAAATATGTACCTGTATTTGCCTAATAGTAAGGAGCAGTCGACGTTTACAAATGTTTTAAAAATATTTTGCAGTAGTTACAATAAATCTAATGAATTTGTTCCTGTTTGTTACAACTGATTAAAAAAAGAAATAATGGCTGTATAATTTAAAAAATTAACTCTATATTCCTCAGAAAAAAAAAAGCACATACCATTATAAATATTGACCCATCTAACTTCATAGTACCCTGAAAAATGAAACAAACATAAGTCAAGCAACAATAAATTTCCTTATACTAAAAATTGAACTGTTTCACATTTGTAAAATGTTAAATTAATAACAAGTTTATTAAACCTGAAAAACATAAGCATAAAAGGAGCAGTCGACGTTTACAAATGTGTTTAAAAATATTTTGCAGTAGTTACAATAAATCTAATGAATTTGTTCCTGTTTGTTACAAATTGATTAAAAAAGAAATAATGGCTGTATAATTTAAAAAATTAACTCTATATTCCTCAGAAAAAAAAAGCACATACCATTATAAATATTGACCCATCTAACTTCATAGTATCCTGAAAAATAGAAACAAACATAAGTCAAGCAACAATAAATTTCCTTATACTAAAAATTGAACTGTTTCACATTTGTAAAATGTTAAATTAATAACAATTTTATTAAACCTGAAAAACATAAGCATAAAAAATCGAATAACCAACATATATCCAAATTATAGTTTTACCTATTTTCCCGTAATTGACTAATTTCTACTGATTTAAGTTTAAGAGTTTTGAAATTTTAATGCACAATGTACAACTCAACAAAGCATAAATTCCGGGTATTAATGTCATTTTAACCTTCCTAAATTCCAGGATTTTTACACTTACACCCTTGTGTTTATAAAATCTATATTGATATTCATCCTGTTTGTTACAAATTGCTAGAAAAAAAGGAATCATGGATGAATTATTTTAAAAAAACAGGAGCATTTTTAATAAACTGAATCATCATTAAATATGTACCTGTATTTGCCTAATAGTAAATATTTTACAAATATTGACCCATCTAACTTCATAGTATCCTGAAAAATAGAAACAAACATAAGTCAAGCAACAATAAATTTCCTTATACTAAAAATTGAACTGTTTCACATTTGTAAAATGTTAAATTAATAACAATTTATTAAACCTGAAAAACATAAGCATAAAAAATCGAATAACCAACATATATCCAAACATTATAGTTTTACCTATTTTCCCGTAATTGACTAATTTCTACTGATTTAAGTTTAAGAGTTTTGAAATTTTAATGCACAATGTACAACTCAACAAAGCATAAATTCCGGGGTATTAATGTCATTTTAACCTTCCTAAATTCCAGGATTTTTACACTTACACCCTTGTGTTTATAAAATCTATATTGATATTCATCCTGTTTGTTACAAATTGCTAAAAAAAAGGAATCATGGATGAATTATTTTAAAAAAACAGGAGCATTTTTAATAAACTGAATCATCATTAATATGTACCTGTATTTGCCTAATAGTAAGGAGCAGTCGACGTTTACAAATGTTTTAAAAATATTTTGCAGTAGTTACAATAAATCTAATGAATTTGTTCCTGTTTGTTACAAATTAATTAAAAAAAGAAATAATGGCTGTATAATTTAAAAAATTAACTCTATATTCCTCAGAAAAAAAAAGCACATACCATTATAAATATTGACCCATCTAACTTCATAGTATCCTGAAAAATAGAAACAAACATAAGTCAAGCAACAATAAATTTCCTTATACTAAAAATTGAATTGTTTCACATTTGTAAAATGTTAAATTAATAACAAGTTTATTAAACCTGAAAAACATAAGCATAAAAAATCGAATAACCAACATATATCCAAACATTATAGTTTTACCTATGTTCCCGTAATTGACTAATTTCTACTGATTTAAGTCACTAAACACAACAGAATCTGCTTTATTTTCTGCAAAAAAAAGGTAATTTGTTGCCAAAAAAACGCATATGCACGGTGTTTCGCCTGTATATAAACCGATTTAATTGAGTTCTTTTTCATTGCATCTACATCGTGAAAGGTACTTTACATGTACATTATTTCATAGCAAATTCTAAATATCTTTAATACAATTTTGCATTTGATTACTTGATGCAAATCTATGAGTTTTTTTATTTATTCAGGTAGGTTTATTTGATCAGGTGATCTCGAATCAAGTATTATAACCCACAGGTATGTTTTTTTTATCAATATCTAATTACATGGTATGTTCTAATATACTTATTAAGTAGCAATAAAAAATAACTCATACAATTGGATTTTAGGTTTGGAAGTACATACACAGAATGATGAATACGAAAGATGGGATCATATTGGAAGAACAAACACAAAGGCTGAATACGATATAGTTACTAATTCTGATCAGAAGGGAAAAAAGGTACATAATTTAAATGATTCAATATACAATTGGTTTTTCTTCTGTCACAACTATGATTATAACTTGTTTATATTAAAATCAAACACAGTATGCTGAAAACGATATACTAAGTTTACTGTTATTTATTGTTCCAAATGTTGTTATTATATTAAAATCAAAGTTGTTACTTAAAAAAATTGATATATGGCTTTAACATAACTGTGGATTTCAGGATGATTTTGATAGTAGTATTGAGATTATATGTTGTGGCACAATGTTTAGTCCCTACAAATCCGACCTTCAACGAGAATTTAGCCAGGAGGTAATATTTTTAAATTTCTAATTTTTTGGATGAGTTGTATATTAACTATTTTCTTATTTAAGGATCACATGTTTGAAGCCAAGGCTAGAAAATTGGAAAATAAAAAAAAAGAATCAAGAGGCTAGATGAATGGAAATGGAGTGATGTAATTGAGTTAGATGGGCCGGATGATATTGACAAAGATGATGAACTACAAGACACTGCATGTTCAATCAATAAGCCAGAAAAAAATTTTAATATTCCTCGTGTGACGGTGCAGAAGCGAACTAGACCTCATCTTGTTTGATTTTATTAAAACAAATCATTTTGTTAAGTTTATGAATTATTTCAATTTTCTATTTTTAGTATAATAAAACATGTGGTTTTGTTTTTTTTGAATATGTAATGTAGATTTGCTTCGGATCTTTGTTTGGGTTATAATAAGACAAGTTTATTGTTTGATATGCAAATCTTATGAAAATTGCGTTTGCTTTTTGTAAATGGATCTTTTGTGTTTCATGCTATATGAGCGATTAAAATCATAAAACTTCAACACAACAGAAACAATTACATAACATAATTAGCTAATGGACTTTGGTGAGTATTTTGTAAGAAATAATATATAAGTTAAAAATAAAAATTACAATACCGAGATATTACATGGATATTTACAATGAAAATAGAAAACAAAATCACTTACATAATTAAATTTTTTTTAAAGGGAAATTATAAAACTATGTACACACTCAATATATAAACATCTATATATATATATATTGATTTTATTGAAATATTAAATTTAATAACTCAATTTTTGATCATCAATTTTCAAGCTACATAGGTTGCATTTTATGAAAGGAGTTTATATTATAGGCAGTTCTATATATTTAAAAATATGTAATTTTTAAGGTGTCAATTAGTTAAAAACTAATACGTGTTACTTTTATTGATACTTAAACTTTAAAAATATCTACAATGTCTCAATTTAATTTTTATGACATTTTAAATGTCAAGAATCAATGAATAAGTCAAATTTATTACTTTTGGTGTTATCAAAACACTCACATTTAGAATTTTAAGATTTATCCGGAATAAAACCTTAAAATTTTAAACGTGAGTGTTTTGAAAACACCAAAAGTAATAAATCTTACTTATTCATTGAATCTTGAAATTTAAAGTCTCATATATAAAAAATCGAGACATTCTAGATATTTTAAAAGATACTTTATCATTAAAAGAAACATATATTAGTTTTTAACAAATTGGTTTATTATAATAAGCAATTAAAAACATGAAGCAAATAGTTGTTATAAGCTATTTGTAACAAACATGATAAAAATATTTATATTGTCAGTAATAAATTTGTTATTCTAGGAGTTATTTGTAAAATAAAAAGCTTAAATTAGTTCGAAATTTTTAGATAAAACTTTCATTAAATCGAACTTCAAATTCCCTAAATTTTCTGCATAAAACGAAGTATTGTTGCATAAAACGAGGTTTATATTGTTGCATAAAACGAGGAACCTCTATATTTTTTCACAGCTATATAAACAGAACAGCAATTGCCATCGCGCATCCCTGGCAAACAAATCAATTCTAACTGCTGAAAGGTAATTTACTTCAATATTTTTTTATACTGTTGTATTAGAATTTGGAAATCATATTCAGAATTTGTTTAAAAGCATTTTGGCATTTTCATTCGTTTATGAGATTATAATATAAGCTGATTTCTACTTCTTTCAGTTGGGTTGGTTGAACAAGTGTTTTTGCTTCGACTTTATATACACAGGTATGTATAAATATTTGTTGTTATGTTATGTGTTTTTATGAATAAGGTTTATATTGATTGTTGTAATGTGATTAGTTAATGCTAATATAATATAAGTTTACTTTTACATCTTCAGTTGGATTGGTTGATCAAGTGTTTATCATCGACTTTTATATATAAAGGTATGTGGATTTTCGAAAACCTGATTACAAAATTAGTTTGTTATATTTATTTTTTGTTCTGTGTTCACATGAAGTATATTTATAGTATTTGTTGTAATATACTTATGTAATGATTAACATGATATTTTTAAACAAATAACACCCAAAAACCAGGTGATTAAACATATTAAGTAGCACTAAAAACATGTAACAAAATTCATACAAGTTATTACAAAATTTAAGCCCAAAAACCAGTTGATTAAACATATAAATTAGCACTAAAAAATAACTCATGCACATGCTTACAAACCAATCATACTAACATTTAACCAACCACATCTAGGGAGTTAAGAAATCAGTATGATTGATTAGTATAGTAACCATATACATTAGGCACAACTAACTACCTATTACTATGTAATAACTAAATATAAAATAAAAAAACCGAAAGCACTCAGATTTGGAGAATGTACAAAGTAATGGTCAATAACTATATATAACAATCTAGCAAAATTTATTGGAAAAAAAACTATATATAACTATGAGGGCACATGTCCTTTGACTTTGAGTGATAAGATAAGGAATTATATCAATTTCTCACTAAGTAAAGAGCATGTAAATAACAAGAACATGATTACATCTGTAGGGTGATTAGCAGTCGATATATTAAGTTTTTAGATGCAACTGATGTTGGATATCAAATTCGTAGATCCTATTGTACAATAGTTACAGCCTCTATATATCAAAATAAACCCCATGTCCCCAAATTACCTATATTAAAGCTTTTAATGTTTATAGGTGTTTTTTATTAGGAATTTGAATCTCCATTTATGTATGAGATCCTACTGATCAATGCATTACATATAGTTGTTTGTTTTCCATGTTAAGGAATTGATGAATTGAGTATGCTTATTTGACCCATTTTACATCATATATGATTTTTTCATATCCTAGAAACCAACACTGAAAACCCTAAACATAAGAACTAATCAATCAGAACCCCCCAACAATGAAAACCCTAAATATAAGAACTAATCAATCAGAACCCCTATTTTAACGATGAACATTATGACACATAAATCGTTCTGAATTTATCCAAAGAACCAAAACATACAATCCTTAAAAATATGAAGTCGGTATCGAAGAAAACTTCTTAAACATCGAATAGATCGTATACTAACCTGAAACGTTCTGGTGTTCCCTTTGATGCGTGAGACGGCGATATCCGAACCCCCAACAATGAAAACCCTAAACATATGAACAAATCAATCAGTAACCCTATCTAACGATGAACATCATGACACAAGATTCGTACTGATTTTATACATAAACCCAAAACAGATAAACCCTAAAATTAGGAAGTGAAGATCGAAAAAAGCTTCTTATACATCTTATAGATCGTACACTGTATCTCTAACCTGAAACGATCTGGTGTTCCCTTTGATGCGAGAAACGACGATAGTCGAAAGCCCTAAATCTTGACATCCGAATGACCACTTCATTTGACGATTCGACACAAAACGGGTTAAACAGTGTCGATTCTTGATGATACGGGTTCTTGATTTCATTGAATGCGTGGAGAAATGAATTAGGTGGAAAGGGATGGATCACCAAATCGATCGGTTATGTATATCGTTGGTGGGTGGCGAAAATGATTTTGATGTGAAAGAAACCCTAAGACAGATTTTAAGAATGTCTGAATCGATATCTATACTAATATACTAATTAACAGACCCTTATTTAGAAGCCCAAACCCAATTACCCACCAGCCCAACTCAACCTTACAACCCAAATAATACAACAAATTTAAAAGCCCATTTATAATTATATTAAACTCTCTTTAACCCAACAATTTAAACATTAATAAAATAAAAAATCTTTTTTATAAAAAATAATAAATGGGTGTATATTAAAGATTTTAGTATTTAATATAATACTAAAATTTTATCTATGAAAACATTCACATATAAATTAGGTTAAATTATTAACATATTTACTTTTACTAAATTACTTTCATATTTTTTGATATTTTAAATATTTTTCTTCTACTTTTCATTTTAGAAAAAAAGCGACTATGCCTCCTCAGTTGTTTATTATTCTTATGCTGGAGATAATTGCACGACTTCCTCCAAAAGCTCTGGTTAAATGCAAGTGTGTTTGCAAAGAATGGTTAACGTACATGTCGACCTCTGATTTTTTAAAAACATACTCCCAACACATGCGAGAATCTCTGGATCAGAAAATCCTAACCACAAGTCGTATGCCAACATGCATTTCTAGATCGTTAAATTATCATGACAGTGATTACTTAGTCAGTAAGAACGTTACTCCCCCGCTTGGATTTCAACCAAAAAACCTAATGTTCTTATCAAGCCTGGATGGGATGCTTTGTGTTAGCCTTCGAAACACGTGGGATTTGCTTGTGTGGAATCCAGTAACTGGCGCCGCCAAAATGTTGTCCAACTCTACTAAACAGGGATTCTTTAACGCAAGAAAAGATGCAGTTGGTTTCTATGTTGACGCCACTTTTGATTACAACATTATCCACATAAAACGTCGGCGAGGTACTCTTGCAGTTTTCGTGTATTCTTTGCGTAGGGGCTCGTGGAAATCTACACCCTTTCTAAAAAAAGACCGTACCATGGTGATACCTACTGGTGGTGTTCAGGAACATTCTGTGGAGATGCTGTGTACTTCCCAGTCAAGGAATATTGGCTTGCAAGTAACAGGCGAGTTATTCGCTTTGACGTTAACACACATCAATTTTCAGAATTACCGTATCCGAATGTCGGAGGTCTTGGTCCTAATGGTTCATTTGTCAGTATACGATCAGAACTTCATATGTATTGTTCCAGCGGTTACTACGAAAGGCCGTTGGAGTTATGGAAGCTATATAATGGTGCGTGGATAAAGATATTTACATATCCTTACAGGGTGTGCCTTCCATTACCAACAATTACATCTTTGACACATTACAACCTAAGTGGGTCAACTCTTGTGATCACGGAGTGGGGGCAGGTTTTTGAAATCGATCTCAGGTTCAATGTGGAAGGATTTATAAACCCTACCCTTTTTGGTGGTATTATTCACGGTGCAATCTACACGGAAACAATATTGTCACCTGGATTTTAGATTCTACATCATTCTATCGTTTATTTTCTTTTTGTTAGACACTTGGTTTGTTTCTCTATTAGATGATTTTTCAAGTACATGATCTACTTTGGCAATAATGAAACAATTGTTATTACAATAAAGTGTTATGCTTTATTTTAAAGATTATATAGTAATATGTTTTATTTTAAATGAAGGACAACTTCATTATGGAATTGCATGCCATTGTTGATGATTTTTCATCAGTCACACAAAACTGTATTTGCTATACAGTGAGTTTTGTATGGGTTGACTTCGTTTTGAAATTCGAGTCTGAAAAGAAACTGTTGGTGGTTTTTCTCGACCAATACGTAAGATCTAAATTTAATATTTTATAATTTTATAAAATATAAAAAATATTTTATATCTAAAGCACTATCTTAATTCCTTTGTAGAGAAAAAAATTAGTTGGATTTATACCAGCACATTTCATGGAAGGTTACAAAGAGGTTGATCTGATGGGCAGCATGATTATTCTAAGCCGTTTCAGGATAGAGAAATTTGAATACAAAGAGTGGCCAAAACATGATAACTACCTTTTAGTATGGAGTGATTTCAAGATTGTATTTAACGATTTCACTAAAATTATAAAAATATCAATACACATACCAAGAGGGTTTCGTGTTTATCCATTTGTGCCTTCTATTAAAATGCTTTTAGACGACAACAATTATGAAAAATAATTACGGGTACGTATAACTTATCCAATACCCACTTATCTTTATATAGTATTCAACATTTTTAGTAAATAAAATGAAGATCAAATTATTTGGTTGTAGATGTCGTCGGTAGAATTGTCAATGGTGAGCGGCGATTTGGACATTTTTTGATGTTTCTTCGAGATTTTACGTAAGGCATTCTTTCAATTTGAATTTATATATTTTTTTAGATATAGGTAAATTTACTATTGTTTTTCTAATGATATATATTATATGTGGTAGCGGTCACATAATACAATTAACGTTATATGACTCACGGGAGATTCACACGCTTCAAACTTTCCGTTCAATTTTAGACAAATCTATTGTCTATGTATCACGAGTGAAGTTGGTTCGTTTGTCATACAGTATGTGCTACTCTACATTTTAACGTTAAAAATACATTAAATGAATTTTGTTGTATTTTATAACTTATGCGAATTTTATGTTTCTTTTATAGGAAATATTTTACAATCAACTAATTACACTCGAGTTATTGTTGAACCCAAGATTCCAGAGGCCCGTTATATTTAAATGTTATTTCTCTATTATATTCTATGTTCGTTCAGACTCAAGTTTGAATTTCCTTTATATTTTTGTTTACTATAGATGTTAGATGTGTTTTAAATTATAATGTTTTTTGGATGGTTTGATAATTTATCATTTTCAATTGTTTTCTTTATTATGGGGTGGATAATCTTATGCTCTTATACCTTGCAACCCTATACATAATTTAACCCTATTGTATATCTATACTATATAATAGAACATGCTGCATGTGAATTAACAACTAAGAACTGCATTACTAAATTAAACAAATTTCATACAAATAGGTTATCTAAGTATGGAGTGATTTCAAAATTGTATTTAACGAGTTCACTAAAATTATAAAAATATCAATACACATACCAAGAGGGTTTCGTGTTTATCCGTTTGTGCCTTCTATTAAAATGCTTTTAGACGACAACAATTATGAAAAATAATTACAGGTACGTATAACTTATCCAATACCTTGCAACCCTATACATAATTCAACCCTATTGTATATCTATACTATATAATAGAACATGCTGCATGTGAATTAACAACTAAGAACTGCAATACTAAATTAAACAAATTTCATACAAATAGGTTATCTAAGTTATATTATTTTATTTCTTAACATGTAATTTAATTGTTATGTTATAGTATCTGTAGTGGTTACTCTAATACCCAATATTAATCATAATGTTATTATGTTATAAACAAGGTTTTTATTAACTTTCCGATGAGCAACGGTCAAGAAAAGGATCCTAACGATTTTATGTCCACAAGCGCATCTAATTTAGCTTTGAAGCGAAAAAATTATAATAGACGATACTATTTGCAAAAGGAGAATGGGAAAACAACAAAGGTAATGAATGGAAGTACGCCTCATGTCATTTCATCGGGATCAATTGGTACTAATCACTCACGACAAAGGATGCCTTTAACTGCTTTACAAGATAATAGCAATCACGTAGCACGATCGAGGAATGATAGTAGATGTCGTAATCCAATTGTGAGGCAAATTCCACTGAGCACAGTCCAGTCTCAACCGCCCCTGCAACATCATAACACACAAGAGGATCCATATGATTATGTTTTTTCTGGTATACCTAGGGATTCTCTTAGCTTAAAAGGACAGAGTCCTTGTATGTTTTGCGGAGCGAAAAGATTTCAATCCGAATTTCCGACATTTTGTTGCATGTCTGGGAAAACAAAATTAGCACCTTGTGAAATACCGGCTGCGTTGTTCCTATTATTTACGTCGCAAGATGATATTGGAAAGATGTTTAGGACTAACATACGAGCGTATAACACAAATTTTTCTTTCGCGTCAATGGGTGTTTCTTTGGATGATACACTGACCAACATGAGAGATGGTGTATATACGTTTCGTGCACATAAGGGTATCTATCATAAGATCGACCAATTGGTTTCAAGAGATGGAACACCAAGGTACTTACAATTGTATTTTTATGATCCTGATACCGAGTTACAACATAGACTGCAATGGCCTAACCTTGATAAGAATATAACTGAGACGTTAACCAGAGTTCTGTCGACAAACCCTTATGTCACGACGTTTAGAAGTCTTGCAGAGCTGGGACCACTAGACAACTATAAAGTCACTCTTAACGCTTCAGTTGAACTTGACCAGAGGGTATACAACCGTCCAACCACGTCTGAGGTTATAAGAAAATTATTACTTCATTTAAAGTTTAAATATAAATAATAATTCTTATTAATATCACTTAATTATATTCGTGTTTACGTAGGTTGCTGGTATTTGGGTTGAAGGAAATGATAATATCACAGCTTATAAAAGAAGTATTGTAGTCTATGGTAGGTCTGAATACAGTCAAACTATTCAGCCGTACTATGGATGTTATGATCCGCTATGTTATCCTCTGTTTTTCCCAAATGGTGAGCCGGGGTGGCATCCTAACATACCACGAGTAGGGGAATCAATCAACGAAGTTCGTAATGATAACGAGCCAGTGAATGACGAAGTTGGAGGTATCATTTTCTTTAATGTGTTTTAAGTCACAACACGTTTTACCTTACGGTCATGCACGGTTTCTAGCCTTATAACGTAATGTACAAAATGCATTTTCATACAGAGGCTAACCCACGGAGTAATAGAAGTACTGTGGCGATGCGTGAGTACTACTGCTACAGGTTCCAAATTCGGTCTTATGACAACCTACTTCTCTTTGGAGGGCGATTGTTACAACAATTTGTGGTGGATGTGTACATAAAGCTTGAAACGTCAAGATTACAGTATTGTGAACACAACCAAGCTAGGATAAGAGCTGATTTGTACCAAGGTATTGTGGATTGTGTCCATGCTGGAGAAGTTAATCCAAATAGAGTTGGACAACGAATTGTATTGCCTGCATCTTTCATTGGAGGACCTCGTGATATGCGCCGTCATTTTCTGGACGCCATGACTTTAGTTCAGGATGACGGAAAACCAGATCTATTCCTTACAATGACGTGTAATCCTCAATGGCCTGAGATATGTGACAATTTAATGCCTGGTCAAACCGCACAAGATCGTCCGGATCTTGTGGCTAGGGTGTTTCGTGCTAGACTCGAGCATCTAAGGAAGTTCTTTTCAAAAAACATATACTTGGTGAGGTTAAGGCTTACGTTTACGTCATCGAGTTTCAAAAGCGTGGATTGCCACATGCACATTTCCTCCTTATCATGCACGGGCAGCATAAAATCAGTAATCCAGACCATTACGATAAAGTTGTTTGTGCGGAGATTCCAGACAGACTCAGATACCCAAGATTACATGAGATAGTTGTGAAGCACATGATTCATGGTCCTTGCGGGGTTTTACGAAAAAATAGTCCATGTATGCAGGGTGATCCACCGGTCTGTCGATTTCGTTATCCTAGACAATTTAATGACCAAACAACACAAGGAGAAGATTCATATCCTATATACAGAAGAAGAAACAACGGAAAAAATGTTGACGTACGAGGAACAATTCTTGACAATAGATGGGTTGTCCCATATAACCCAAGACTTTTGATGATGTTCAACTGCCATATGAATGTCGAGGTCTGCTCAAGTATAAAGTCGGTGAAATATCTTTTCAAATATGTTTACAAGGGACATGACAAACAGGTTATTCAAATCGCTGAAGCCGAACCAGGTGTTGCTATTAATGAGATAAAAAGATATCAGGACGCACGTTATGTATCACCACCAGAGGCGATGTGGCGTATCTTCTCATTTCCACTTTCTCACATACATCCCGCAGTCTTGGCCTTACAGCTTCATCTCCCTAATAAGCAGATGGTTAGATTTAGAGAGGATGATATCATGTCTGAAATTGTTGATAGGGAAAGAGATAAGATAACCATGCTTACTGCGTTTTTTGATACAAATAGAATGGATGTAACGGCAAGAAGATATTTATATAAAGATTTCCCAAAACACTTTACATGGAATTCTACCAATCGACGTTGGAATCATCGTTCAGCTAGGCCGCAAAGAGGTCGTATTGTTTCTGCTAATCCAGCCGAAGGAGAGAGGTACTACTTACGACTACTGTTATCAAATATCAAGGGACCTACTTCTTTTGATGATCTTTGCACGATTAATGGTGTAAAACACGCCACATTTAGGAAAGCAGCACTTGAGTTTGGGTTAATAGAAAATGATGACAGTTTATCACAATGTCTCGAAGAGGCGTCATTATTTCAGTTTCCCAACTCTCTCAGAAGGTTGTTCGCAACAATAATGATATTTTGCGAACCCGGTGACATTCGTAGGCTTTGGAATGAACACTTCGATTCACTTTCTGAAGATTATCAGTTACAATATCAAAGTGTTCAACGAGTTCAGAATATGGTTCTTTCAGAAATCAGGGTGTTCTTACAATCCATGGGTAGGAATATAAAGATTTTGATCTTCCGGACATAACAGATGAAGGCACCGAGTACTCATGTTCTCGTGAGGTAGTTGAGGAGTACGCGATAGTTGTTGAGCCTGAACACTTAGGTGCAAAGGATAACCTTAATTTAGACCAAAAAAAGGTGTTTGATGAAATAATGACACATGTGGATAACGATCGTCCAGGCGTGTTTTTATAGATGGACCAGGTGGTACTAGAAAAACATTTTTGTACAAAGCATTGTTGGCTCAAGTTCGTTCACGTGGTTGTATCGCTCTAGCCACCGCTTCATCGGGTGCGGCGGCTAATAATATGCCAGGTGGCAGAACGGCTCACTCGAGGTTCAAGATTCCAATTTCTCTTAATAATAATTCGATGTGCAATATTAAAAAACAAAGCGGGGCAGCGGAAATTATTAGGTTATCCAAACTAATCATATGGGATGAGGCCTCGATGGCAAAACGTCAGGCAATAGAGGCGGTTGACCGAACACTACAGGATATTATAGGCGTCAGTCTCCCATTTGGTGGAAAAATAATGGTAATGGGTGGTGATTTTAGACAGGTATTGCCGGTCATTAAACGAGGAACGCGTGCGCAAATCGTAGACTCCAGCCTACGAATGTCACCTCTGTGGTCTGTTACCAAAAAACTGAGATTGACCTTAAACATGAGAGCGTTGAACGATCCGTGGTTTTCCGAGTTTCTTTTAAGAGTCGGTGATGGAACCGAAGAGACTATCGAAGGAAACTATATACGCATACCCGAAGACATGTCTATCCGATTCACGGATAAAGAAAACGCAATAAAAGAATTGATAAATGCTGTGTTTCCGTCTGTTCAGAACAATGTACATTCCTCGGAATATATAATATCAAGAGCAATATTATCCACGAAAAACGAGAGTGTAGACGAGATTAACGATCAGATGATTGAAATATTTCAAGGAGAGGAAAAGACGTACTACAGTTTCGATGAAGTTGAGGATGACCGCCATAACTTTTACCCGGTAGAGTTCTTAAACTCACTAACTATTAGTGGTCTACCGCCTCATAAACTACGATTGAAAATTGGATGCCCCATCATATTGTTACGGAATATCGATCCATCGCATGGTTTATCAATGGCACAAGGTTGATATGTAAAGGTTTCCAGCGCAATGTTATTGATGCTGAAATAGCTGTTGGTCAACATACCGGGAAAAGAGTTTTTCTGCCAAGAATCCCACTAACTCTTTCTGAAGATGACATGTTCCCGTTCAAGTTGAAAAGAAAACAGTTTCCCATTCGACTTAGCTTTTCCATGACAATCAACAAAGCTCAAGGTCAAACGATTCCAAATGCTGGCGTTTATCTTCCTGATTCTGTATTTTCCCATGGTCAACTTTACGTGGCGTTATCAAGGGGTATATCACGGGATAATACCAAGGTTTTAGTACATCCTGAAAAAAATTTCAAGCAACTAGGGGTATACACTTCGAATGTTGTATATCGGGAAGTGTTTCACGATTTATGAAATGTGTGCTTACAATAATGTAAGAATATGTATTTGTTAAATGTTTTTCATTAAGTTGTTATACATATAATGACCTGTTAACACGATTACATGATTGTTTTTATAATTATTATGACGATCAATGTTTTCCTTTACTGTTTAAATATGATATATTTGTTAACACTAAATTAATTTATATTCGTTTTAGATAACACATAAGTCTATTATGGAAGAGTCAAAGATTAACCCGGAAGATGTGCCAGGTATGACTTTATCTTTAGAATTTTGTTCGGTTCAAAGTATCTACACATAATTATAATACAATAAATCTAATTGTAAAATTGCAATAAACAATCTAAACAAAATTGTTTTCTCAGTGACAAACCCTGCTCCAACTACTGAGGTGCCAGTCAAAGTTGAAAAGAATGAGGATATTTGTACGAATAAATCTGTGGCAGATAAAGACGATGAAGCACAGTATATTCCTGGGTCCCCTATGGATGAAGAATGGTGGTCGAACAATATCGATGAGATCATCAAGCTCTGTGAGGCGTACGATTGATTGTTCTAATCATGCAACTATCTCCACGTTCATGATTTTACTTATTCTGCTTTGGTTATTCAAGATTTGAATTCTCGGATCCGAGTGTTACCTTATTTCATTATCGTTTTATTTACCGATTTCATAACTTATATTAACTTTGTTCTCTAATATTATGAGTAGATTTATCTCAATGATTTCGGAGTAAAAGTTTAAATTTTGTTCTTAAAAAATATTATTCGCATACGGTTCTTACGCGTCACGAATATCGTATTTAAAAGCGTCGCACCCGCCGCATCGCGCGGGCACGCTACTAGTATAATAATTATATATAAATAGAAAAAATGAATGTACGTACATAACTAGATAAATGATAAACGAGCCAAAACCCGAGCCAAAACTGGAGCTTAATATTAATATGTAAGATTATCCACGTTGTTAGAATTTTTTTTCTTTTGCTTTTTTTTATATTTATTTAAAGGCCAAAAAAACTTTTATTTCTTCATAGACTAACAAAAGTTAGTCAAACATTACATACACCAAAAGTTTTAAATTAGTACACCAAACTAGATTCATTAAAATGCATCATTGATCTCATGATAATGTTTGATTTTTTGTTCGGTGCTTTAGACAAAGATAACCTAGAGCCAAAACCTGAGCTGTAAATCAATCAATCAATCAATCAATCAATCAATCAATAGAATTCTCTTTCTCTCTCTTGGAATGGACGGCGACGGAGGGAGCTGGGAAATGCAAGGACGGTGACGGAGGGGAGCTGGGAAGTGCAAGGACGGCAAGGAAGGCGGAGAAAAAGGAAATTATCACTACTTTCTTCATATCTAACCTGCCTTATGGATGTGTCAATCTACATCTTTGGAGGACATTTCAAGGATTAGGAAAGATGAGGATGCTTTTGTTCCATTTAAAAAGGGGAAGTTTGGAAATGTATTCGCTTTTATATGGTTTGCGGATGTGTCAAACATTAGGGAGTTCCTGGTGGCTTTGAACAAGTGAGGATGGATGATCGCATCATCTCAGCTAGTGTTGCGAGATTCTCTCGGAACTTTACTGTTAGAGGTGGGAGAATTTTAGATCTTCGTCAACCGATGAGATTAAGGAGAAGTCTGGGATGCCTTCTAACTCTAGGATTCCAAGCGCTCGATCCTATTCTGAGAATGCCAATCCTGTCTGTAAAGAAGGGGTATCGTATAAACAAGCCTTACTTGCTGATGGTATGGAAGAAAATCTCAGGGTGGTGGCTATTGAATCAGTCCCTATTCCGGCCTCTGATGCTTGGAATTCGGTGTCTCTTTGGGGTGAAACTAAAAACCTTTCTTGCCTTGAAAATTTGAGACGGTTTTTTGATACGGCGGGATATCCAGAGGTGGAGCTCAAGTATTTGGGGGTTTGTGTGTCATGATTGTATTTCCTACAAGAATTATGGCGAGGCAGTTTCTTAATTCGGGCCAAGTGACTTGGCAGTTGTGGTTTAAGTCGCTTACGGAATGGGACGGAAAGAGAAAGGTCGACAATAGGTTAGCTTGGCTATCCATTAGGGGTATCCCTCCGGTTCTGTGGGACTCCTTGGTGGTGGATCGGGTGGGATAACTTTTTGGCAAGGTTGTCATGAACTCGGAAGTGTCTTTGTTGAATTCTAATATCTCTGTTGCGAAATGTTATGTTTTAACCCAGGAGGGATGAAATATTAAAGAAAAACTAAAACTTTCCTGGAAGGGCTTCGAAGCAATTATCTGGGTTTCAGAGGACAGATTTGATTGGAGTCCTGATTTTACTTCGTCTATTCTGGATTCGATGGAGGCTTGCGGGATGAGGAGTCTGAGAATTATGTCTCGGATTCCGATTCTATTCTCCGATGTAATGAAGAGGGTGAGGCGGTGAATATTGATCAGGTTGGCTCTACGGCGGAGAGTCGGAAGGAGGAGCAAGAAGTTGTGCAGTCACCGGCGGAAGATGGATCGCCTAAACACTGCGATGGTAAAAGGGGCTCGAGGTCTTTGGTTAAAGAGAGTGGTGAGTTCCAAGATGGTAAAAGGGGCTCGAGGTCTTTGGTTAATGAGAGTGGTGAGTTCCAAGATGGTAGGGTGGATAAGGAAGAAAGGAATGTCATGCACGTGGGGCAGGTAGTGGGAGAAAAGGTGATGGGCTGCATTCATAATTGTGGGCCTATCGAAGGTGGTGATTTTATTTGTTCCGGTTGTTGTAGGCCTGCTGGGCCTGGTGAGGGCTTAGATCCCGTCAATGATGGCACGATAATTTCTTCCTCCCTGGATCTAAATAGATCGTGTAGATCCTCCCCTCCTCCGAAATCAAAAGACAAAATCCCTGCATGACGGCTCCGGTGGGTGGTAAGCAAAGACAGAAAAATAGGGCTTTATCGATGAAGATGAAAGATGCCTTATGGGTGAAGAAAAAAGGATTGCGAAGACAGGAGGTATCAAATCGATATCTTCCGTTTCTAAGGAAGTCGGGGAATCAGAGTGTAGTAGATCTAATAGTAAAGATGAAGAGATACTCCAAACGGTTGATTTAGGAGTTGAGATTGGGTATAAATTGCATGATCATTCGGCTTTGGTTAAGGATGTGGTGGAAGGGTAGGAGGAGATATCGTTTCCAATGAATTGGCTCTCAATTAACATTAGAGGAGCTAGAGGTAGTTCCAAAAAATCGTGGGTGCAAGGGATCAAAGAGGAATTCAATGTGAGTTTTATTGCCTTACAGGAATCTAAATTCGAGGTGGCGGAGGCTAAGAATATCTCTGGCTTCTGGGGTAAATCGGCCATTGCTTTTGATTTCATTCCGTCGGAAGGTATGTCGGGTGGGTTGATTTCTATGTGGGACCCGGTTAAGTTTCATGTTAAACGGGTTATCAAGAATAGGTACTTTTTGGTTACCATTGGGAATTGCCATGGGTGTGATTCGGATGTGAGCGTGGTGAATGTCTATGCTCCTCAGTGTCAATCGGGTAAACTGGTTCTGTGGGGTGAGATTGCTAGGTTGAAAGACGAGGTGGGGGGTATTTGGATTGTGGTTGGCGATTTCAACGTCATTAGGCATGCTGGGGAAAGGCTCAACTCTGTTTTTGTTCGTCTAGTGCTGATGCCTTTAATGATTTTATTCTTAATTCTGGGCTGCTTGATTTTAATACGGGGGGTGGAAAGTTCACGTATGTTTTGGATGATGGTTCTAAAATGAGTAAATTGGATAGATTTCTGGTCTGTGGGGATTCAAAGGGTTGTGGCCGGAGGCGTGTGTCACGGTCCTCCCTAGGAGATGTTCGGATCATCGCCCTATTCTGTTGAAAACGTTGGCGTTTGATTTTGGGCCTTATCCGTTTAGATGCTTCAACTCTTGGTTAGATATCCCGGGTTTTATGGAAGTTGTCTCAAAAGCTTATAGCGATGCGGTGGTTCACGGTCCCCCGGATCTTAGATTTATGTTGAAATTGAAGGCCGTTAAGTGTGCAATTAAGGAATGGAGGAGAAAGGAGAAAATTAAAGAAGAAGATTTGTTGGCTCAGACTCATAATAAGATCAATGATTTGGAGATTTTGGCTGAATCAAAGGGATCTCACCGAGGCTGAGTTTAAAGAGAGAGCAAATTGGATCAAGGAGGTGGCTGAGCTTGAGAAGAGAAAACTTTGTGATCTCAAGCAGAAGGCTAGGGTGAAATGGGTGACGGATGGTGATGAAAATCAGCTTATTTCATTCCTCCCTGAAGATTAATCAGAACTTATCTCGTATTTCTGGTATTATGCTTAATGGGATTTGGGAATTGGATCCCTCTATTATTAAAAGGAGTTCTTCGACCAGTTTGGGTCTCGGTTTGTGGAGAATATTCAATCTCGTCCGCAGTATGTAAGCTCTGAATTCAAGCGGCTATCGGATAGTGATTAGTATAGCTTAGTGGCGCCTTTCACGATTGAGGAGATTAAATCGGCTGTTTGGGACTGTGGAGGGATAAAGCTCCCAGCCCCGATGGCTTCAATTTTAATTTTATTAAGAAATTCTGGTCTATTTTTGCGGACGATGTCAAAGATGCTTTAGAGTATTACCACGCCGGAGGCCCTGTGAGTAATGGTTGCAACTCTGCCTTTATTGCGATCATTCCGAAAATTCAGGACCCCCTCACCCCTGGGGATTTTCGGCCTATTAGCCTTGTGGGTTGTCTAAGAAAAATAATGTCTAAAGTGATGGCGAATAGATTAAAAAAGGTTATCGGTTCTGTTATTATTGCAGAGCAAACGGCTTGCATTGCTGGCAGGAGTATCCTTGACGATCCGATGATCGCAAATGAGACGTTGGCGTGGCTCAAGGCGGTTAAGCATAAAGGTCTAATGTTCAGAGTTGATTTTCAGAAGGCGTATGATACGGTGAGCTGATCGTTTTTGGACTCTATAATGAAGCAAATGGGTTTCCCGGAGACGTGGAGATTATGGGTTAGAAATGGCCTAAAATCTTCCAAGTCCTCGATTCTGATCAATGGGATTCCTGTAGAACCGTGGAATTCTCCCAGAAACAATCAAAACCCGATCTCAATCATGTGAATGCGGAATGTAAACATGATTGGAATGAAAGAAGAATCGAATTGATATTGTATTGAACAAAAACAACCTATTACAGGTCTTGTGCAAAATCACACAGTACAATAGTGAAATATGATCAAAAGCTTAATTACAAAACAAAAACTAAGCTATTTATACTAAACAAACAGATCTCGCGCGACAGGCTTGTCGCGTGGCTAATCCTTTCGCGTGGAAGTCCTTCTTGCGTGAGAGCTTCATTTCGCGTAAAACTGTCTTTCGCTTGACATCTTTAGTTTTCGGAGTCTGTTGTTTTGCCGAGCCTTATGTAGTCTTCTACAATCTCCCCCTAGGCTCGGTGAAACATCTTCAGTCAAAATCAACATTTGCTCTCTTGTAAGTACCTGAATAAGCGTACCATTTATTTCGAAGGATTCGATCTGTCATCCAGACATATTGGCAAGATAAGAAATAAACAGACTCATCAGCTGAAATGGGATAGTGTAGTAGCTTGATCAAGTCGTTTTTGCCAAATTTCATTAAGTCATCTGGATCAATGATTCTAAATGATCTGTCAGTACATCTGATCATAGCATGACCTGAATCCTTTTCACATCTCCAAGAAATTAATTGCTTTAAAAAATTTGGAGGAACAGGGGCATGAACAGGGACTTTTCTGATGAATTTTGGATGTAAATAGACTCTTATTTTCATCGGAGCTTTAGTATTTTCATCAATTCTTGTAGAGTCATCAATCACCTTTGATTTAGCAGTTTTGAAGTCCTTGAAATTTGTTCTCATCTCCCTTCGTATCATAGATCTCATCAGTTCAGCTTCGCTGTAATTGCTTTCATTAAAGAATGGAGCTTTGCCCATGGAGTATAGATTAGCAGCACGTAGAGTATGGAAGTCTTGTGTGCTTTTCAGATAATCAATTTCTCCATTCTTTCTTTTTATCACATACAACCTTTTCTCGCCATCATAACCCCAGCTGATAACATGAGACATTTCACCATACTTCTGTTTCGGCTTTGAAATAAACAGAAAATGTGCTTCAGTAGGTAGTGGTGGTGCTTTGAACATTAAACCTCCTCTAGTGTATAAAGCAATTTGTCCAGAAGACTCTTTCTGGGTTGTAACAGTAGGAGTTGAAACACTCACAGTCTCAGTTGGAATTTCTCCTTCTTCAAGATTAATATCTTTGAATAAATCCTGTAGGTTGTTCCCAAATATATCCGTATACTCATTTTCATCATCCAAATCATCAAACAAGTCAAACTCTTCTCCTACATCACCAGTTGAAGATTGTTGGAATGAATAAAGCTCCTTTTCGTACAAACTTTCAGTAGCAGGGTCAAGTGGATCATATCCTTCTGGATCACTAGCACTTAGTCGAGTGACATTATCAGTGCTAGTATCACCAGTTGGATTAGAAGATAATCCTTCAGCATCACCTCCATCATCATCATCATTATTATTATCATCATCTCCTCCATCCTGTCCACCATCATCTCCACCATCATCATCATCATCATTATCATCATCCTCATCGTCATTATCATCTTCATCTTCTGAATCATCATAATCAATCAAATCCTCATCATCTTCTTCATTAACTACAGGTAGAGGCATCATATGTTCTGGTTCAACGAAAGCTGTAGATGTAAAGACCTCAGCGATAGGTACTTCAGATGAAATAGGAACATCTTCAGCAGTACTAACACTTGGCTGTTCTTCAGTAGTTTGAGCTTCGTTGACTGTTTCTCTTTCTTGAACATTTTCAGCAGGAGATGGGCTAGGAGAACGCCTGCTCGTCTCACCAACCACCGTAGTAGACCTGATAACTGGTGGTTGATGGAAATAAGTCTGAGAAATAAATTCTCTAAACTCATTCAACTGTCTTTCCAATCCTGAAGTATAATCAAACATACTTTTCACCTGTTGTCCCAGAGAGACTATCCTTGTATCTTTTATTGCTGAGTCAAGATGAATCATGTTAATCAACTTTGTCTTTTCTTCATAGTCTTTTCTCAATTCAGCAATCAGTTTAACATTCTCGAAGCTTTCTTTCTCCAAGTTCTTCACTCTTTCTTCTAATGTTATAGAACGAGGAGCACTGGTGGATTCTTCTCTCCCTTGGAAATCTGGAGGAGTATTAAAAAACGTATCTACATCAAACTCCAGATTTTCTTGTCTTGGAGGAGTGGTGAAACCAGACTCAGAAATATTAGCTGATTAAAAACAGGAACAGTTTCTGTCTCAGGAGCAGAAGTAGTCACATTAACATGCTGTTCTTGTTCTGTTTCAGTAACAATCACATGTGTTCGTGGTTTCCTGGGAATACCACCTCGTCCTCTTTTCCTTGCTGGGAAATCTTTCCTTCTTGCCATTCGTTTGCGCCTCGACGATGTACTAGGAGACTCATCAGGGATGTAATCAGTATCCCTATCTTTATCATTTTGTCTTGAGGAAGTTGGAGTAGATGTTGTTTGATCAGTTTGAATCACATAGGGAACATTCCCTATCTGATCACTAGCAGTCTCTGAACTAGATGCAGAATGAACAATTCCTTCCATTCTTTTTTCATTCACAGGCTCATCCTCAAATAATCTATCAATCTCTTCATCTATATCATTTCTAGCAGCAGACTCAGAAGTGCCAGTCTGTGCTTCATCAGTTTGAGCATCTCCTCCTAACTCATCAACATCTTCCTCTATCTCTGAAAATTTGCCAATTTTAGCAAAACTCTCTCCTGAGTATTTGTTTCCTCTTGCCCCAGTGAGCTGAGTAAAAATCTCCTTCTTGATAGTCTGTACAACATATTTTGGAGATCTCTGAGTGGCAAGCTCAGGATATACGTCGTTGATCACCAGCTGGATAAATC
The DNA here is from genome assembly GCA_024085815.1 of Flaveria linearis. Lineage (NCBI taxonomy): Eukaryota > Viridiplantae > Streptophyta > Magnoliopsida > Asterales > Asteraceae > Flaveria > Flaveria linearis. The sequence goes on from JABSNV010000101.1 coordinate 317,448, forward strand.
GGGGATACATAATGAACTTCCTTCCCAGATTAGCTGTGGCATTTTTCACCATCTCCTGGAAGATTACTCCAGAAATACTGAATGGAAGATCATCCACCAGTGATACTAATAAGGATCCGAAAACAGCACTCAAACTATCCATCCCAGCCTTCAGGTTGCTTAAACAGTGAATCACCACATGAAAAAGATACTTCCAATAAGGTGGTAACCACTTCTTCTCCAGACTGGATATCTGTACTCGTATCCCATTCGAGTCAGACAGTCAATCACTACATCATCATCCAATCTGGTTGGAGCACCCTCTTGGTCATCAAAAAGAAGTACTCTGTTCAGTATAGATTGGGAAATTGTCACTCTTTTATCTTTGACAGTAGCAGTGATAATTTGATATCCAGCTTGATCTTTTTCTAGAGAAGCAGTGCTCCAGAAAGAATCTATCAACTCAGAATATATAGCTGGATCAGCAGATATGGCATAAACTATGCGAGAATTCTTCAGACCTTGTATCATGGATGTAAACAGTTCCTTTCCTTCAGGAACATCGTCTAAGTATGCTACACAGTTATGATTTTTATTAAAAATCATCTGTGCCATCTGCATTATCACAAACAAACATGATTAGAACACTTCAACACTTAGAAAAATTTTTACACTTAGTGAATTTTTAGCAAATAAGATCTCAGTCGCATGAGAGTGCAAATTTCACGCTAAGAAAATATTATCAATAAAAATTCATTTAGTGCGAAAATGAACACTTCAACACTTAGAAAAATTTTCAAATGACTATCTCAGTTGCGCGACACCCTTATTAACTTGGCAATGACAAGTTATACGAAAACAACTGTTAATCAAAAAACAATTTTCAAACTAAACAAACTATCATGCGAAAACTGCTTTTCAAGCGAGAACCATAGTTCATGCGAAAAGCCTAGATCAAGCGAAAATCATATTTTCATGCGACAACAAGTTTCACGCGAAAACCATGTTTGTGAAATTCAAACTTTACGCGAAAGCAAGATTCACGCGATAACCGTTATCACGCGAAAACATTTTCGCGTCTGTTCATTTCACTTATGCGATTCGCGCAACCCAAACTTCAATTAACTGTCCAAAACATAATTTTAATCCATGAAACTCATTCCATCACTGTCGCCTAAGTCCAATAAGTCTATTTCATCTTTCAATTTCAACATTTAAGTTTATTTATTTGATTTTAGTTTAAAGTTGTTAAGTTCCCCTTTGATTTTCATTGCTATAGTAACCATAACATTCGTGTTGTACCTTTAAGTCACACTGTGAATGTAATGTGAACAAAATAAGACTCAGAATAACCAGCAAAAACGAAATGAGTTCAGTATTTTGATTTTCAGAGGGGAAGCGAAAAGGGTTTTCGGATGTAAAGCGAAATGGTTTTTCGGATGAGTTTTGTGCGAAAAGTGGTTTCGTCTAAGCTCCTGTGATATTTAAACCCCAGGCAAATCACGCGACAAGTCCTTTCGCGAGACAAGTTTCGCTTGAAAACACCATTTCGCGCGAGATGAAAACTTTCAATTTTTAACTTTTAAAATTTTCTTATTTTTCAAAACTTTCAAACCATTTTATTCTCATTTATTTATGTCAACAGAATAATTTATTTACCAAGTGACCAATTAATTTAATGATCTTCAATTTTCAAAATTTATCTGTTATTTTTGTCTTAAAAAGTGAAACAACACAGAACTAGAATAAAAAGCACTATACACACAAAAAAAAAAAATGAAAACAATTAAAGAATTAAGATCGGATTTGTTTGTTTTGTAAGAATTTTCATAATGAGATCATATAGTTCTTTTTCAAGTTAAGACTCTGTCCGGCTTTATTTAAAACAACTGGTTAAGTTGATTGTTAATATCTTTTGTCCTTTTAAACTTATACTTCAGATTTTACTCAGAAACATAATGAGTGATATATATCATGTTTTGTGTTTATTTAATATAAGTCAGTGGATCCCATAATCAGAACTTCTGTAAAATAATTATTATCCTTTAAGACACTGTTGAGATTTCAAGTCACCCCAAATTGACTTAAACCATGTATGTTGATCAGTGATACCATTTATTTGTTCTTAAAATATAACTATTTGAGCATAACTAGCCTGAGAATATCTCTTAACACGGAATATTAACAAGTTTAAGGACTTACTAACAGCCATCCGGACTTACGTCTGCCCTCTCAAGATGTTTAGAACTTACAAGCCATCCGGACTTACATGCCTCATCTTTGATTTTGCCTTCCATGGTAAGAAATTATTCTCAAAATAGAAAATATATACCATATAGTATGTATGTCTTTAGACATATCTTTTTGATTTGTTGTGCTTCTTGGCATCTTATATCCTATATGGCCTTTTGGCATCTTTTTGCTCAATTAATTCTCCAAGGGAACTCATCTCGAATTTCTTCTTCATCACTTCTTCAAACTCCGTGCACATACTATCATTTGTAGAGCCAAAAATGATGTCATCGACATAGATTTGAACAAGAATGATATCATCGCCTGATTTACGAATGAATAAGGTTTGATCAATTGCGCCTCGTGAATAACCATTTGCAAGCAAATGTTCAGTCAGAGTAGCATACCAAGCACGAGGTGCTTGATGTAGACCATATAATGCCTTATCCAACTTGTAAACATAATCAGGATGATCTGGGTCTTCAAATCCTGGAGGCTGACAAACATAGGTTTCTTCCTTCATTTCCTCGTATAAAAAGGCAGTTTTAACATCCATCTGATACACTTTGATATTCATGTATGAAGCAAAGGCTAAGAATATGCGTATTGCTTCAAGTCTTGCAACTGGAGCATATACTTCTTCATAATCCAATCCTTCAATTTGATAGAATCCCTGCACCACAAGACATGCTTTGTTCCTAACTATAACACCTTTTTCATCCGTCTTGTTTCTGAATATCCACTTTGTTCTAATCGGAAGCTTATCCTTTGGAAGTTCAACAAGATTCCAAACATTCAGCTTCTTAAATTGCATCAACTCATCTTGCATTGCTTCTATCCAGCTGTTTCCTTGAGTGCCATTTTCACATTCTTGGGCACTATTTGCGATAGAAAAGCAAGCATAAAGACATGTGTTAATTGCTCCTGATCGACTTCTGGTAATGACTCCTTCATGCAATGGACCAATGATTGCTTCTGTTGGATGAGTTTTATGTATTCTTAATTGAGGAATATCATCTGCAATCATCCCATCTTCCAAATTAGTAATGTGTTCAACATTGTCAAGAACTTCTTCAGATTGTCTAGATTGATACACAATATTTTCTTCAAGCGTGTCATCTGAAATAAAAGTTTCAGTAGCATTAGACACATTTGGAAATTCTTCAAAAGGAACTTGAATTACTCTAATAAGTGTATCCATTGTTTCTGAAGAAGACGAAGATAATGGTGAACTTGATGATTCTTCCAGCTCCGGATTGGGATTTTATTCTGAAGGAATATTTGATAACTCAGAACTTTCAGATACTTGCACAGAAGTTGTAGGAATAGCCTTGGAGGATGAAGAAATTGCAGAATCATCAGATATAATGGATGGAAGTTCCTCAATGATTTTGTTCTCCAAAGATATTGCTTGAGAATTAGAATCTGCAGACGAAGGTTTAGAAATTTTAAAATTTATGAACAAAGATTCATAATTATAAACCCATGAAGGAGCTGAACCTGCATCAGTTATGTTAAGCTCGTGCCAATCAATGTTAAATGACTCAATTATTTGTCTAGTCCTTTTATTATAAACTCGATAAGCAACCTTATTGGCAGCATATCCCACAAAGTAACATTCATCAGCCTTTTCAGAAAATTTTGAAGTTGATTCAGTTGTATGCAACAAAGTGCAACAACAATCAAAGGCTTTAAATTATTTAACTTTGGGTTTATGTTTATAAAATATTTCATATGGAGTCATATTTAATCTTTTATTGATTAAACACGATTCTTAACATAAGATGCAGTATTTACTACTTCAGCCCAAAACAACAAAGTTAATTTGGCATCAGATATAATTGTTCTAGCAGCTTCAATCAATGTTCTATTCCTTCTTTCTGTAACCCCATTCTGTTGAGGAGTGCCTGCAGCACTGAATTGTCTAGCAATGCCCTTGGATTCACAAAACTCATTCAACGATTGATTGCAAAACTCTGTTCCATTGTCACTTCGGATGCATTTTACCTTTTTATCTGTCTGGTTCTCCACCAAATTAATGAATTTGATCAAAAGGTCTGGAGTCTCATCCTTAGATGCTAAGAAAAACCCGAAGTAAATCTAGAAAAGTCATCAGTAACAACCAAACAATATGATCTTCGACCCAAACTTAAAACACTCACTGGACCGAATAGATCCATGTGTAAGAGTTGTAAGATTGATTCGATTGAGTTGTGTGCAATTGGTTTGTGAGGAAGTTTATGTTATTTACCCTTTTAACATGACAAACAATGTTCATTTAATTGAAAGTCTTTTTTGGGTAAACCAATGACATGATTTCCACGTACCAGTTTATATTCATATTTTAAGATTGTCATGTCCTAACCGACGATGCCATAACATGGAATCATTCTCCGAGGCTTTGGACAATAAGCAAGAAGCAGTTACCAAAGAATTTGAACAATGCATATCAAGAAGATATGTGTCATTGTCTCTCGGAGTCCTTATCAAAACCCATTCATTAGGAATAACAAAACCAGGTTTTATGATTAAGCATTCTTTGTTAGTGAAGTGTGTAGAATATTGTTTGTCACAAATTTGAGACACATTTAACAGGTTATGTTTTAATTCCTCAACAAAGTTCACATTTTCAAAGCTAAGGACACCATTAGTAACTGTACCACGCTTAGTTATACGTCCTCCTTTGTCTCCTGCGAAAATCACTTTTCCACCATTATATGACTGAACATCTTGAAGTAAAGATAAATTCCCAGTCATGTGTCTTGAACAACCGCTGTCTACATGCCATAGGCTTTCAATAGTCTTTTGCGGTTGTCCCTGCATAAGTAACAAACTTACTTAGCTTTTGGTACCCAAGTCAAACATGACTTGAGCACACTATGTGTTGCTTTAAGACAGAAAGATTTTATATTGTTTACTTATTTATAACATCAGTCTTTTCATTAACATTTTTCGCCTTGATGTTTTCTTTTAAATCATTTTTTAAACTCTTATGCTTTTCGACTTTATAAGCATTATCAACTTTTGATTTCATTTAATTTGCAAATTTTCCACGAGTGAAAAACATTTTCTATTATGAGCAATAGAATTATGAAATCGTTGTTTGCTTAGTGATTTTTGTCAAAAGGACAATTATTTGCTAAATGATTTATGTTTCCACACTGATAACATTTCCTTTGTTGTGTGTGGAAAACAAACTGTGGATGACAATTATGGATATTGTCATAAAAACCAAAGTCAGATTGACTTTTTGGTTTAACATTCTGCACAGTCTCTCGAATCCTTGTTTCATTTGGTTGTTCATCTTTTGCAAATTCGAGGATATTGTTAAATTATGACCACTTTTGATATGAGATTTAGCAGCTGAGACTTTTGGAATTGATGATGCTGGAATAGGACCAGTCTTAGAATTTGCTGGAGTAGGACCAGGCTTTGATATATGAATGGATGCTGGAGAAGGACCAGGCTTTGATATGCGAATGGACGCTGGAGAAGGACCAGGCTTTGATATGCGAATGGATGCTGGAGAAGGACCAGGCTTTTGAATTTTCAGATTGGATGAAGAAAGAGCATTCACTTGCAAATCTGGGCTACAAATATCTTGGTTCACAAGGTTAGCATTATGATGAAGTTTATTTTTAAAGAATTGAAAATTCGTTTCTTTAAAAATATGTTCTTCATTTTCAATTAAACCTTTAGAAACAAATCTACTTTTAAAATCCTTTTCAATTTATGCCTTTTGATTTGCCCTTTGATTTTCATTCAAATTGCTTTTACTATTTGATTTTGTCTCATTCAAATCAACTATCTTTTCATTTCTTGATAAAGTTTGATTACAAACAGATCTTAAAACATTTACATTCTTATTTTTCAAACTTTCACTTTCAATTTCACTCTCACTGTCACTCTCCCACTCTTCAACCAAACCGTCTACCTTCACATGATCTGCACAAAAATTTTCAGTTGATTGTTTAGGTTTTGTTATTATGATAGAATCAACAGAAAGATTTACTTTAACTGAAGGTTTTAATTCTAAGGATGGAGAGAAACCTATCCCATAGCTCATATCAGACTCAGAAATGACATCAGATGAAGGTAAACATAAATAATCATGATTAATTGGAGGAGCAATGTTTGAAAATCCAACACCGCATTTCCTCCTTTTATCTTCTGTGCCATTTGTGACTTGATAATCCCTTCAACCATAGTTGATGAAAGTTCAAATTTTTCGACAGTCAATTTAGCCGAGGCTAGTTCACTGTTGAGTCTATTAATTTCTAAGGCGAGTTCATTATTTCTATTTGTCAAATCATTATTTGTGCATTCTTTATCATGAAGATTTAATTGTAAATTGTATACTGTACTATTTAAACCTTCAAGTTTTTCTTTGAAAATCTTTTCGTTTGATTTGTGTTTTCGAGCTTGATATTGAAGTTTTTTAACTTCCATTATCAAGTTCTCATTATGAACTCTATACCTTTGAACTTTCTCAACACAAGAATTTGTGCATAAACCATCATATACCTTTTGTTCAGAACTTTCTCCTTCAGTCTCTTCACCCTTCTTAACCATAAAGGCCTTCATAACAGCAGCTTGTTCTTCCACTGGAGCAACGTCAACAGTCTTTAGATCTTTACATTGGCATTTGACTGAAGGCTCAACAGTGTACTCTTCAATCGCTATCCTTTTCTCAGCAACCTTCTCATCATGTTCTTTCGTCACAGCTTTCTCTTCACAGTTACCTTCTTCTTTCTCTTTTTCAACTTCCTCCTTCTCTTCTTCAACTTCCACCTTCTCTTCTTCTTTCTCAGCAAACAAACCTTACATGAGATCATTAGAAACAAACTCAGCAAACAGATTCTCTTCCTCCTCAGGCTCAGTAACAATCTTGGCAATAAAAGCAGTAGATAATGTCAGATCCAGAGGTTCCATTTGGTCAGACCAATCATATTCAGCATTAGTTTGTGAAACCAATGCTTTGCTGCTTCCAGAAGTACTTGCTATGTCTTTCTTTGTTTCAATTTCCACATTGACCATTCTTTTTGGAGCTTCAGCTTGACCAGTTTTGGGTTCAGTACATTCTCTAGCAAAATGACCTGGTTTGTCACAATTGTAACATCTCATGTTGGACTTGTCAAAGCCAATTTTACTAGAGTTGTTACCCCAAACATCTTTCTCCCAGTACGTCTAGCAAAGTTCTTCGCCCTGTATACCACCATGGCCATCTGATACTTGATGTCATTTCCTCTACATCATCAGGATTAACTTGTTGAAGATCATCAATCAAGACATTAGGAGCAGTGAGTCTACCAGCCATGAAAGCTTCATAGCTTGACATGAATGTAGTGAATAGGGCAAGATGTTCCTCAGCAATCTGGACTGTCTGCTTTGAAGGATTTGTGGTAGCAACATAAGCATGTTGACCACTTTGAGGAGCTTGAGTTTGAGGGATTTGTTGATGGATGATGGGGGAATAGTGTTGAGCTGCTGGAATTTGAATTTAAGGGTTCATAACTGGTTGCATATTAGAAGATGCTGAACTTCCAGTTTGTTGTTGCTGACACATCTGTGTATAACTGACATAGTAATTAGGATTACTAGCCATCTTAGCATAAAGAGCAGTTGATTCAGCACCCAAAGAACTAAGATGATTTGCAGCTCTCTGCTTATCATCCATTTCATACGACTTGATGGTTGAAATGAGATCGGTCAAAGGAAGAGTATACAAGTCTTTGGTTCTCTTGATCAGTGTACAGTTGTGATTCCAACTGTATGGAAGTGAATTCAGCAACTTCTTGTTTACCATAATTGGTTCCAGAGTAATCCCAGCACTTTTCATTTTAGTTACCAGTTTAACAAACCTGGCAATTTGAACCTCCAACGCTTCACCCACAATATGATTAAACATGTTGAATTCTTGATTCAACATATCCTTTTTACTTTCCCTCATATCTTTATTGCCCATGATCTGAGTTTCCAATGCATCCCATAACACTTTTGCACCCCTGAACTCTTGAAACTTGTGCGATATTTCAGTAGTCAAGGCCATAGTAATAGCCGCATAAGCCTTGTCATCAAGTTCTAATCTCTTAATGTCATCTTCATCCCACAAGTGTTCAGGTTTCTGGACCATCTCTCCTTTATCATTCTTGTACAAAGGAATGTAAGGACCATACTTGATCGACCTCTACATCTTCGGTTCCGTGTAAATAACATGATTTTCAAACCGGTAAGCCCAATCTGCATAATCGTCTTCGCTGAGAAGTCTAGGTGGCTTGTTTCCAGTACTAATTTCAGTATCCAGATGAAGAGAAGCAGTAAGATGCTTTAGATTAGGTGTTGTTAAAGATATGTTGATCAGAAATTCAGAAATCAGACTTTTTGTGCGAGAGAGTCTTACGTGCAAAACCGTTTTCACGTGGCCCAATTTTTCGCGCGAGATAATATTTCATGCGAAATTCCAATTTACACTTCAAGCGAAATCGCGTAAAAGTGCCAGATAACTGCCTGTGCGAAAATTGTTGGTTTCGCACGCGAAAAATTCCAATTTTTCACACACAATCAATTCTCCAAGTGTTTTTCAAGCGAAAATCCTCCAAATCACTGAATAGGTCCGATTATACTCAGTTTAATCCGATTTTAATGAATTTAGTTCAATTTTTAACCTTAATTATGATTAAAGTTCAACTAAAGTCCACTAAAACAGTCCAATTCAATCCAAATTTTCAAAATTTTGGCAGCATAACTTCATCATGGCTTAATCTCGTGTAACCAATGATTAATAACACTAGAAACGAGTAGAAATCAATCCAAAACTTCTTCAAATCGTGGTTCTAGAGCCTAAAGCTCTGATACCAATTGTAAAACCGTGGAATTCTCCCAGAAACAATCAAAACCCGATCTCAATCATGTGAATGCGGAATGTAAACATGATTGGAATGAAAGAAGAATCGAATTGATATTGTATTGAACAAAAACAACCTATTACAGGTCTTGTGCGAAATCACATAGTACAATAGTGAAATATGATCAAAAGCTTAATTACAAAACGAAAACTAAGCTATTTATACTAAACAAACAGTTCTCGCACGACAGGCTTGTCGCGCGGCTAATCCTTTCGCGTGGAAGTCCTTCTTGCGTGAGAGCTTCATTTCGCGTAAAACTGTCTTTCGCTTGACATCTTTAGTTTTCGGAGTCTGTTGTTTTGCCGAGCCTTATGTAGTCTTCTACAGTTCCTACTAAAGAATTCTCACTGTCTAGAGGGATTAGGCAAGGTGATCCTCTTTCGCCTTTCCTATTCATTATTGCTATGGAAGCTTTTCACGTGTCGATGGAGGCTGCGGTTAAAAGGGGTTTATTTTATGGTATGAGTCATCCATACGGGGGTCCGGTTATCTCACATCTTTTGTATGCGGATGATGTTCTTATATTGGCGAATGGTCAACTGCTAATATTAAAATCTGGTGAGAATTCTGAACTGCTTTCATTTAGCCTCGGTGTTGGACCAAAAGAACCAATGAGCCAAGATCAGGAAAACCTCTAAGTCCCACATGCCACTGCTACAACTGCTGAAGACTCCCATCAGTTACAATGTTCTCTTGCTTGAATGTCAGACTCGAGAACATCTGAAGACTCTCATCAGCTATTGTGTTCTCTTGCTTGAATGTCAAACTCGAGAGCATCTTAGCTCCAGCCTTCTGCTGTTATGACAAAGTCTGAAGAACAAAGTATGAAGATCAAAGAACTAAAGAATATCAGCTGAAGACTCCGAAGTACTGAAGACCAAGTACTGAAGTCTGAAGTACTGATCTTACAAGTACTGAAGACTTCAAGTACTGAAGACAAGTACTGAAGAATCAAAGCTGAAGAACTAAAGAACTGAAGACCTTCTACTGAAGCACAAAGTCTGAAGACAAAGACTGAAGACAACAACTGATGATATCTACTGAAGTCATCAGTTGTTATATCATCTGAAGCCAAGTCTGAAGACCAAGTACTGAAGACTCAGAGTTTGTCACAACAACTGAAGAAGTCTTCTTCAGTTGTTGTGGTGGTTTTTCTTTTTCAGTAGTTTATTTTGTTTCAGTAGTTGTACAACAACTGAAGAGCATGTTCTTCAGTTGTTATAGTATCAGTAGTTATAAACGACTGAAGAGTTTGTTCTTCAGTCGTTGTAGGATTTCAGTAGTTTACTTTTGTCAGCACTTAGGAACTTTTGTAAGAAGATGTCAGTTGTTGACATCTTCAGTAGTTTTATGTTTTGTCAGTTGTAATTTGAATATTCAGTGATGTCAGAAAAAGGACATCAACCCATCCTTTTGCCGCCTATAAAAGGATGGGTAACCATACAGTTTTAATTGCCGAGACGTGCGACCAATAGAACATTTATTGCTTCGCAGAACTCTTCTCTCTCTATGTTTATGCTTTAATTGCAATATCTTTTATGTTCTTGCTTTAATTGCTAATTAATGTGCTAAATCCGCTGCAAACATAATCTAATTGATCAACACGAGAGGCTGAGATCCTGTCAAATGGTATCAAAGCAGGTTAATCATTGATCGATCTTACCATTGATCATTTGAAACTGCTCTTTTGATCTCTCAGTTTGATCGAATTAGCAATTTGCAAGAAGTTAGCCATAGAGAGTGAGTTTCTGCTGTTTCCGGCCAAAATCTTGAGGTCTTTTGGTGGTTTTGAGTTACGATTGTCATGTTTAAACTTGTTTTTGACCAAACCCTGAGATGACAACACCAACCAATGATCCTCACAATACTGGTTCCGCAACCAAGCCTCCGATGCTGGTTAGGAACGAGTATAACATATGGCAAAGACGTATGCTACACCACTTGGCTGTCAACAGTGCTGGTTGTTGGAAGTCAGTGGTGCATGGGCCATACAAGCCTATGGTGAGCGTCCCGGAATCTAATGAACAGGTTGCGAAGAAACCTGAACAGTATTCGGACGAAGATCTAAAGCTGTTTGAAATTGATGCTAAAGCCCATGGAATTTTAGCCATGGCCATTCCAAACGAGATATATTCAGGGCTCTTGCATCATGAGTCTGCTCATGACCTATGGGTTGCTCTAAAGGAACAATTTGGAGGAACTGATTCGGTCTTAGCAAACAATAGGGAAATCCTCGCCCAACAATATGAGACTTTCTCATATAGAAAGGGTGAGACTCTGACCCAGCAGTTTGAGCGGTTCTCTTGTTTGATCTCTGAGCTGAAGATGGTCAAACAAGAGTACACCAACAGCCAGATGAACAACAGGTTCCTCAGGTCACTTCCTGAGAGATGGGACACATATACCATTGTCCTACGCTCCAGTGCTGACCTGGACACTCTATCTCTCACCCAACTTCATGGGAAGCTACTCACTTTTGAGAGAGAGGTAGAGCAAAAGAGGAAGCTGTCCTCTTCTGGCAAGCTCGCTGATGACTTTGTCCAAGGTAATGCTGCCTTGATAAGTCATGAGTCAGAATATGCTTCATCAGAAAGTTCTTATGATGAGCATATCGATTTCTCTACCAACTCAGAACAAGCTTTCGTTGGTGTTAGTAGTTCAGGAGGTGGTGGTGACAATTTGTGTTTTCTGATGGAGGATTTGAAGGGCATTCCAGATGATGATCTGGAAGAGATGGATATTTTGAACCAAATGGCAATGATAAATATCCGCTCTCAGAAGTTCTACAAAAGAACTGGTAGGAAATTCCCAGGACTCTCTGGCAAAACCAAAGTTGGTTTTGACAAGAGCAAGTTGAGGTGTCACAAGTGCCAAAGGCTTGGACACTTTGCAAGAGAGTGTAGATCATCTGGATCTAACTCATCTGCACCCTTTGTGACTTTTCCCAGCAATAGCTCACAGCACAAAGGGCAACCTTCCTACAGTTCTCCCCATCCATCTCAAGCACAAGCACCACCTGCTTATTTTGTGCCACAGGGTCATATGCCTTATCCTTACCCCTGTTACTACATGCCTCAGCCTGGTCAGACTCAAGCACCCTCGGCTCAACCACCTCATGCTCTTCCAGAGCCTCATTCTTCCCAATCTCATCACCACACACAACCTCAACAACAAAGCTTTTTCACCCCAACTGCTGTTGACTGGAGTAGTCTACCAGAAGAGCTATCTGGTCAGGAACCACTACTCCAAGATGCTGGTCAACATGGTGGTGATCAACCTTTTGGAAATCTTGCTCTGATGGCCCTTGACTCTGCTGAAGGGTCATCATCCAATGCCTCACTCAGGTATCCACTGAGGCAAAAGCCAAGCTTTGTTCAGAGTCATGCATAGCAGCATTTGCTTCTATTAGAGAAGCAAATGTAGCTTTAATAGATAAAAATCTTGAGCTTGAGCACACTATTTCCAAAAGAAAAGCTGATTTTGAGGTTGTTCTAAAAGATAAAAATGATGAGATTTACAAGCTCAACTGCCAAATCAAAGATAGTAAAGCTAGGGAAGATGTACTTCTAGAGAAGTACAAGGACCTCAAGGAAACTCTTGCAACCACCCAAGTTGAGTGTGATCGATGGGTGCAATCTTGCAAGGGTTTTGAAATGCTTCTTAGCAAGCAAACAGCTTCCAATGTGAAGTTTGGCATTGGTTATAATCACACTGCTCCTCCCACAGACTTCATTTCAAGAGCAGAAGTTGAATCTGATGGGGAGAGCAATAACCAATCCTTCTCATCATGTGACTTACTATCCTCTAAATCAGCATCATCAGAGATAGATTGTCACATGACCAAAAGGCTGATCAACTCAGGTGTTGTCACTAGTAGTACTGAAGGTACTAGAGAGCAAGTGACAACATCTGAAGTTCCAACCTCAAATACTGTTAGCACTAAAGAGAAGAAAACTAACAGTAGGAAAGATTTGAAGACAGCTAGAGAGGATACCAGGAAAGCAGTCACTAGGAAGAAAACTGCTAGTACTGATGACAAACAGCTGAAGAACAAGTCTTCAGCAGTTAAATCCTCTTCAGCTGATGATCAGCATAAGATGAAGAAAAAGCCATGTGAGATATGTGGCTTGTTCAATCATCTTACTGATGATTGCTGGTACAAAAGGGGTTCCAAACTCAAACAGAAGGAGCAAATTACTGAGAGCATCAATAAAATGAAGAATGAGTTTGAAACCAAGTTTGTACTGGCAACATCCAAGCCTGAAATCCCTAGGCCCAAAGTTAAATCTAAGAAGGTAGGGATTACTCAGGCAACAGCTGAGGTTGCTCAGAAAAAGATGGTACAACATAGAAACTCATCATCAGCAAACTCCAATGTGTCTGAAGAGCTGAAGGCTTTATCACAAATCAGACACAGTTGGTGATGATGGTTCAGCAACTAGTGGGAAGAGTCAACCACTTAGATGCTCCTATGTTGAAACCACAGAAAAGGAAGTCCAAGCCAAAGGGTTCCTCTTTTGTACCATCTTCTTCACCTTAAGCTGTCACTCTTAACACACCTGTTAGTGCTACACCTTGTAGCTGAGAACAGACCCAAAGCCAAGCAGGTTTGGGTCTCCAAGACTAACTAACACATGGTTGTGTTTGTAGGGTTCTTCAACATGCCATAGAAGCATCTGGTATGTAGACAGTGGAGGATCCATGCATATGACTGGAAGCAGCTCCCTTCTTAATGACTACTCTCAAGGAAAGAAGGGATTTGTTTCTTTTGGCAATGATGCAAAGGGTTACATCGTCGGAAAAGGCTTTGTTTCCAACGGGGAAATAAGGTTTGATGATGTTAACCATGTGGAGAATCTCAAGTACAACCTCTTGAGTGTCAGTCAAATGTGTGACAAAGTCCATGTTGCCCTTTTCACAAGCCAGAACTGTAGGATTCTGTCATCCAAAGTTCTGAGTTTGATTGACAAGGCATTGGATGAACACACTCTCCTGAAGGCCAACAGGACAGGAAGAGTGTATGCCTTAGATCTCTCCAAAAGATGGATCTAAAAGGCCATCCTTGCCTATTCTCCAAGGCATCTCCTCAAGAGTCTACACTATGGCATAGAAGGCTGGGTCATGTAAATTTCAAGAACATGAATCAGCTTATAAGCCATGGTTTAGTAAGAGGATTGCCTCTGAAGGAGTTCAAGTGTGAAGATGACTGCACTGCTTGCTTGAAAGGAAAACAACACAAAGTTTCATTCCCTTCAATAGAAGAACCAAAGTCCACTGCCTGCTTACAACTTCTGCACATGGATCTCTTGGTCCTGTCAGAGTAATGAGCATGGCAAAGAAGAAATACTGCCTGGTAATTGTGGATGATTACTCCAGGTTTGTATGGACTTTCTTCTTGCACTCCAAGGATGAAGCAGCAAAGACAATAATGAACTTTGTGTTACATGTAGAAAAGCAATATTCCCTACAGGTCAAGTGTGTGAGGATGACAATGGAACAGAATTTAGAAACCACACACTTGATGACTTCTACCTGTCCAAGGGAATTAGAAGGCAGTTTAGCATTCCAAGAACTCCTGAGCAGAATGGAGTGGTGGAGAGAAAGAACAGGACCCTCATTGAAGCAGCAAGGTCAATGTTGGCTGACTCAGGGCTGCCACTGACCTTTTGGGCTGAAGCTGTCAATACAGCTTGCTATGTACAGAATAGAGCCTTAGTAAATAAGAGGTTGATGAAGACTCCCTATGAAGTTCTTCATCATTTGGCCCCTCTTATTTCATTCTTTAGAGCCTTTGGGTGTCCTTGTTTCATTCTCAACACTAGCAACCCACTCCATAAGTTTGCTAGTAAGGTGGATGCAGGGTACTTTGTTGGTTATTCATCAACTTGCAAAGCATACAGAGTCTTCAACTGTAGAACCAAGGGGGTTGAAGAAACTTTGCATGTTAAGTTCAATGAATCTCCAAAGGACAAGATTCCACAAAACCCTGTGGAGCTGTTTGATCTGGACATACTACAATATGTTCCTTATCAACCTCCATCTGTTGAGCCTGTCAACAGATCTCCACCTGGTGGTACTGAAGATGATGAAGTCAGTACTCACCTCTTCAGGTTTAGTGACAACCTGCCTAATTCCACTGAACCTGATGCTCCTGTAGCCTCAGCAGCTCCATCCACTACAAATGCTGATGAGATTTCTGCTTGCTCTACTTCGTTTGAGCTGCCATCCTCTACATGGTTTCAGGAATCTCCATCACCATCTGTTGCTGCTGATGGGTCTACAAACACTTGCACAGATATTATAGTTTATCAAGAGCTCAAGAATCACCCCACTGCACAAATCATTGGTGATATCCATGCTGGAGTTTCAACCAGGAATCAATTGTCCAACTTCTGCTTCTATGCTCTCTTCATCAGTCAGCAAGAACCAAAGAACTATCATATTGCTTTAAGAGACAATGGATGGGTGGAAGCTATGCAGCTTGAGCTACTTCAATTCAAGAAACAGCAAGTGTGGGAGCTTGTTCCATTACCCAAAGGTAAGTGTGCTATAGGCACCAAGTGGGTATTCAGGAACAAAACAGATGAGAAGGGCCAAATTGTCAAGAACAAGGCCAGACTGGTTGTTCAAGGGTTTGCACAGGAGGAAGGAATCGATTATGATGAGACCTTTGCACCTGTGGCCAGACTAGAAGCAATTAGACTGTTCTTAGCTTATGCTGCCTTTCACAGTCTTAAGGTTTATCAAATGGATGTCAAAAGTGCCTTCCTATATGGAAAAATCAAAGAAGAGGTTTATGTGTGTCAACCACCAGGCTTTGAGGACAATAACATCCTGATTGGGTGTACAAGCTTGATAAGGCTCTTTATGGGCTGAAGCAAGCACCTAGAGCCTGGTATGAGACACTCTCAACCTTTCTTCTAGAGAATAAGTTCACTAGAGGCACCATTGATAAAACCTTATTCATCAAGACTGTGGGACAACATAAGCTCCTTGTTCAGATTTATGTTGATGACATCATCTTTGCATCCTCTGATCCAAAGTTGTGTGATGAATTTACAAAGCTTATGAAGCTGAGATTTGAAATGAGTGCTATGGGAGAATTACAGTATTTTCTGGGTTTGCAAATCAAACAACTGGATGATGGAATCTTCATCCATCAGTCCAAGTATTCCAAAGACTTGTTGAATAAGTTTGATTTACAAACCTGTAAGCCCTGTTCTACTCCCATGAGCAGCATCACACAACTAGATGTTGATCAGAAAGGTAAAGCGGTTGATGAAACCCTTTACAGATGTATGATTGGGTCCTTGATGTACCTTACAGCTTCTAGACCAGACATCATGTTTTCAACATGTGCTTGTGCTAGATTTCAGGCTGCACCTAAAGAATCCCATTTGATTGCAGTCAAAAGGATCTTTAGATATCTGCAAGGTACCCAATCACTAGGACTTTGGTATTCAGCTGGGCATTCATGCAAATTAGTTGCTTTCTATGATAGTGACTATGCAGGATGCAAAGTCACCAGAAAATCCACTTCTGGTGGTTGCCAATTCCTAGGCAATTGTTTAGTTTCTTGGCAGAGTAAGAAACAAACATCAATTGCTACATCCACTGCTGAAGCTGAGTATATTGCTGCTGCAAGCTGTACCTCTCAAATACTCTGGCTTCAGAACCAACTTCTGGATTATGGCATTACTGAGACTAAGACTCCATTATTAATGGATAGTGCTTCAGCTCTTTGTATTGTTAAGAATCCAGTCCAGCACTCTAGGACCAAACATATTGAGATCAGACATCATTTTATCAGGGATTGCTATGAGAAAGGTCTGATTGATCCTAAGTTTGTACCTAGTGCTGATGAGCTTGCAGACATTTTTACTAAGCCTTTAGATAGTGCCACATTCCAAAATTTGGTACTAAGGCTTGGTATGCTGCAGCTTGATTGATTTGACCTATGCCTGGTACTCTTAGTTCACAACTACTGAAAAGCAAAGGTCAAATACAAGTACTGATGAGTAATTTAGTCTTCAGCTCTTTCATAACTACTGAAGCTATAATAACTCAAAGTACTGATGTACATTATTTATTGAAAACACTGATGTTGTGAAGTGGATTACAACTACTGATGTATGATTTTCAATAAATAAGTACTGAAGAACAAATTTTGCTCACAAGTACTGATGTGTAATCTTACACAAATACTGAAGACAAAATTTGTTCACCAGCTCTGAAGAATTTTATCAGCACTTGTGAACATCTGATCACAAGAGCTGAAGGCATATTCCCAAGAGCTGAAGGGTCAATGAAACATCTGAAAGTCAGCCAAAGAGCTGATGAGTAAATGTCGAGGCTAGTATGAAACAACTGATTTGACGGAAACAGCTAATGAGTAATTTCACATCAGCTGATAACAACAGCTGCTGTTTCATACACAAACAACTGAAGGACAAAACTATGTCTTCAGTAGTTCACAACTACTGATCTCAGTAGTTCACAACTACTGAAGGCTAACACCAAGTCTTCAGTTGTTACAACGTCTGAAGAAGAATACTAGGTCATCAGTAGTTCATAACTACTGAAGACTGACAGTAACTCTTCAGACGTTCACAACATCTGAAGGACAAAACCAAGGTCTCAGTAGTTTCAACTACTGAAGGCTAACACCAAGTCCTCAGATGTTACAACCACTGAAGGTTAAAACCACGTCATCAGCTGTTACAAACCTAATAACTAACACCAAAACCTTCAGTAGTTTTCTTTCAACCTTTGCCCTACCCTATAAATACCCCACCTTCAGAGCATTTACTCCACACTTGACCTAATCCTTACAAACCTCTGAAATTCCCATACACCATTAATTGCGAACATGCAACTGAAACCTCGACACAACTGTGTCGCCCACCTTACAAAATCGCCATTATGGCCCAAGTTTCACCAAGCCGTCGATCTTATGAACGACTCCCATACAAAACGGCTTTTCTCTTGAACCCCACTCTATACACCGACTCCTTGACGGAGTTTTGGACAAATGTCAACGTCCAAACCGAGACCAGAATGCCGAGGTCTTCCTCCGGTCCTCCGTCAACGGCAAACCCGTGGTTATCACTCCAGCCACCATAAGACAAACCCTAGAGTTGGAGGATGCCACTCACCCAACTTCCTACCCCAAAGGTACCCTGGATCTTTCATTCACATCCCATGACTATCAGGGTAACCTCTCCACCTCCACCTTGTTGAAGAAACATTTCCCTGACCCTCAACGCTTGATCTTCCATATGGTGAATGTCTGTCTGGCTCCCAAGACCTCTTCGTGGGACCAGATGTCCACAAGGTGGCAGCAGGTATTGTATTCTATCCTTGAGAAACAACCTTTAAATTTTACTGATCTTTTATTTTTGGAACTCAAGGACATGGCCACAAAACCTTTTTCTAACCGTTGGAACTTGTATCCACGGTTCATAATGGCCATGATCGAATACCAGCTTCAGGCTGAGGGACTAGTTAGCACTGGGGTCCCTGCCATGGCTGTTCAAGCTGAGGTATACTCCAGGCACAACACTGACCCCACACTCAAACAGGCTGGCCGGCTGCGAAAACCCACGCAGCTGGAACCCACAGCCTCCACCTCCAAATCCACAGTCCCCACCAAGCCAAAAGCCAAAAAGAAGCCTAAAAGGCTACTCAGGGAGATGAGTCCCCTGAGGATGCCCCTGCCACACAAAGGCAGGATGTGCCTGCTGGTTCGATTCTCCCAGCAGGTACCACGACTCCACCCACCACAACCGCACAGGCTTCCTCTCAACAGGAGCCTGATGCAACCAATTTTGGGGCAACCACATTACTGGGGTCCTCTCACTTGAGGAGACTGCCATTGAAGAGCACAGTCCTCCCCATGTGCATACTGCTTCTAGCCCACATACTGAGGAGACCGCCCCACTAAGCCCAACATTGGTAATAGCCAAAGTGCTGACCGATCTGAGCACTCCACCCTCTCCCCAGAAACCTATTACAACTGGGGAGACTCCAACCGAAGAGGGGGTGGGCACAAGTGCTGATAGGAGCCCACAGCACAGAGAATCAGTTCAATCTCCCAGTGTGGCTAGGGAGATAGAACAATCTGGTGAGGCTGCCACTTCCCCTGCATCAACATCTGAGCAGGGTGAAGCTGGTAACATCACTAAGACCTCACCAGAGGCAATGGCCGATGATGGATCCAATCCTGAGGCCAGAAGTCCCCAGTACCATGAACAAGGGGCACATGTCATTACTGAGCCACACTCAGGACATGTTCATCCTGACAATGTCAGGAGGTCAGGTGATTCAGCTCATGCTGATGATGACCTGAGCTTCTTCTACGATGTAGTAGCTCAAAACACTATCCTTGAGGATGAGATAAGCAGACTCAAAGAGCTGCTTGCTCAAATGACTCAGGATAGAAGTCCATCTGCCACCACTACCCCACAGATGGCACCTTCACCCGAAGGTCTCACAGACACTGAGCCACTCCCACAAACTCAGCCACCAGCCCCTGCTTCTGGCACTAGCTCTCAGGGTCAGAACCCCCCTGAGCAGCTGGATGCTATCCTCCAGAAATCCCTGCCTCTCATCACACCAATCCTTAAAGATATAGTCATTCAACCCTGGATGAGAGGCTTCCCACATATATACAACCCATGGTGGAGGTTGCCATATCTAAGGCTCTTGCTGATAGTCAAACCCCAACCAATGCACCCAAAAGGGGAGACATCAGTGCAAGACAAGAGGAAGAGGGGAAGAGGAGAAAGAGGCAGAGAAAGAGGTGGTGGTAGAGAGGGAGTTGGCTGAGGAGAGTAGTAGGGTGAGGGAGAAGGGAAGAGGAAAGTGAGGGAGGTAGAGCATATAGAAGTGGCTGAAATCCAAAAGGATTTCAGTATCACTGATAAGAATAAGGGAGAGGGAAAGAAGGTGGCTGATCCTGATCTAGCAGCCCTTGTCAAGGAGGCTGATGCTGAACATAACCGTTCAATGAACAAGTCATTGAACAGCTGTTCAGGCAAGGCTTTGACAAGGACACTGCCTTGCTAGATCAAGAGATCAGAATATGGAGAGGAGAGAGATTGAGTACCGATGGACTACTCATAGCCAAGAGGAAAGACAAAACTTGAGGCTATGAGTAGGTTCACTTCGAAGTACCTGGGCAGACCAGTCCTTGATGTTAAGGCATGGACCAGGGACAGACTCTTGGCAATAACCACCAAGATCTGTTTAGCTGGTGATTTTACCAAGGGACTGGTCGCTGAGGCCCTATCTGAAGCCGGTGCTGGGAACAGGACACTGCTAGTAAAGCTAACCAAACCAGCCCTTATCTCCAGGCTGCTAGCAGTGCCTGCCAACATTCCCACACCAACAACCCAACCACAACCCACAAAACCAACTCCTTTACCACCAAAACCCGCAGCCAATGATCCACCCTTGAAGAAGAAGAGAAGGGTGCTGAGGCTGCAAGATGAAGAAGAGGAGGATGAGGAGGATAGCCTGCCACTTTCAGCAGTAATACCTCTACCCAAAGCTAAACCAAAAACCATCACTCCCACCTCACAGCAGGACACTGTGAGGGTAAGTTAGAAGAGGAGGAGCAGCAGAAAAGACATGATGAGGAAATGCTGAAAAGCATTGACAAATGTTACACTGCTACCACCTCTATAATAAACATGCAGAGAGAAGCTCTGAGATTATTCACCCTCAAACAAACCTTTCAATATGAAAAGGAGAGGGTGAGAACTTGGCCTGACCCAAGGGTGGCTCACAGGATAGTCAAGAAGGACATGCCTGTGAGATACAAAAGCCAACTAAAGAGAATCGTAGATGAAGAGATCTCTGTGGCTATTGTAATAACACCCTGGGAAATAGTAGATGAATTCGAGAAAGCTTATAGAGCCGGCCAATCACCCTTTTCAATGCTAGATAATAGGGTGGTTAGGAAGGGTCTGGTCTATAAGAAGCTTGAGAATTTCCATAGGAATGAGCTCACTCTGTTGTTGGAGGGTAAACACCCTGATGATTTGCATACAGGCAAATCACAACAGTTGAGCTCAAAAATGGAAGACAGGTCAAGTTCATCTCAGAGTTGTACGGTCGGGAGGGATTGTTCGAAGGTGAGCCTGAAGACCTGTCCAAAGAAGAACAAATGATCTTTCTTCAGGCCTACTGTCGAGAATCCTACCGGCTTGTACGTGGGAGGTAGATCTCATGGATGGGGCAACAGCTCTGTGTCCTATTCCCCAAGACAGAGCTCCCATCCATACTTAGCCAAACAAACACTTGAGACTACCTCTCTGGCCAGTGCTTATCTGGGTCAACTTCTAATCTGATCTAGAAGGAAATAGACCAATCTTTATGCCATCAATAAGTGGGACATCCAATAATTAGAGGTTTTGGCTGCATTGGTTCAGGGGGAGTTTGTTGGACCAAAAGAACCAATGAGCCAAGATCAGGAAAACCTCTAAGTCCCACATGCCACTGCTACAACTGCTGAAGACTCCCATCAGTTACAATGTTCTCTTGCTTGAATGTCAGACTCGAGAACATCTGAAGACTCTCATCAGCTATTGTGTTCTCTTGCTTGAATGTCAAACTCGAGAGCATCTTAGCTCCAGCCTTCTGCTGTTATGACAAAGTCTGAAGAACAAAGTATGAAGATCAAAGAACTGAAGAATATCAGCTGAAGACTCCAAAGTACTGAAGACCAAGTACTGAAGTCTGAAGTACTGATCTTACAAGTACTGAAGACTTCAAGTACTGAAGACAAGTACTGAAGAATCAAAAGCTGAAGAACTAAAGAACTGAAGACCTTCTACTGAAGCACAAAGTCTGAAGACAAAGACTGAAGACAACAACTGATGATATCTACTGAAGTCATCAGTTGTTATATCATCTGAAGCCAAGTCTGAAGACCAAGTACTGAAGACTCAGAGTTTGTCACAACAACTGAAGAAGTCTTCTTCAGTTGTTGTGGTGGTTTTTCTTTTTTCAGTAGTTTATTTTGTTTCAGTAGTTGTACAACAACTGAAGAGCATGTTCTTCAGTTGTTATAGTATCAGTAGTTATAAACGACTGAAGAGTTTGTTCTTCAGTCGTTGTAGGATTTCAGTAGTTTACTTTTGTCAGCACTTAGGAACTTTTGTAAGAAGATGTCAGTTGTTGACATCTTCAGTAGTTTTATGTTTTTGTCAGTTGTAATTTGAATATTCAGTGATGTCAGAAAAAGGACATCAACCCATCCTTTTGCCGCCTATAAAAGGATGGGTAACCATACAGTTTTAATTGCCGAAACGTGCGACCAATAGAACATTTATTGCTTCGCAGAACTCTTCTCTCTCTATGTTTATGCTTTAATTGCAATATCTTTTATGTTCTTGCTTTAATTGCTAATTAATGTGCTAAATCCGCTGCAAACATAATCTAATTGATCAACACGAGAGGCTGAGATCCTGTCACTGCTCCGCCTTAAAATCAACTTTCAGAAAAGTAGTATTATTTGGTTGGGTTAGATGGAGAGGAGGTGGATATTGCTGCAGGGATATTAAATTGTCAAAAGGGCAAGACTCCTTTTTCCCACCTGGTATTCCGATTGGGGAAAATATGAGAAGGATTAAAGCATAGAATCCTGTGGTAGACATTCAAAAGCAGACTATCTTCTTGGAAGGCCAAATGCTTATCGTTTGTGGTAGGCTCACGTTGGTCAAATCGGTTTGAGTAATTTACCTAATTATTATATGTCTATGTTCAAGGTTCCGGAGTCGGTTATTAAAACATTAGAGTCATTGAGGAGGGCCTTCTTGTCGAGAGGTGCAGCGAGTCGTCGTACATCCCATGGATCAAATGGAATGAGTGAACGCTCTCAAAGATATCGGTGTTTGGGTGTAGGATGTCTAAAAGTCATGAACTTGGCTTTGTTATCTAAATGGAGATGGAAGTTTAAGACCGGGAGTGAAGACCTATGGTTAAAGTGGTGACGGCCATTCATCGGATGCCTACAAACCTCAATCGGTTCCTATCAAGGCTGCGGTGTCAGCAGGATGGAACCAATTTTGGGGCTGAAGCGGACCTGCGCAGGGAGAATGTGGATTTTAATTCGCTGATGAAAGGGGTTGTGGGGGTGGGTAATTCTCTGGCTTTCTGGTTAGATCATTGGATCGCTAACTGCCCCCTTTCGGATTTGTTCCCGCTTCTCTTCTTCTCTTAGAGACTAAGAAAGAAAGCAAAGTTAGTGATAGGATTGAGAGAAATGGGGAGATTTTTGACTTGGAAATGGGAATGGAAAAGAAGTCCTAGGGACGGAGAAGAGCAATATCAGGGTGTTCAATTAGGCAATCTAATGAGCATATCAGTTGGGATTGATGAAGACAAGTGGGTGTGGCATGTGATGAATCGGGAGTGTTCTCGGTTAAATCTCTTAGGTCTTTTTAGAATATAATCGGATTCCCCCTGATCTTAATCCCATGTCATGGTGTAGTTGGATTCCTTTGAAGGTTCGAAGCTTCATGTGGCGTGCCAGGTTAGATAGAATCCCTTCTAAAGCGGCTCTAATTCAAAGGGGGTTGGCTGTTGGGGATAAGGATTGTTCTATGTGTTTGGGCTGAGGAGTCTGCTTCGCATCTTCTTATTGAGTGTCCGTTGCGGCCAAGGGTGGAGTGGTATTATGGAGTGGTGCGGGATATCTTTGGACGGTGTTAAGAGCATTAGAGACTTTAAAGGGTTGGCTTGTTTCTGAAGTGGGAGTGTGTGCTAAACAAAAGGCTAAATGTTCGGTTATTATGGCAACGTGTTGGTTTATTTGGTGTGCTCGCAATGATAGGATTTTCAATGATTTCCTACGATGGTTCATAGAGTGATAGAGAAGGTGAAGGTTAACTCCTTTTATGGGTTAAATATAGAGCTAAGTCGATGACAGTGGAGTGGCAGAATTGGTGTACCTATTTTATTGTTTAGTTGTTTGGGTCCTTGTTGGTGTTGTTTAGCTGTCGGCCTTGGCCGGGTTTTGTTTTTGGAGGTTGTTTGTATCCTTTGGCCCTAGCTTCTTGCTAGTTGCCTTTTGTATTAAATGTGTTGTTCAAAAAAAAACATAATACGTAAGATTATTCACGATTTAAAGTTTTTTCTTTTCTTTTTTTTAGAGGTCAACAAACACTTTTATTTCTTCATAAACTAACAAAAGTTAGTCAAACATTACATGCACCAAAATTTCAAATTAGTACACCAAACTAGATGCATAAAAAAACGTCACTGATCTCTCGAATATGTTTGATTTTTTCTAGGTGCTTTAGAAAAGATAACCTAGACCATTATTTCTCCCACCAACTTTTCAATATTTGTAGATTTTTGTTCAAATATTAATTCGTTTCTGTTTTTTCATATGCACCAAATAGTCGTTTCTATCATTGTGTATACTATCTTTTTTGATCTTGGAGACCCTCGAAGATATATATGAAATTAAATAGATCATTCACATCAAATAAGTAGAGAGATGAGATCTTGCATCAAGAGGACATAACATCCTAACCAATTGTGAAAAGTGATAACCCCAAATAAGTGGCTTAAGGATTCCTCCTTTCATCATATAACACACATGATGGATTTTCGATATGATCCGTTGTCGGAACAATGATCGAAAAGTTAGTAGCCTATTCAAGCATAACCTCTAGTAAAAAAAAGTAACCCACTATACGGCCAAATATTCCATTGAAAATGAATGCTAAGGTCCTCAAAGGTGGCTGATTGTATAGCCATTCTCAAGCTTTTCACAGTGAACATCTCAAATCGTGGTCGCTGACGATGATAAGACATTGATGCTACTTGGAAAGGTTTTAGCCCTTGTCAATGTGAGGGCCTTAATACTAATGCGAATGAAATAAGTTACGAAAATTAATATATATCCACACCATATTTAAAAAAATAAAGATTAGAAGAACATATGTCATCATTGTAGCACGTTAAAAAAATTGTTTTTCCTCATCTCTCAGTCAATAAGTACAAAAATCACAAAAACAATCGATCAAATTAACTCAATAGCTCACACCAATATCGCTAACGCCTATATTTATATTTGGTTTACGAGGACGTCTATATATATATAATACATTTTTTTATTACAAACAAAAAGATATATTTACATTTTAATAATAAGGTTGTAAGTAAAATCATTCATTAAAGCAACCGTTTTAAATGGTTAAAGCGAAACAATTCGACATGCACCAAGTAATTTAACAGAATGAAGTCTAACCCATATAACATAAAATATGATAGTATATATAATTACTTTGATAATATTAGAAAATAAGTTTATTATATGCATGATTATTTAAGTTTATATTTGAAGAGCGATGAATTAACAAATTAATCATGACTATTACGTTATCAAATCGATCTTTAGTTTTTGGCCAGCAAGTCATATTATTCTATTTATTTGTTTTAATATTTTTTTACTTATTTATATTAATAAGCTTACTTTTTTAGTTCCATTTAGTTAGGCTATATTACCTATATGTAATTTTAGTAATATATATATTATCTTAAATAATCGCTTTACAATCACAATTTTTAATTATTTTCCAATTAATTTATATTATTTATTAAATTGTATAATACAAGAAATAAATCATCTCTATTGCAAGCCAATTCATCTTACCGATAGAAGATATTAAAACATCAAGTTTGCTTAGTCGATCATGATGAGTTGACTAGATATTAAACGCCTATATCAAGGAGGCAAACACTGAGTTGCTTTGGGTCACATAACATCGGCATATGATCAACATGTTTCAGTTCTTTCACCTCGTCCACCCGATTATTATCAATCATCCATTGTTGAAATTCTTTCTTGATCCCGTTATCTTCATCACAAATGATATATGCTCGTCTAACAGAACCAAACCCTCCTTTCGTATATGGTTTCGCGTTCCTTAGATCTCTTGTAAACAATGACGACGGCCTGATCAACGCCTTCCCCAATTCGCGATCCTACGCATTATGTAGCACAATGTTATAAATCACTGCACAAACACTAGTACAAAAAGTAGTATAAGGTGCGGATCAAATTTTTTTAAGTGGCGGTTGAGGTAAAAAACCGCCCCTTAATTGCCTTCACAAACTCTAAGAATATACTTTTGTGCGAAACCGCCCCATTAGGAACATTTTGGTGCGGTTTCATAAGCTGCTGCAGCTTTGAGGTTTATAGGGGCGGTTACGGACCGCCCCTTTAGATAAAAATAAGCCACATAGTTTTATATACTTTAAAGTATGTACCTTTGTATTTGGAGCTTGAATGTAAAAGATGATAATGATGACCAGTGACGGAACCAAAGCTTCTTAATTAGTTGGGATTACCATCACGTTCGCTTTTCTATCCACCACAACTAACGGACCAAAATAATATTACTTATAAAAAAACTTAGCTTTTATATAAATACTACAAATTCTTGTGATCACCAGGGTTTCATCAGACCCTCTCGACCCTTCTTTGGTTCCGCCTTTGATATCAGTGACAGTGACGATGACAAACGACAACAACGTACCTCATCAGAGCAAAGTTGATAGAGTTTGGAGGATAGAAAGTGAGGGCCAAAAAACATGGACATCTCAGACTCAATATCCGCGTTGTAAGGCAAGAACTGTGTGTCCAACCAAGCTTCTGCCGGAGTGATTTTGGTTATACTTCAAAATCATACATGGAAACATGTATAATTGAGTTAATATTGATTAAATCTCAAAGAAAGTAGCTTATTAATTTATAAATTCTGAATATATATAACTGATAAGAAAGTTAGTGATCTATATATATATATATATACCTGGTCTAAAACATAAGAAGGAGCATGGTCGGAATCCGGCATGAAGGCGGTGAGAAAGACCGCGACGGAGACCTTTTCGGGAACTTTTCCATGGCAAGAGCTATGTTCATGCCACCGAGGCTATGACCCACAAGCACAACCTTCTCCTCAGGTGGAATGGTGGTCATGAACTCGAGCAATGGCATTGTATAGTCAGAAAGTGTAGCCACTTCTTGTATGGCTTTCATATTGGTGCCTGAGGCCGAGAGATCGAAGACGGATACGCGGTGGCCTGCGGCTTCGAGTAGGGGTTTGAGCTTGAACCAGCACCAGGCTCCATGGCATGCACCATGTACCAGGACGAAATGGTTTGGTTTATCTCCGGTGCGTACCATTTTGGCTTTCTTTGTATTGGTGTTTGTTGGGTGTGGGTTATTTATAGGGAGATTTGACATATAACAATTTTATAGCAATAAAGAGGATAGAAAAGAGTGCGCCGACCATACAATCACGAAAGAGAAACCAATATACAAAAGTAAATAATTTATCAACACATAGAACAGTAACATGATATTTTTTGTTTATCTCACGAAGTCTCTTTAACGTTTTAAACGTTTAAAATACTTTTATAAAAAAATAAAAAATATGTTAGTTTTTAATCTAACAAAAATCGTTTAACATTTTTATGAGCAAAACAGAAATTATGTTATTTTTAATTAGAGTTAAATGTGTTTACGTCCATGTGGTTTTATAGAAATTATCATTTGAATCCAAAAGTTTAAAGTGTTACCATTTACATCCAAAGGTTTCACTAAAATTGTCATTTGAATCCATTTGGCTACACTTAACTAACACGGTTAACTTTTTCCGTTAAGTTTCCAACATGAGAGTCATTTTGATTAAAAAAATAAACAAAATAAAAAACCAACTCACATTAGGTTTTTATATGTTTAGCCTGTTTTGATAATTGTGTTACTTTTGCATGTTTTATTAAGTAAATATAGATTTCTTGTTAATGTATTTTGGTTTAATAATTGTGTTACTTTTACACGTTTTATTAACTAAACATGGATTTTTTTTTAGTTTAAAACTTAATTATGATTACGATGATTGATGTTTTATGATTATTATTTATGGACAGTTAATGTTATTCTATAAATTATTTTTTTACTTTTATGATAATTTGTCTTTTATGGTTATAATTCAAATAACTTATATTATATGACTTGTTTTGTTTATTTATATATATTTATTTTGTATGTTTTATAAAGTTAGAAATGAATCATTTTTAGTTAGTTATACTTATATTTTATTTATATAATATGATATCTAGAGATGTTTTTCTTAATTAATTAAATGAAAAAATACCGGCAATCATTCCTAGTAAATTAAAATCACAATGGTATTATCAAATGAGACCGAATGCTTAAAACTTATCATGTAGAGCTGATTTTTTATTTCGTAATTGTTTTGACTAAAATACCTCTAATTTAGAAAACTTAACGGCGTTAATTAGGAGTAGTTAAGTGGATTCAAACGGCAATTTTTGTGAAACTTTTGAATGCAAATGAAAAATTAAAATTTTGGATTCAAATGGCAATTTATATGAGACGTAAAATGCATTTAACTCTTTTAGTTTATTTAATGTTCTTTTAAGTTAAATCATTAATTATAATCAATTTGGGTTTGTGTTATGATTGACAAAGGACGTTAAGTATATGAGCATTAAAAAACATTGAGTGTCATTAACTAATTGTTATAATTTTAGTAGGGCTGCCCATAAAACTAATAATTAAACTAAACAGAACCAAATTAAAAACGAAACTCGATTTCTCATTAGTTTGAAACTGGATACAAATTGCAACTAACGGTCTAGTACATCGTTCAGTTAAGTTGGTTGTTTTTTAATTCATTATTTTGTTTGTTGCATTCTTTGGGCCAAACTTCGTGGTATAACACCCAAGGCGTTACTCTTATGCGCCAGGCTTAATGCCCCGCACACTGCATGTTAAGGGTAGGGTACGCCTGTTACATGTTAACCATGGTGAAAAAGCTCGTGGCCATTCTCCACCGGTCACATGAGTTAGCCAAAGGGCGTTTTTTTTATGCGGATGAGTGGTAGTCGATGTATGAAAAAATTGGGGGCAAATTGATTGGGGCTTGGTACTGGTTTTTCGATATTGGGTTGCACTTGCATGGCAAGGGGATATGTTGGATTTTTAAGTTTGACAGTCATAATATTGACCCTCGGCTTTGAATGCGCCCTTTTTGAGTGGTGGAGCGGGAGGTGGCGGCGATCTGGATGGCATTGGCGATGACGGAAAAGTCAGAAAGCAAGAGATTTTTTGACATAGCTAGTGACGGTGGTTCCTTGCGGAAGGACAACAGCTCGATGAAAGTACCCCTGATATAGACCGTCCGATGATCAAGTATTAAACTTTTTGTAGTTGGTAAACACTCTTACAGATTTAAGATAAGAAAGACTAGACTTTTGCTCTAATTATCAGCTATTCCTTCATTTCCTAACCTTAAATCATACATTTACTTGATCATGATATGTTATATTATGATCATGATATGTTATATTATGATCATGTTATGCCATTATATGAAGATATGTTTATGAATTATTATGTGAATACGTTATGATATAAATGCATGCAAACTTAAAGAAAACAGTTGCTGATTTGGCTTCCACTTCCCATTTAAACACGTGAGTGGTTTCTGGATACTCGGTTGGGACCATATTAATTGTATTACTCTACGTGGGTGGTAATTTTTATATTGACAATTTTGGTAGACTTTTGACTTTTGGATATTTTAAGCATGAGTTCCACATATAGTTAAAGATATTGTAATTGAACTAATTTTCTCAACTTGCATGAAAAATATTGCTTACAATAAAATGTTATATTGCTTACAACAGCCGCGGTAAACAATTTCCATAAATTGGTTATGTTATAATTGTAGGTGCTACATATGCAAGTAATATGCTTTTGGAGGGAACACAATTAGTTAATAGAGTTACTATTAATTAATTACCTTATAAACGTCATGTCACACGACCAATCACACATTTTAAAAATAGTTTCTTTTAACGAAAACAATGATAATATCATATATGGCTAGCTGGAAACAGCCATAAGGAACAGGAAAAAGAAACATCAGGTCAACCATCAAATTTTAATTTGTTTATGTTTTAGTTAAAATTATTTTGACAGCTTTCCTTACTAGATGCCAAGAGATGATTGAAACATGACCTACTAAAAATGTTATAAAGTCGTTAACACAATTTGATTAAAATCAAGCAATGATTATAATTCATTATTCTTTTTATTATCGATTTTACTATCTACTCGGTTTATTCTATTAACCTGTATCGTGTAGGATTTAAATTCTAAACATTTTAAATAAAGAAAAATCACCTTACTATTAGTTTGTGTTCTTTGAAACGGTTACTCTAATAACTTCCTCAAATATGCACAAAAAAACAAAACAATTATATATAAACGTCCTGAGATTGAAAGTGTAGAATGATTTTGGGTTAATAGAGTGAATCGATGTCTAAGATTATTGGAAACAATTATCACGCATGAAAGGATCGTTTTCATGCATTAAAGGAAAATTGAGAGGGTAAAATTGTAATATATTACTATTATTGACTATTTTTCATGTTCTCTTGATTTTTTAAGTCATTAAATTTTATATATGACATTATCTATGAAAAAATAACATCATAAATCAGTAGTTAATTTTCTCTAATTTGAATATATAATTATTACTTTTAAAAAGAGTAAATTACCATTTGCATCCTTGAGGTTTGGTGATTTTGACCATTTGCATCCCTGAGGTTTGGTGATTTTAACCATTTGCATCCCTACAGTTTAAAAATCCTCATATACCCCCTAACGTTTCATTTTTGTTCCCATTTGAATCCAAAACACTAACACCGTTAAACTAATCTGTTAACTCTCTTGTAAAAAGACTAAATTGCCCTTATTAAAAAACAAAAAATGTGGGACCCACCCACATCACCTTCTTTTACACATGTACACCTCCATCACAACCACCAAACTCAAGAACAACTAACCAAACCCAACCCATCACAACTTCATCATCTTCACCCTCATCTTCTTCAAGAATTTTGAAGAAGATGGACTACAAGAATTCTCCGGTGAAGTCATACATGCTAAAGACTACAAGTCCGGCGAGAAGTACGCCGGAAAGAAGTGTTGGTCGTCGGATGTGGGAATTCCGGCATGGAGCTCTCACTGGACCTCTCAACCACAATGCAAAACCATCATGGTGGTTCGAAGTCTGTAAGTAATTTTGAAAATGTTCAATCGATGAAAAAGATCGAATCTTTCTTCAAGAAAACGAATACCCATTACAATCAAGCATTTAATTCATCTAATTTCATCACAGGTTCATGTATTACCCCGAGAAATCATGGGAAAATCGACATTCGATCTGGCGATGATGCTGATGAAATGGCTACCACTGTGGCTCGTAGACAAGCTTCTGTTAATCTCCACATGGTTCATCCTCGGAAACACTCAAAACCTCGGTATAAAGCGGCCATCTTTAGGCCCATTACAGCTCAAAACCACCACGGAAAAACCCCAGTTCTTGACATCAAGCCCTAGAAAATCCGCTCCGGCGACATCACCGTTGTCCCGGGGGTCAAACGATTCACACCTCCTCCGTCGAGCTCGTCAACGGCGAAACAATCGCATCGATTCAGTCGTTTTAGCCACCGATACCACAGAAATATCCCTTATTGGCTTCAGGTGAGTAAACCCCTTCAATCTCCACTCGTTTTCTACAGATTAATGGTGTGAATTTCAGTTTTACTGATTGAATTTTGACTTTTGATGAACAGAGAGTGAATTCTTCGGTAAAAATGGGTTCCCAAGACCCGTTTCCAATGGGTGGAAGGGAAACGTGGGTGTATGCATCTGGGTTCACGAGACGAGGGCTTGCTGGTGCATCTGCAGACGCCATTAAAATTGCAGAAGATATTAGAGAGTTTGGGATGAAGAATTGAATCAGAGGAAGAGAAGGTTCATACACATAGAAGATGCATATCTACCTTCTAATTTTTTTTTTTGAGTAAATTGCAATTTTCATACCTGTGTTTTGGGGGGTTACAGGATCAACCCAAACTTAACAGTTTGCATACCTGAATTTACGAATGCTAAACACTTTACGTACCTCCGTCTAATTTCCGTTAAAAAATCGTTAAATCTCCCCCACGTGCTCCTCACGTGATGACAAAACTGTCAATTCACCCAATTTATTAATCTTTTAAGAGTATATTGCAATTTCATACCTGTGTTTTAGGGGTGTTAACAATCAGCCCCAGCTTAACAGTTTGCATACCTTAGTTTACGAATGCTAACACTTTACGTATCTCCGTCCAATTTTGTTAAACAACCGTTAAATCTCCCCTACGTGCTCCTCACGTTAGGGACAAAACTATCAATTCACCCCAATTTATGAATCTTGCACGTCGGTAGGGTTCCGACGTGTTTATGTCGTTTGTGTTCCGTTAGTTTACATATTCTAATCTTACTGTCCTTGTGAGATGTGAAAACTTTTCCGTTATGAAACGTGAGGGATTTGACGGAACCTGATGAGGAATCGTTGATGGTGAAAGTGTCGATGAGGGAGAACAACGTTGTGTCAAATACGTGGATTTGGTCGCCGGAGGCGGCAAGAGGCGGTGGTTGTTGACGGTGAGGTGGCTGATGTGGGTCGGTGGGGTAGGTTTGAGGAT
The DNA here is from genome assembly GCA_024085815.1 of Flaveria linearis. Taxonomy (NCBI): domain Eukaryota; kingdom Viridiplantae; phylum Streptophyta; class Magnoliopsida; order Asterales; family Asteraceae; genus Flaveria; species Flaveria linearis. The sequence goes on from JABSNV010000101.1 coordinate 350,153, forward strand.
GGTGAGGCAGCGGTGGGAGACGTGAGTTTGAGAGTCTCCTGTGAGAGGTTTTGGAGGAAGGGGATGGAAGGTATGGTTTGGAGAGAGAGAGGTTGTTGTAGAGGATGCTCACGGTGAATTGACAGTTTTGCCCCTCACAGGAGGAGCCATCGGGAAGATTTAACGGTTGTTAACGAAAATTGGACGGAGGTACAAAGTGTTAGCATTCGTAAACTCAGGTATTGCAAACTCTAAGTTGGGGCTAATCCTGTTACACCCCTAAAACATAGGTATGAAAATTGCAATTCACTCTTAAAGATTAATAAATTTAGTGAAATTGATAGTTTTGCCCCTCACTTGAGGAGCACGTTGGGGAGATTAACGTTTTTTTAACGGAAATTGGACGGAGGTACGTAAAGTGTATAATTTCATACTCATGTATGCAAACTGTTAAGTTGGGGCTGATTCTGTTAACACCCTCAAAATACAGGTATGAAAATTGCAATTTACTCTTTTTTTTATTTTATTTGATAAAGTGTTAGAGGGTGAAGATGATGA